>OY754308.1:31627588-32206281 GCA_963573325.1 Astragalus glycyphyllos | reverse complement strand
AGTACCATAAAATACTCTGCTTAGTATCGCACTTTACGTATTTTATCACGATTTTTTCACCAAACTGGCCATTGAGGAACAAATTTTGCATATCTGAACAGTTAAGGGCCCGTTTGGGGTGGTTGTGAGTTTCTGGTTTTTGGTTTTAAAAGTCGATTTCAAAACTAAAACATGTTTGGGTAAAATGGTGCTGAATTGGCTTTTTCCTTATTTTCGAAACAGTTTTCCATCAAAACACAAAACTAAAAAAAGAGGTTTTCTAATTTCAGTTTTTGTTTTAACACTAACACACCATCACCAACCATCTCTTCAACAACCACCGACTGCCACTTTGACCACCGCCGACCACCATTTCAGCTACCGCCAACCACCACTCTGGCTACCACCGACTACCACTCCGGCCACCACCAACCACCACTCCGACCACCGCCGACCACCATTCTGACCCCCGTCAACTACCACTTTGACCACCATTGACCACCATTTCGACCATCGATCACCACTCTGACCACCGCCGACCACCACTCCGGCCACCGCCAACCACCACTATGACCATCGTCAACCACCATCGACCACCGCACCGGTCACTGACGACCACCACTTTGACCACTGTCAACTACCACTTTGACCACCAATGACCACCATTTCGGCTACTGCTTAGCATCTAACTTTACGTATTTTTGTCATGAAATTAAATCTTTTTTCACCTAACCGGTTACAGAGGAACAAACTATGCATTACAAAATTTAAAAGAAATATTAACAAAGGCATTTAAATGGAACATCTTCCAAAGATAATAAGAAGAAAAAGTTTAAAATTTTTTAATAACATAATCAACATTCAAATATATAAACTTAACTCATAATTAGAAATAAAAGAAGATATTGCAATTAAAAAGTAAAACAGGTGGGTATCATGCAAGGTATTGGATGAAAATCATGATACAAAGTTGAAAGAAGATGATTGAGGTTCCATTGTAAATGTGGCAGAAGTTACCGTTGAAAAAAGATGATGGAGAAATCACCAAAATAAAGAAACAACATAATCAGAAAGTGAAACATGTGGGTATCGTGTATGGTTGGATGAAAGTCTGAAAAATATTAATAACATAATCGATATTCATCAAATATAAAAAAATATATAAGGGGAAGAAGTATGAGAATAAATAATTTTTTAAAATAATCAGAAAAGTATGGTCCTACAAAATATAAAGACAAAAAGTATAAAAAGAATTTGATTTTTTTTAAAGTGTTGAAATTAGTAAAAGGGTGAGTTGCATGGGTTAATGTCACAAATTATTTGTTTTTTTACACCAAACCGGTTATTGAAGAACAATCTTTAAATATTTGTACAGTTCAAATATTTTCCGAACGCTAAAGCACCCCAAAGTACACTGCTTAGTATCACACTTTATTTACTTTGTAACGAAATTATTACTTTTTTCACCAAACGGGTTATTGAGGAACAAACTTTGTGTGTTTGAATGCTAAAGTACATTAAAACACACAACTTAACATTGCACTTTGCGTATTTGAAGAATTAACATTTTTTCATAACCACAAACTACATTAAAACACACTGCTAAGTATCTCACTTTACATATTTTGTCATGAAATTAAATCTTTTTCCACCTAATCAGTTATTGAGGAACCAACTTTGCATATTTGAACAATTTAATTTTTTATGAATGTCAAAGTACCCCAAAATACACTATTTAAAGCTCACATTACGTTTTTTTCATGAAGTTAAATATCATATTCACCTAATTGATTATTGAGGAATGAACTTCCCATATATAAGCATCTATTTTTTTTTCTACATCATAAATTATTCCTTAAATATAAAATAAAAAAAGAAAATAGAATAAAAAAGGGAACCATAAAATTTAATAGAAAAAAACTAAAAAAAACTAAAGGTTATAAAAGAAAAAAAAAGTGTGGTATTTGGGGTAAATTATGTTGAAAAATGGGGATGAAATTTTAGCTTCAAGTTGGCGCTCAAATTGCCAACTCGTATATTATATAGAGATACCATGAAAATAATTTTGTGGTCAACACCACTAATGACCTGGTGGGTTAGTTTGTACTATTATATGCCTACGACACTAATTCGTATTGTTGGGAAATGCACAAAGGCTTGTACAAATTTATTTCAATTTAATACATACATAATTACCATTTAATTTAATTTTTTCTGTGGGGGCTGTTGCCCCTACCGGCTTCCTCTAAGGGGGTGTTTGTTTCCCAATTGGAAAGGGTGGGGATAGGGGAACGATTACTTTCATGGGTAAATTTTCATGATAGTGGGTGAGTGGGGTGTGCCCAAACCGCTAAGCGTAGTTGGAAAGGTCTTAGGTTTAAATCCAATATTAGGCATGCTGCAGTGTTAAATCCCTTGAGGGAGAGCTTTGTCGTCCATTGTGGTCCTATTCGGCTTGAGGGATTAGTCGTTGCAGTTGCGTGCAGAGGATACCTGATTTATAAAAAAGAAATTGGCTAAATAGCACTTTTGGTCCTTTATCTTTGCTCTAGGTTTCATTTTGGTCTTTTATCTTTTTTTTCGTCCGTTTTGATCCCTCATCTTTCATTTTCGTTTCATTTTGGTCCCTGCCGTTAGTTTTTGTTAACAGACGCCACACTAGCAGTTAACCGCTGACGTGGCGTCTTAAGTGTCACTGCTGACAGGGAATTCTTTAAATAATGCGGCATATAAGGGACCAAAATGAAACTTAAGAAACACATGAAGGACCAAATTGACAAAAAAATACTCAAATCTTCATCTTCATCTTCTCCGGCGAGTCACCACCACCTCCGACAAGCCACCACCACCACCACAAACAGTGAAGTCGCCTCTCTCTCCCCCTCCCTCCTCTCTCCCTTCATCATTGAAAGTGCTAAAAAATCGTAAAAGGCGATCCTACATTTCCATTTCGTTCTCAATTCTTTATCATTTTTGTTGAAATATTTTGCTAATAGTCATTTACTGCACCAATTTCGAGTCTATACAAATTTTCATAAACATAATCCTTTGCTCACTACCAACCCTCATGATCTCGTTCCCTTCTTGGAAATGAATCTCTACTCTGACAAAGATTTTGTTCCTGCTCTCAACCCATTCTCCTCTCCAAGGCTCTTCTCTTCACATATGCCTTATATATGCCTTGTTACCTAAATCTGTAAAAGAGTCTAGGGGTAAGGTGATCTATCTTTGTAGAGTAACCAGACAATTACACTAAGGAGGGAACTCTGTCTCATAACTATGCATTTTCTTAAGCTATGCTTGGAATTTCTCTTTATATAGTGTTATATATAAATAAATATTTTGTTTTTATTGAGTGCCGACATGGAAATATTACTATTGTCGGTATAGGGGTGTTCGCGGTGCGGTTTGGTTCGGTTTTTAGACAAAAAGTGAACTGAACTACAAGTAAAACTGCATGCGGTTTGGTTTGGTTTGGTTCGGTTGGCTTCCTAAAATAAAACAGAACCAAACCAAACCAAATTAATGTGGTTCGATTGGTTCGGTTTTTTCCAAGACAAAACATAATTTAAAACGGAGTTAAAATTACTTAACATAAAAAAACGGCTAACATAAATCTTTAAGAAAGTATCTGCTCACACATATGTAGTATATAAATTACTCCCTTTTAATTATTTTAAGATAACTACGACCATGTTTAAAAAAAATTTGAATTAAATATTTTATTGTAATTTTTAAATAAAGCATAACAAAATGGATTGTTTGCAAGTGAGTCAAAGAATTAATTGGATTTGGGCTAGTAAGTGAGTAAGAGTTGAGTTTTAGTTGGAGTTGGGCTAGTAAGTTAGTAAGGAAGATTGTAAGTCAATAAGTCTTAGTGTTACTTGCGGTTTGGTTTGGTTCGGTTGGTGGAACAAAAACCGCGGTCCAAACCGAACATCGCGGTTGATTGAAAAAGAAAACCGAATAGATTTTGCAGTTTGCGGTTTTTTGCGATTTTTGATTTGTGTTGGTTCGGTTTGCGGTTTTCTATTGGGTTGGTTTAGTTTTGAACACCCCTAGTCGGTATAATCATGTTTGTGACAATATAAATATTTTATTTTGATTATGGACTATTTTGATTATGGACGAGTGTTTTATTAGTTATTCACTTTTTTTGTTGACAATTTAATTATTAGTTATTAGTAGAAGATGAAGAGAAAAAAACCTACCTTGGGACACGGGGGTCGACTCGGTGCTTTGGGTTCTATTCCCGCAATGGACAAACTTATTGTTTGTCAATGCAAAATTTGATCCTAAACACAAGCGGAGATTAGTCTTTCGATGAAAGAGTTGGGACACTCCGTATACCCAACAATAATTCGGAAAAAAAAGGAAAAAAACCAATCATATATTTTCTGGGCCCTTCTTGCATTAAAAGGGGCTGGTAGATTAATAAGTCATAACTTTTTTTTTGATAAGCAAAGATATATATTAATGGGGGCACAAAGGGTGCACCAACCCATTACAATGGTAGCAAGTATGGAAAATGGGGCCTCATTAAAAACTTCCAGAGTGAAAACCCAGCGGGAAAAAGACTCCGAAAGGAAAAATAGTAACCCACCACCAACTAGTTCAATTACAATAACATACATATCTCTATCAATGCCACTAGCTGTCAAAGCAAACCAGACAATCTTCAAACATTGAGCTAGCTCCTCCACCTTCCTTTCCTTTGTCTGTGACTTCTGGCAATGTAAAAGCTGTCAAAGACAACATGAACCTCTCTCCAAGACCAGCAGCAGCAGACAACATAAATACTCAGCAGGTACGATTGCTTCACATTTATTTGTCCGTGTCTGCACTAAATAAGTGATAACTAATAATACCTAACAATGAGGCAGCACTAAATAACATGACTGGGAACAAGATTAAGATAAAAAGATTAAGACAAGCTTAAGACAAGGTTGTATTGCAACAGCAAGGAAAAAAGATTAAGACAAGGTTACACAACATTAATAAAAGCATAAGGTTATAAATGGACTAATTAATTGGTCTGTATACAACATACAGTGTTAGTTGAAATATATTGGTAAAAAAACATAAAAAAAATAATAATAAGTAAATACAAGTAAGAAACTTCTTAAGAAACTTTTTAAGTTTGGTGGACTTAAATATACTTAAATACAAACTAATTTATACATATTTAATGTTATTAATCCAAAATTATCTTTAAGTTAATTAATTAATAATTGCGAGCAGATGATTGTTATAACTAGAGATAGATTACAAACAATGGTTGATCCAAGTGGTATTGGACTTGGATCCCACCCCAAAGTCTCGGGTTCGAATTTTGGGTGGGACAAAAACTCTATTAGGAGGGGAGAACCGCACAGACCAGGAAAGTCGGGTATACACGTGGCCAACTAAGTTCTCCGGCTTAGATTAGCCACCGACAAAGCCGGTATAAACTGCGCACCAATAACACGATAACACAAAAAAGAGATAGTTTGGTAAACATACTTTTTTTTTTTCATGAATTCAAGAAGATTAAATTTATTTAATCATCCTCCTTAAAAAGTTTAAAAGTAGATATTTTTGTTTATAATCGAGTCCGAAGTGAGAAAATAGTAAATATAAGATAAAGGGAGTAATCAATAATATTAATTTATATTATATTCTAATACATTCAAGATTTTTACCAATTAACACTACATATTGAACCTTTACAATCCACCGACACAGTGAACCCAACAACCTTGCAAGTCGTTGTTATTTTCATCACCAATTAATAATTTGTAAATTAAAATTAAAACTACGAATGGAATTGAAATAAAAGTGAAATTAAAGAAAACTAAATGAAGTATTGAAAAATGAAATAATCAGAAAACCACTATTTATTTTTAAATAAAAAGATAAAGAATTGAAAAAAGTATGTCATTCACAATATTCATTTGGAGTATTTATTATTAAAAATAATGAAATTACATCTTGATATAGAATACAATATAAATATAAACATAAATATTAGAAGAGTATAAATAATAAAAATTAAATGATTTTATATATTTTTTAAAATTTAATATTAAAGGTCAAGCCTGTTTAAATAAAGGGTCCCCTAATATGGACGTAAAAAAAGTCCACCAGTGGACCTTTAGCAATTTTAATAAGTTTTAATTAAAAAAATTCTATTTTTTAATACTATAATATTTATTTTTTACTAAAAATAATAAATATCTACCGGTATACTTTTTTAGAGATCCATATTAGAGGAACTCTTAAATAAAATAAGTTTTTCAAGCCTTCCCCTTAATTTGGTATGGGTTGGAGATTTTTTTAGATGTGGAACACAACTAATAATTCCTTGATGTAAAAATATTTTATACAAATTTCTATATATATGCATATATAACCAAAATGTGTAAAAAAATCACAACAAATACTATAAAATAAAAACATTTTACACCTATTTTGAACATTAGAATAAAATAACTCTATTATATGAAGAAAATGACTCTATATCTTGAAAAAGTGTACTTAAAAGAGACATACATATATGCAATGAGCCTCTCACTTTTTTATCTCCTTTTATAATGGATCTTTTCTTATTCCAAATTTCAATTACACCGTAAAAATATTATTACATTTGAGTTTTTTTATAAAAGATTATTAAATTAGTTTTAAAAATTTGTATGGTTATGAATGTTAATAATCGAAGAAACTAAATGTGTATAAAGAAACATAAATAACAGAAAAGCAATAAGTTACTTATCTATATTTATTTTTTTTAATTTTCATCTACATGGTTAGTATTGTTGCTATAAGCTATAGCTTCACCATTTTTCCGTGGTTAGAGCCAAATAAAGGCCACGGAAAAGACTGTCCATTGGTATAGGGTTTCTGGGCTATACGTACGGTTTTCAACCCTTTACTCACAGGTTTTTGCCGATGATATATGTCAAATTTCTTGTAGTGGCAATAGTGGAAAAATGTGCAAATATAGTGCTATTAAATGTAATAAAATGAAAAGAACACATTTTCATTCCAAGAAAAGTAAAATTAATATATTAAATTATGTAAAAATGGAGAAATTTATCAAAAGTAAATGTACAAAATGTAAATGTAAATGTACAAAATGATTTTTTTGACCAAAATGTACAAAATTAAATTATTTGAAAATAGACAAAATTATAAAAGGAGACAAAGATAACTTAGTCTAATGCTAAAACATATTAGTAGCGAAATTGGGGAGCGGATCCTCTCCTGTGAAGCCTTCTGTGACACCCGCTACCCCGTTTGGACAACGTGACGTAAATAAAAGGATTAATAGAAAATACATCTTTATAAAATCTTTGAATCAAACGATATAACAAGTGTCACCAATAAATGCGGAAATACAAATAAACCAAATAACAAAATTAAAGTAAAAACCCCATGGAACCCCTGTGTCACATGTCTCAGAGCTTTTACCAATTATCTCAACTTTCAAAAACAATTAACAATACAACTAGTAGCTAATAATCTTCATCAACACGAATTACTCCTCGGCGTCCACATCGATAGGCTCATCACCATCTGCTTGCTCATTACCTAAACGTGTACAATGCACACGAGTAGCCACAAAGAAGAGTGAGGAAATCACACAACATAGGAAACAATCAACGGTAGTGGATACAACAAACATAACACGCATACACAAACAATCATCAACTAATTGTCATCTAATCCTCGATGTCGTGACCTCACGTACGGTCCTAGGACTACAACGTCGGTGCAATCCCCACTACTCCAACGTCATCCTCAAACTGTCAACAATTCTATCAACACATCTAGATCCATCTAATTCTGGGTAAGCGGATGCAAGTGCCCTCACATTCCGGGCAATAGATAGAGTCTAGTCAGGGTACCCCAGTGTTTTGTGGAACGGCCCAACAGTGCCCCAGTTAGTACCCCCCCCCCCCCCCCCCCCTGGGCCTACCCGCAAGGCCGGGTCATGGCCGTCTCTATTACTACTCCCATAATCGGTTGCTTACCACCCCCACCTATCATCATCACCATCCTTTGAGGTACGTCTCGCCCATAATGCGACAAGGTTCCTCCTACAACTTAAATTACTAAGGTACGGCTCGCCCATAATGCGACAAGGTTCCTCCTACAACTTAAATTACTAAGGTACGGCTCGCCCATACTGCGACGAGTCCTTGCCCATATTGCGACAAGGTTCCTTAAACGAGTAAACCCGTTGAACATCATTATCATCATCAGTGTCCCTAAGGATTCCTAAGTCCAAGGGTATCATCATCAACTTGGTGGTTACTTGTCAAGTGGTCATCATCTCTAATCACATCTACATCCCAATTAACCGTGTCTATCTCTATCATTTTGGTTCCATCCTTTTCTTAGTGTTTCCTAAGACTCGTTATAGTTTTAAATCCTTTGATCATCATCTATGGTTTAAGGTCACTAAAAACTAGCTTAGGAATGGCTGGTCATCGTCATCCAAAACACACCCTAGCATAGTCCTACTCCATTAATAGCTTAGTCACAATCGATTAACAAACTCCAAATTGTCTCCTTGATGATTCTTCATTGTTCTAATTTATTAACGGTCATTTCTAGTCTATTACACGCCTCTAAAACAACTCCTTGAAAATATTAACTACTCTAATTGATCAACATCTTACCCCTAATAGATTAACACAAGTCCAAAACATCTATCGACTAATTTCCACGGCTTTAATCAATCGACAACATCAACCTAATAAATTAACATCTTCATCTTTGTCTAGAAATCATTCTAAGAAGCTCTTAATTCGATTTAAACCACTAAAATTATTAGGAAATAGAATATCATCAATCCAATCTTCTATGCCAAAGTTTGACCTTGTTACTTAAATTAAAGACGGTCGAAACTATGATTAAATCATCAATCTTCAACTTGTGGGCTATCTAACCATATAATTTAATCATCAGCTTATTCAAAGGTCCAATAAGGTCTACTACCCTAGAGTTCAGAAATTATAATACACAACTACAACAACACTAACAACCATATCTCCTCTAAAGAAGTTAGCCTTAAAACCTTAACAACGAGACTCAACCTAATCCAATTGGTCTCTAATCATCATCAACAACAATCGTAACAACAATGATGAAAACAACATCAACAACAACATATAAGCATAAGATGCTCACAACTACACAAATCATCAACATCAACACATTATAGTAGAGTCCTTGCTCCCACAAGGACATAACCAAATCATGAAATCAAAGTCCATTGCTCATACAATGGTTTACACACAAATATAATGTCAGCGTTAGACATAGGGATCATGGGACATCCCAGTTATGTCAATTGCATCCTAAACTACCATGTTCCATAATTATCATCCCCCTCTTCTTACCTCAAGTACAAGCGATCACGAACGATGGTCCAAAGCAATAACGACAACTTATATCCTCCAAACAGTATTAAATTCCTCTTATATTATTCCCTTGATGCTCCCGGAAGTCACGTATAACAAATGACAAAGGTATGGTATTAATTATCTAACTATAGGGACTAAAAGGACTAAAAACAAGGGCTGAGGAACATACCATGAAATTATATTACAAAAGGCTGAAGACTTGTTGTTATAACGTTAAGGACGTTGCTACGAGAATATAGCTCCAAACGGTGTGCGAATCTGACATCAGTAGGAAAAGTTATGCCAAAAATACTATTTTACGATTAGAACGTGATAGATATTGCTTACCACTAAATCAGACCTGAAAACAGCAAGGGAGAGGATCTTTAAATGATTTGAATGTCTCTTGAGGTCCAAGGCATGAAGGAACTGAGAATCCTATTGAGTAGTGCTCAACGGTAACGAAAAACGGCGATAAACAACAGATAATGGGACCCATTTTTGAAACGTTTCGGTTTGTGAATCTACTAGGATAGAACGAAAGTATGCTCTTCAGTGAATCTAGAGAAGGTCTCGGATTTTCAAGACGATAACCGATGTGGCCAGAAGTGAGACCGGAAGTTGCAATCACGGGTAAAACAGGCCGTTTTTCAAATTCACCAAAATAATAAAAGCGGTACATTTTCTTGAAGGTTTCAATTAGGGGAATCCAAACACGATGTCCGTTTTTACGGCGTAAATTCTGTGTCTGATGACTGAAATAACAGCATAAACGGATTCAGAAGGTGATTTTGTGTATAGGAATATAAAGTTTGGTGATTTTTGGTGATCAAACGAGAGAGAATAGGAACCGGAAAGAAGATGAACAGTATTTGGAAGAAGCTCCATAACTGTTGGCTGCGGCTCACAATAGGGTTCACGGAAGGAACTATAGCGTTGGAAATAAAAAGTCACGGGGGGTGCAGGTAGAAGAATTTAGGGGCCGTATGAATAAAAAAGTGCAACACTTGTTTAAAAGCCCAATAGTATTTTAAATCATTCTTCTAAAGCCCATTTTCAATATAGACCCTATTTTAATACTTTCTTGATAAATATATTTTCTTCGAATAATAATAATAATATTAATAATATTAATAATAATAATAATTATTATAATCTATACCTATATATAAAGGGAATTCATTTTTTTGGTGTCAGATTTTTCTGACCAAAATATCCTTATAACTACCCACTAACACTATTTCATTATATTATTATTTATTATTTATCCATCAACTCACCATTTCGGACCCGTCTTTCCCCCTAGTTATAATAATAGCAACAACAACAATAACAATAAAGTACCTCACATTATCAAAATACATCAAACAATAACAACCATATACTATTAATATCATATAAAAATACAATTAAATATCAATAAAGTATATTTTAATACTTTAAAGATACATGATATCGTAAAGTCATTAAACTTATAATTTGAAATAATATTAATAACTCGTGACTAAGATTTTAAAATAAAATAATACAATAATAACCCACTATTAAAATATGTCAATTATTAAAATAAGAACACACAAGACTACTAATATATCCACACATATATGTACATATATTAATAAGAAAATCGGGGTGTTACACCTTCACCGTAGAATATAAAGTGAGTAAATCTGGTCCCTCTATTTCTTTTAAAATACAATCAACGGCCAGAATTAAAAACACCCAAATATGCGTCATTTTAGATCTGCTAATTTTTCCTCTTTTATCGCATCTTCAATTTCGCTGAAATTTCTTCTACTTCTTCAATCAACACTCACCACAGTCTATATATTTTTGTAATCAGATGACAAGCAAAACAGGATAAAACATGACTTATTTCATAAGAGTTTAAAACGGATATCAATAAGGATTAAAAAATAAAAAATCCGATACACAAAAAATTTGAGACAATGTGTGGAACACACCATGAACGCCGTCAAACAACACAATAGTTGCTAAACTTGACACAGTGTTGGATTCATAGGAATTTAACATAGAGTTTGGAACAACACTGGGAACGTTGTCAATGCACCGTCGTGGTAGTGCGGTGTCGCGCCGTAAACACCTGTAAACGCGCTACCCCCACCTCGTCGCTTTCCTTGTGAACGACGCGCTCTGTGGAGACCTGAGATCTTTGTGTTGTGGCGATGGAGCGAACATGAAGATTCAGTGAGAGGTTTCGAAGAAAGAAAGTAGAAGGAACTAATTGCGTGTTTTGATTTTTAGGTGTTGATCTATCCTTAAATCGAATCAATGGATACGATTTACTCACTTTATATTCTACAGTGAAGGCTCCACGGGAGAGGATCCGCTCCCGCGAAATTGATATGTTTTGTTTAACTTGTAATTTATATGGATATGGATATTGTGATTTAACATATAATACAATATAATTTTAAAAAAAACATATAATACAATATTCACATTTTCCGAATTTGAGGTCATGTCATTTAACTTTACTTGTGCTAATTGCTCAACAACTTCATCAACCAACACAAATATGGTTGAATCTGAAGAGTCTTTGACATCAAACTCAAAACGAAACCTAATTATATATATATAAAAGATTAATTAATAATTTATATTTTTCACATATGCAAAGTCTAAGTGAAAAAAAATTATTTTTTACTTTTTCCCTTTATAATACGTGATATATTTTCACTACGACGTTGTTGGTCTTTGGCAACACATCTTTTGCCAACAAGAACAAGAGATAAATGTTGCTTAAAAGTATATAGAAATCATTTTAGAATTGTTTCCATAGAGAGAGCGTTTTATTCAACACTCTTTTCGAACTGTTACCAAGTCATTTTATTTACAACACCTGAAACATGTGCCCTTAACTTTAACTAGGAGCAACTGGGTATCCTCTGCGCGCAACTGCAGAGACTGTTCTCCCTCAAAAGATTTCCCAATGCTGGATTCGAACCCAGGACCTTAGTTAAGCTGGAAGAGACCCCTACCATCTCATCTAAGTACTATTAGATTTTTTCATCACATTTTATATCTAATAGAAAGGTAGTAATTAAAAGCATTAATTGTGTAGAAAGAGTGAAACAAACATTAATTTCGAACAGACAAAATGAAATTAAAAATATTAAGTTAAGGTGTGTAAATGACATCAATACCCACTTATCTAAGTCAATTTTTAAAAAAAATAATTGGGTTATTAGTCCAAACCAAAAGTGTGTAGGATTTTTATAACGAGAGGGTGAGAGAAATTAACCATGACCATAGATCAAATCATGAGCGGTTGAGATTAAAACAAAAAGTTAACTTGGTAACTACCCATCTTTTAATCACAACCACCTATGCATGTAGTGTTATAGGGTCCAGATTTAGTCGTCTCATCTCTCACAATAAACTCTCCTCTCACTTTATACATCCCCTATATATATTGCATTTAGTGACAAACACACATTATTCTTTAGTAAAAGGTGAAAGAATAGTTTGCTTTTTTTTTCTTCAATAAGCAAACATTTTTATTGATGGGAATAGAATGAGTGCTCCAACCCGTATGTATGCAGTGCCCTCGTTAAAACCTCCAAGAACCAAAATCTAATGAAATAAAAACCAATGGAGGAAAAAGAGTACTCCAAAAAAGTACACACAGTTGCTCCAGAGAAAGATGTGAATAATATTTTACAGGCTGCGAGACGGGTATATTATATTTTTCTCCTAGAATTTTTATGAATGAAGTATGAAAAAATCTATTAAGTTTGGTATATAAGTTGTATTCTTTTATTTTCAACGGGTTATATATGCTTCTAGTGTTTCTGGCCAAATGAATTCTTCAGATGCAAACACTAATGAAGATTAGAAGTTAATTTTCTGTAGATGATGTAATCTTAGATAATTAAGTATAGGCAATTCGATTTTTTTGCAACTTTTGAGATTACCGTAAGACTTTGTTATTTGCTATGCTTGTAAGATTTTTATTTTGTTGTTACATAAATATATTTATTTATTTTATTTTGTCTTAAGCTTTTAAAATAGTCACTTAAATTGTGTAGAGAGCCAATTAAAAGGTTTCCCTAAACTCAAAATCAACAAAAGATATATAATGTGCATATTGATAAAAAAAATAGTCATTAAATTCTTACCAACGCAATAAACATGGTTAGTATAGTAAATAACTAGTAGGATACCCGTGCATACGCACAGGTGCTGTCGTGTTCTTTTTATAAATGAACTTAGACAGTATTTAATAGTCTGAACACTACCTCGTGGAAAAAAAGACAAAATTAAAGTAGATAAAAAAGAAGTTTCAAATTAAAAATAGATAAATATTAAAATCTAAAACTCTAAAAGTATCATTTAAAAACAATTTAGGCATTTATCTAGCATTTTTTTATATATAAGTGTTGTTATCCCCGTGTTTTTTTATATATCAATGCAGTTATCTTGTGTTCTTTTATGTATCAATGCAGTCATCTAATAGTTTCAATTGATTGTTTGAGTTGATTAGTAGATTATTGCAAGTAGTAAAAGATAGATAGTAAATTAACAATAAGAAATATTTATCCAGCGTTTTTTTAGGCATTAGTGACAAATATTTGTCAAATCTGTTTTAAATATTAATCAGTTTAAATAGACATTAAGCCTTCTTGTTTTCTTAGATAGTAGGTTTATAGTAGTCTTTCAAAAATTACAATTATCAATGACAAATATTAATCCTATGTTTTTTATATACCACTGCAGTTTTTCCGTGTTTTTTAATATATTAGTGCAGTTATCTCGTAGTTTCAATTGATTATTTTAGTTGATTAATAGATTATAGTAGATAGTAAAAGATAGATAGTAGATTATCAATAAGAAATATTTATCCGGTGTTTTTTTATGTATCAAAGCAGTTATCTCATAGTTTCAATTGATTGTTTGAGTTGATTAGTAGATTATTGTGGGTAGTAAAAGATAGATAGTAGATCATCGATAAGAAATATTTATCCAGTGTTATTGAGGTATTAGTGACAAATATTTGTCACGTGTATTTTAAATATTAATCAGTTTAAATAGTCATTAAGCCTTCTTTTTTTTAGATAGCAGGTTTATAGTAGTTTTTCAAAAATTACAATTATCAATGACAAATATTTATCCTATGTTTTTTTATATATCACTGCAGTTTTCCCGTGTTATTTTATATATTAGTGCAGTTATCTTGTAGTTTCAATTGACTGTTTTAGTTTAGAAGTATATTATAGTAGATAGTAAAAGATAGATAGAAGAATATAAGAAATATTTATCCTGTGTTTTTTTTATGTATCAATGCAGTTATCTCATAGTTTCAATTGAATGTTTGAGTTGATTAGTAGATTATAGTAGATAGTAAAAGATAGATAGTAGATTATTAATAAGAAATATTTATCCCGTGCTTTTTATATATCAGTGACAATTATTTGTCACTTTTTAGGTATTAGTGACAAATATTTGTCACATCTTTTTTAAATATTAATCAGTTTAAATCCATTAAGTCTTCTTGTTTTTTTAGATGGTAGGTTTATAGTAGTCTTCAAAAACTACAATTATCAATGACAAATATTAATCCCGTGTTTTTTTATATATCAGTGCAGTTATCTCGTATTTTTTATATATCAGTGTAGTTATCTCGTAGTTTCAATTGATTATTTTAGTTGATTAGTAAATTATAGTAGATACTAAAAGAGAGATCGTAGATTATCAAGAAGAAATATTTGTTTTAAATATTAATCAGTAGTTTAAATAGTCATTAAATCTTCTTATTTTTTAGATAGTAGGTTTATAGTAATCTTCAAAAAATTTAATTATCAAATGAAAGAGAGTGTAAGAGAAAAGTGAAAAGTAGGAAAGAGAGTGTAAGATGAAAGAGGAAAAAGTAAGAAAGGGAGTGCAAGAAGAAAAAGAAAAAAAAAGTGTAATTACAATTTTACCCTTAAATTGAATATGTGTCTTGTTAATAAAATATACAAATTAGTAATTTCATAAAACGTTTGTTTGAATAAGTAGATATTAGATAGATTAGATTTTAGTAGAGTGGTGTTTATATAAATTTAGAAATCTAGTTAAAAAAAATTAAGTGAAGTGATAAGAGAAAGAGAATAATTGTTTATGGGGAAAATAAAAGTAAAGTAAAAATAAAGAAACGAAGAAAGAGAGTGTAAGACAAAAGTGAAAAGTAGGAAAGGGAGTGTAAGAAGAAAGAGAAAAAAGTAAGAAATGGAGTGTAAGAAGAAAAAGAAAAAAAAGAGTGTAATGACAATTTTACCCTTAAATTAAATATGTGTCTTGTTAATAAAATATCCAAATTAGTAATTTCATAAAACGTTTGTTTGAATAAATAGATATTAGATTTTAGTAGAGTGGTGTTTATATAAATTTAGAAATCTAGTTAAAAAAAATAAAGTGAAGTGATAAGAGAAAGAGAATAACTGTTTATGGGGAAAATAAAAGTAAAGTAAAAAAAAAGAAACGAAGAAAGAGAGTGTAAGAGAAAAGTGAAAAGTAGGAAAGAGAGTGTAAGAAGAAAGAGAAAAAAGTAAGAAAGGGAGTGTAAGAAGAAAAAGAAAAAAAGAGTGTAATGACAATTTTACCCTTAAATTGAATATGTGTCTTGTAATAAAATATCCAAATTAGTAATTTCATAAAAGGTTTGTTTGAATAAATAGATTGATTATTTTGGTTGATTAGTAGATTATAGAAGATACTAAAATATAGATAGTAAATTATCAATAATAAGTGATAGTAGATTTTCATTAAGAGTTAAACATATTTTGGAGAGAAAAATTAAAATTTGAAGGGATAACTTTTTACAAAAATGTGATAGTTTTTTTTGTTTTTGTTTTTTAGTGTAACTTATTTACACTTTTATAGGTAATTTTAGTAAAGTGATGTTTATATAAATTTAGAAATCTAGTTAAAAAAATAAAGTGAAGTGATAAGAGAAAGAGAATAATTGTTTATGGGAAAAATAAAAGTAAAGTAAAAAGAAAGAAACGAAGAAAGAGAGTGTAAGAGAAAAGTGAAAAGTAGGAAAGAGAGTGTAAGAAGGAAGAGAAAAAAGTAAGAAAGGGAGTGTAAGAAGAAAAAGAAAAAAAGAGTGTAATGACAATTTTACCCTTAAATTGAATATTTGTCTTGCTAATAAAATATCCAAATTAGTAATTTCATAAAATGTTTGTTTGAATAAATAGATATTAGATTAGATTAGATTTTAGTAGAGTGGTGTTTATATAAATTTAGAAATCTAGTTAAAAAAAATTAAGTGAAGTAATAAGAGAAAGAGAATAATTGCTTTTGGGGAAAATAAAAGTAAAGTAAAAAGAAAGAAACGAAGAAATAGAGTGTAAGAGAAAAGTGAAAAGTAAAAAAGAGAGTGTAAGAAGAAAGAGAAAAAAGTAAGAAATGGAGTGTAAGAAGAAAAAGAAAATAAAGAGTGTAATGACAATTTTACCCTTAAATTGAATATGTGTCTTGTTAATAAAATATTCAAATTAGTAATTTCATAAAACGTTTGTTTGAATAAATAGATATTAGATTAGATTAGAAGAAGTGTCACTAAAACCTATACTGATGGGTATTTAGCTGGGTATAGAAAAATTAATAGTGTTGTTTAACCCTATACCAACGGAAATCTAGCCGGGGGTATTGTACTAAGGTGTTGTCCAACGGTCAACAAAATTGTCGCTATAGGCTATAGCTTCGCCATTTTCCCGTGGTTATAGCCAAATAAAGGCCACGGAAAAGACTGTCCGTTGGTATAGGGTTTCAGGGCTATACCTACGGTTTTCAACCCTTTACCCCTATTTGTTTTCTTCGATAAGCAAACATTTTTATTAATAGGAACACAAAGGGTGCTTCAACCCGTATGTATGCAGTGCCCTCGTTATTCGTTAAAACCTCCAAAGACCAAAATGCAATGGAACGAAGATCAAGAGAGGAAAAAGAGTGCTCCAAAAGAAAATAGTTAGAGCATCACCAATGGTGGTACTTATAGAGTACTTAAGTGGTACCTATTAGGTACCATAATTGTGGAAAAAATAAAGTGGGTACTTGTTGAGAATGAGTTCTTATACAAGAATTTTCTCTTTCTTCTAAATGTGGGTCCATGCATTACTTTTTTACTATTAAAAATTGATATGTAGTTATTAGCGGGACCAATTTAAGAAATTTGTTATATGTTCCGGATTGGAGGAGTTGGGTAATTATTAAGTAGTTAAATTAAAAAAGTATAAAAAGGTGACGTGTAAATGTGGGATCCACTTAAGTACCCAAATGTGAATATCTCCATTTATGGATGCTGTAAATAATACACACAGTTGCTCCAGAGCATCAACAAACCACTAAAGAAGATACAAGCTAAGAAAAAGTTTACTAGGAAACTGCCAATGCCCTCCCAGAATTTAATTCCACAGTCACACCGATCGAATGTTCACCTAGCTTGTAGCCAAAATCACTACGGGCACCAATTGCCAAGCAGAAAACATACACCTCAACATCTATCTATAGTATGATCATTGCAGCAACTTTACATTATAGCTCCCTTTAAAATCATGCATGTATTGCACCATTCAACTCCTTTAAGAATGGTTTTAAATCCACCTTGGCATGCTTGGGTGGCATGCCACGTAGGTTAAATGACTGACAGGTTAACAACAATTTTGATCAGATTAGTGAGAGACTATGATTTCACAAATTGGGAAAATAGGGGTCTAAATTCATGGGGAAAAAAATTGGGGGACCAAATCGTGAGTTAGTGAAAATAGGGGGACCAAAACTGTAATTAAGCCAAAAGAAAACATATTCAAATCCACATTCGTCAAGTGGCTAGCGAAAATGGTTCAGAATACAAAATCTAAAACAATCTAAAACCTCAACCAATTTTGACCCAGTTTGTTTTCGGTGATTGTGTTTAACCGCTCAACCATTTCAGTTGAGAGATGATTTTTTGAATCTCCAACTTGGCCACGACAGAAGAAAACATTATTTCCACAATGGAGAACAATTTCCCAGTCTTATTCACCTCCAAGCTGCTCAAATTTCCAAAAATACACAAATTTAAGATATCATTAATCACGCTATTAGATTCTTCTTCTTTGGAAAATGGGCACTCTAGAAACTCAGCAAGCTTTTTCAAATAAAAAGCAGGCTGCATTTTCATTTCTTCCAACCTCAAAAACATAATTTTCTTTGGCCTTTCCAAGCTTTCTTTCCGATACCCCAATACATGGTCCCAGAAGGATCCAAACGGAGTCACTCCTCTACAAAATTTCTCGAACGTCTCTTGTAATGAAATAGCTTCTAAACTTTGTGGTCTTAGCTTGTTTGTGAAATGCCAATGTGAAGTAAAAGTGTCTTTTGGATCTCTACAAAGATACACCACTTTACAGCTTGTCTCTTTCACTGATTTGGGTAAAAGTGTTTTTTGGCACACTAGCAGACAAGAAATTATGCTTTTAGGGTTTTTCTTGGTTCCCACAACCTTAGCACTATTTAAGAGAGCTGATTCTCTTCCTTTTGGAGTCCGGGCTGAAAAGAGAAAGGTTAGACATAACTTTCTTGCTGCCATTTTCGTTTTTTACCAAGAACACTCACTAAAAAGGAAATTCTGCACAATCAGTGTTGGGGACAGTGTTGCAGCACTGCTGAAGGTGTCATTCTTGGAATATAGTACGAATTTGGGGCTGATTTCTCTTTCTATGGTATTGCATTTGGAACTTAAACAGTACATTTCTCTAATTTCACCTCATCTCTTTTGAAATTTCAGTAGTATGGAACTAGATCTAGCATCTATACTTTCTTCATGTAGTTATGTAATGGTTTTCTAATGGCTTTAATGTGAAGTTGATATTTAGTATCTTTAATCCTTGTGTGTTAATATTTCCAAATTTGTTTTATGACTGACCAACTAAAATAAATATTTGTTTATGAATATTAAAAGAGTTTGTAAACTTACTTCAAGGATTAATATGAATAGTAATTATTAAAGGACACTTTAATAATTCTCGTTTAAACCTAGACATAGGAGAACAAAATTCATAGGGTGAACTGTGGGTGTTTAATAGCCAAGGGTGAACTTAATTAGAGCTTAGACATAACTGCTTTTAATGAAGCCCTTCAGAAAAGTGACTGAAAAGCACGTATTGATGTTATAGCACACAGATGCTACAGCTTCAGATTTAACATTAACCCATTATTTAGAAGTTGCATACTGAAAGGAATTCCAACTTGTTCCTAATCTGAATTTTCACCAATCTTTACTTATTTACTGTTGATTAAAATCTTGGTTACAAAAACTTGTTTTCTTTTATTTTTCGTCACTCATTTGTTAGCCAAATTAAGCATATATTAAACTTCATTCCTCGTAGGAACGATCTCTATTTATCACTTTACTACTTGTTGGACTGAGTATACTTGCACATTAATTTCCACAACAGATGGGCGCCAATGTTATGATCTATTTCCAGCGAGGGAAACGACCGAACATAAGAATATCTCTCTGCACTATAATTCGTAAGGAAGAACAAGTATAGAGTATGAAGAATTACTCTGGGATCCGTTTATAGGCCTCATGGGACGTATATTTATAATACAATGCTCATTAATAGTAATAAATACATTTAATGGTCGAGTTAACCGTTACATACTAGAAGGAGGGAAACTAGAGATATTTCCCTCTGATTTCTCTGATTACGCTTCATTCCTTTCTGGGAGAGGTAGAGGCAAGATATTTAGGGGTCGATCGGTTAGTCATCAAAGAAGTCCTTCTATAGTTGAGCGGATGTGTATATCAGTCGGATGTGAAATTGAGAAGCATCCTTTGGGTATTTATTTTTTAAATGACACTTTACTTTTAAATGGCATCCTTTCTTTTTAAATGGCACTTTATTCTATTATTTAAAAGATATTGGGGACGTTGGTTGTCTTGGCAATTTCAACGATATTGGGGACGTTTGCTTCCGGATTCGAACCCGAGTGTGACCAGTGATAGTGTGAGTGCGTAGTGTTTATTTGCAATTTCATCTAAGTAGACTAAAAAAAACATACCTTCAAGATAATTTTGACAAACAGGTACCGCCTCCCACGGACCGTTGATCAAGGCTCATATCTACCTACTATCTCTAAGGTCAGAGATCCAGTACAGAACACTCTCTATTTCTCTCATTAATTCTAATCATCTCTCTTACTATTTCTCTTTTATATATATATATATATATATATATATATATATATATATATATATATATATATATATATCACTACAAAAAGATAGGTATAAAATGGCAATTTTTTTGGAAAAAATGGTGGTTACAACCGCCGTAATATTCCTTTGTCTCGGCCATCAAAACCGCCATAATTTCACTTGCCACAAGGTTAAAATGGTGGTTAACAGCAAACCTCCATAATCTACTAGGTATAAAATGGCAACTCGTGTTTTGCAAAAAATGGCAGTTGAAACCCCCCATAATTCACACTTTTTTTAGTAAAAAATAATGTAAAACTATGGCAGCATTAAAGGCCATAATTTTTCACTTCTTTGATATAAAAAATACAACAAAAAGCCAATTAAAATGCTGCAAATAAAATTTTAAATTTATAAAGGAAACTTGATGAAAACTTTAAGTAGCATGCTCAGTTTACCAAAAAAGTAATAATATAGCGGCAACACATGAAATAGGGGAGCTTTAGAAAAATGGTACTACCATCGTCCAAACCCAATTAATGAATATTGGACTAATTTATAAGTTATAGTTACCTTAACAATATTAATACGAGAAATAAACCAAGAAACAATGTCAAAACAAGTGACTTTTTATAATACTTTTATCATCAATAATGTACAATTGCGTCAATGTATGTATATGGAAAGTACAAGTAAGCAGACAGCCTCTGATCATTTGAAGCATTTCTCTCTTCATCTTCATGACATCCCGCATAAAAATAAACACACTGCTAGTTGTCTAGTTCTTTACATTGCCCTGGTACTTGAGCTAAAACAATAGAAAACAGATAACAATTAGTGAATAGTCTTGACGTCAGTGATAAAATCATGATAATTTTCACAATGGAAGTAATTTAATAAAGCACCAGTATGGTATCAAGTAATTACCTTGATGATGTTACCACTTCAAAGCCTAGAAAATAAAATCCAATTAATGAGGCACTAGTCACTTATGCTGCAACAGTTGAAAATGCTAACATAGAGAAGTTAGCTTAGACTTGTGAGATCAGATGATAAGGATACATACTATATAATAGGAACGAGAACAAGGAAAGAATATGCAACAATTTGTTTCATGGATCCATGGCAACCACAAAACCAGACCTTCGAGTTGCAGAATATATCATCCAGAAAGAGGGTTGTTGTTTGAAAGCAGAATGACTACTAACAGAATGTTCAAGTTAATGGCTCCATCAGCAAGTGAGCCATCAAATGTTGATAATGATTGCCTCTACACCACTGATGAAGGTGCCTCTCATTTGTGGCACTGTAGATATGGTCACTTGGGCATGAAAGGATTGAAATTGTTGAAAAGTAAGGACATGGTAAAGGGTCTGCCTGATCTGATAGATGAAGGAAAGGTATGCACAGACTGTTTGAAAGGCAAACAACACAGAGAATCAATTCCCAAGAAGAGTCGATGGAGAGCAACTGAGAAATTGGTGCTCATTCATGTTGACATATGTGGACCAATTTCTCCAACGTCCAACAGCAACAAAAGGTATTTCTTATGCTTAATTGATGATTTCTCTAGAAAAGCATGGGTGTACTTTATTAGTTGAAAAGTTTGAAGCATTTCATCACTTTAAGTCCTTTAAGAGTGTTTGGTTGTCTGGGTCATGTGCACATTCCTAATGCAATGAGAACTAAATTGGATGATAAAAGTTGTGTGTGTGTTTTACTTGGAACGTCTAGTGAGTTAAAAGGTTATAGATTATATAATCCAACTGCTAAGAAAATTGTTGTAAGCAGGGACATAGTCTTTAAAGAAGACAAGCAGTGGGAATGGAGTGAAAGTCACAAAGATGAAGTGGCAACTGACCTTGATTGGGGAGAGATTGTCTTTGAAACTAAAGAAGAAGAAGAAGTAAGAAGTGAAACCAGCAATGCAGATACTGATGAATCACAAGACACTGACAGAGTACAAGCAACTGCTACTCAAGAAGCTACTGCAACAGAGAATGTTAACACAGATACTGTCACAGAACCAGAACCCACTGGTGTAAATGAAGAAAGAACCAGAACTAGAAGACCATCTGTATGGTTGAATGACTTTGACACTGGAGAAGGCTTATCTGATGATGAACAGGGAGTCTATATGGTACTAGCAGATAATGACCCAGAATGCTTTGAAGAAGCAGTAAAAAGTGACAAATGGAGGCAAGCTATGGATGATGAGATAGCATCCATTGAGAGAAATGAAACATGGAAATTGGTTGATTTACTTGAGGGGTCTAAGAAAATCGGTGTCAAATGGGTGTATAAAACTAAACACAATGAACGTGGTCAAATTGACAAGTTCAAAGCAAGATTGGTGGCAAAAGGATACTCTCAACAACAACGAATAGATTACACAGAGGTGTATGCCCCTGTTAGCAGGATGGATACTATAAGGACAGTAATAGCTATTGCTGCTCAGAAGGGTTGGAGCCTTTACCAACTTGATGTTAAATCTGCCTTCCTTTATGGAAGATTGACTGAGGAAGTTTTTGTTGAACAACCAAAGGGTTACATAAAGAAAGGAGAAGAGAATAAGGTCTATAAGTTGGACAAGGCCTTATTATATGGACTAAAACAAGCTCCTAGAGCTTGGTTTAGTCGCATTGAAGCATACTTTCTGCAACAAGGTTTCACCTCCAGCAAAAGTGAACAAACATTGTTCCTGAAACATGGTAAGAATGAATAAATATTGATTGTCAGCTTGTATGTGGATGACCTAGAATACACTGGGAACAGTGATGATTTGATGAGTGAATTCAAGAATAACATGAAAAAGGAGTTTGCTATGACAGACTTAGGAAAAATGAAATATTTCCTGGGTGTTGAGGTCACTCAAACAGATGAGGGGATATGCATTAGTCAGAAGAAGCATATTGGTGATGTTTTAAAAAGATTTGAAGTGGCCAATTGTAACTCTGTAAGAGTTCCAATGACTCCAGGCACAAAACTCAGCAGAGACTCAGATGGAGAGAAGGTAGACAGCACCTTGTACAAGCAATTGGTTGGCAATCTAATGTATATAACTGCAACCAGACCTTATATCACTCATTCTGTCTGTCTTGTGAGCAGATATATGAGTGCCCCTACTCACACTCATTGGCTTACTTGCAAAAGAATCCTTCGTTATCTTCAAGGAACAAAGGACTATGGAATTAAGTATAAGAAGGGAGGGAATGCTGACTTGATTGGATATTGTGACTCTGATTATGCAGGTGATGTTGATGACAGAAAAAGCACTACAGGCTTTGTCTTCATCATGAGCAGTGGAGCTGTTGCTTGGGCTAGCAAAAAGCAACAAACTTAGTCCCCTATTTGTTTTTTAAAGAGAATGTATTTATTTTTTATAAAAATGTAAGTTTGGGGAAAAATGTTTATTTGTAGAAAATATGAAAAAAGACTGTGATGAGAGATGAAACGTTCTTGCAAAAATAATTATTCTTCTTTGGAAAAGTTTATCCTTACTCAGTTGCAAACTCAAGGTGTTTCAAGGCACTCAGTTTTCCAAATTATAACTATTAGCAGCTCATTTATATTTTCTTCAACAAATTGTTGCATCTCATCCATCCCATGTTAAATGACTGAAATAGTCCATTAAAAATTTTCTATCATTTTTTAACTAATGTTAACTCTCTGTGAAGCATTCTTATAGTGAACTCGCATGGCATGTGTAGTTATTCTTGTTTGAGTCAATTAGTGTCCTCACCTTTGCATTTTATCATCATCCACCATATGTGTCTAATCCCACCCCGACCGCCCATAAAGTACATTCTCCCCACACCAGTCCCTGGTTGACTCTTTGGTTTTTCATTAAATGATAATTTAGGTCCCCACGCTGGGGCAAGTTAGTGATCACTAGACATCTTGTCAGTATCGTTTTCTTTTGGTGCAAGTCCTTTACAAAAAAAAATATCAAAAAAGCCTGTTAGGTTGAAAACTTGCAAGAGTAGCCTAAGCAAAAATTAGGGCATATAAAAAGAAATAAAGAAAAAGAGCAAATATATAAAATAAATAAATTTTTGTCCTTGAGTTAAATTTTTAGAAAATAAGCAGTCATGATTTGAAATGAAGTTTGGACCATCTTTCCATATAAAAAAACCTTTCCTACCCACTTTGAGCCAAAAAACCAAAAAACTCAATCACCTTAGACAAGGATCATTTCGACATCTAAGAATGGTGTATCACTTTTATCAGCTCAACTCAAAAGGAGAAAGAAAAGTCACAAAAAAAAAATTCAAAAAAAAAGATTGAAAAAACTGAAACAAGCAAAAAAGCAAAAGTAGTTGAAATTGTGAGCAGACACTTCCTACCATTAATCACATAAGAGATCATTGTCTCAATGAACCCTCAAACCCTTCTTTTGGCCTAAATATCCTATGCTTCGTAAACCCTCGGCCACGTTACAAACCTAAACAGATCCATTCTACCATGAGGCGCATAAGAGATCCTTGTCTCAATAAGCCCTCAAACACTTCATTGGACCCAATTATCCCCCAAACACCTCATTGGGCCTAATTATCCTATCCTCCACAAATTCATAACCATCAACCACATTACAACCTCTTTCTTTCATAAACACCTAACCACCAGCCATACTACAAAACCCTGTCTTTCATAAACCCCTAACCATTGGCCGCATTATAACCCTAAAAAGTCCATTCCAATTAATGACCGATTGCTTTCATTTTCTCGAAGTTTTAATTTTAAGACATTTAAGTTTATTTGTTTACGATATGTTTGCTCAAAAAAAAATCAAAAAAAAGAAGAAAGCAAAAAAAAATCAAAAAGCTTGCACTCCAAGATTCATCCAAGTTGCACCGATATTAAGACAAGGTTTAGTGATCACCAAGTGAAGTTTTCATCATACCAAAAAGTCAAGACTGTCATAGTCTTTGGAATTCCTCTTAAATAGAGCCAAAAGTTTGTACTAGGACCATCACCTAGATTCAAAGTGGGGGCATTCCCTTCTGTGCTCCTTCCACTTAAGAGTTGGAAAATTTGTCCATTGTTCATCTCATTCATACACCACACCCAGTCTATATATAGCCATTACCCTAGCTCTGCCAGATTTCACAACCTCACTCAGAGCAACCATTTGAAATACCATCCAAGGTGGGGCAGTTCTGTCACCCTTCACTCCATCTAAAATGAGGAAATTTTCCATACACCCATCTCATTCTCTTACTATATTCACATCCATAAAACCACACCGGGGTAATTTCTCAACTCATTATCCTAAACAAAGCCTTTTACAATGTCACTCCAGTCGGGGTACCCTTATCCTTGTGATATTTGGGGCAACACCAAACTCCATGGGTTGAGAACAAAACCTCTTGTCTTCCACCTTTCATTCCAAAGTCATTGAATACCCAATTCATTATTTCCTTTACACCCCTGGCTGTGGTCACCACTAGACAGGGGCAAGTTATTCATTCACTGTCATCAAAAGTCTAAATTGGGGCAGTCCACATTTCTTGGATTGGGGCAAACCTACCTCTCATAACTTTGGCAAAAGACCGTCATTCATCCCTTCATACCATATACCTAGAACCAAGTTAACTGACTCATTCATCTATATTTGCACTACTATTGTCATACCCTAATTTTGTCCGCCTAGGTCAAAACCCTAATTCTCAACAAAAAAAATAATAATAAATAAATTGAGAAGTGTGGTTTTATTTTGAAGAGTGAAGAGCATTGTGCATGCATTTTTGGGTTTTAAAAGTCATTCTAGGGCTTTTAAATTCATTGTTAGAGTGGAAGTGCATTTGTTGTAAAAAAAAAAGGGTTTTTAAGGCAAAAGGGTATTTTGGTCATTGTCAAAAATAAGATAATTTCTCATCAAGAATCATTGTGCAATTTTAGAGAAATTTATTTGAGGCAAAACATTTTTGGTCATGTATGTATGTATGCGCATGCATGCATACATTGTGCACAAAATTCAAATTCAAAAAAGGCATCAAAAAGGAATATTCTACAAAAGTTCCAAGATGTGATTTTTATGACATTTTTGGTCCTGGTGATCACATAAAATGGCATATTCCTCAAGATACCTTGTATGTGGCCTAAATTGGGTGTATTTTTGTACAATTATCCTAAGAAGAATAATCAAAAATGAAGGGATAATGGAATGGTCATATAATAGTACAATAGTACAAGATGACAACTAGCAAAACTTGGTCACCAAGGACCCCTCCCAAGGTTTATGCGCCACCCCCTCTCTATTCTCTCATTTTGTGTTTTCTCAATGTCCTCAATCCATGTGAGCCTCAATCCTAGCCTTTGATTCAAAATTAAAATCAAATCCTAGAGCACAACTAGTGCACAATGACCTAAATACCCTTAAACCTAGTTGCTCTCTATATATACCTTAGAAACCTCACCTCACAAAAAACTTTTGGCCTCACAATTCATTCACAAAACCCTAGCACACAAACCTCTCCTCTCCTCTCCTCCCTTGGCCGAATTTCCTCTCCATTCCCTCCTCCATTTTTCTTCATTTCACTTCCATTTTCTCACCTCATTTCCATTCCTACTTCATACATCTTCCTTCTCTCCTAATTTGATTCAAGCTTGCATCATCAAAGGGCATTTTTAAGCAAGCATTTCGTGGGTTTCATTGAAGTTTGGTGAAGATTCAAGTTGATTTGTGGTCTTGTTCTTCATATTAGTCATTCCTTAGCTTGGATTTGAGGTAAACTTCTTAAAACCTAGTATCATCTTCAACTTTTTTGCATCAAAATGTAGATATCATGTTTCTAATTTTGCATCCTACCATATTCATGCATTTTAGTGTTGTTATATTGTTGATTTGTTGATAGTTGTTGGTGAGAGGTGTCTCAAACATTTTGACAAGCACTTAGGGAGGCTTGGGTGTTTGAGATGCTTCTCACCCTTGAATAAATTGTGATTTATGTTTGTTTTCACTATAATTTTGCATTTTGTTGAATAAAATGATGTGATGCTTTGCAAATCATGATTAGAATTAGGGTTTGTTAATTTTCTTGTGAAATGGGTTTGCAATATTGGGTAAAATGATTTCTCAAGTTGTTTTGGTTTGGTTGTTATGTACTTTGCTTGCAAATTATTCTATGTTGATGATTGGCAAGAGGACTCACACTTGTGCCTTAGGCATTTCATTTTAAGTGTTGAGGATTGCCTAAGATGATTCAACACAACCTTGTGCTTTGATTGAAAATTTTGGTTTGCTTGTTAGTAACTTGTTTGCAAAATTACTCTATGTTGATGATTGGCAAGAGGACTCTCACTTGTGCCTTAGGCACTTCATTTTAAGTGATGAGGATTGCCTAAGATGATTCAATTTTCTTTGTGCAATTCTTGCTTGAAAATGCAAATGCTAGTTTTCTAACTTGATTAATCAATTTTGGTTACAAAAATGACTTGTTAATGCCCTCTTTTGGTCACTTTTGGTCTTGCAAATGTGATGTTCTTTCTAGGTCAATGTTATGCTTTAATGTTGATGATTTGGTAAAAGGACTAGACACTTATGCACTTGTGCATTGTCTCAAGCGTCAAGGATTACCAAAAGGGATTCAACCTTGTGCTTTATCTTGTGTTGACACTTAATTGAATTGAACTTTTGTATGATCTCTTTGTGTGCTTATTTTTGATCTTACATATACATGCCATTAGACGTTGATGACTAAGTGTCATTCTTGTGCTCAAATGTTGTAATTGGTAATGTTTATGCTTATGCTTACATTGTTGATTGCTTTGCTTGCAATTTGTTAAATGTTGCACTTTGGTTCTTGATTTGGAAATTGATTGAATGTTCTACTTTCTTTTCCTTTTGGATGCCACGCCATCCCAACAAATCTTTTGTGACCAATGTCACCCTCAAACTCCCTTCTCCTTTCTTCAAATCAATCATTTTCTAAAGCTTTTCCAAACTCAATCTTTTCTCAAATTGTTTTCATAAGCCAATCAAATTCTTTCTAAGATCAACAATAAACCTTTTTGAAAACTCATAAGGAGGCAAGTCGGACGTACGGCCGGTGTTGTCTAGCGTCCTAAGATCAGAGCTGTACAGCTCAAACATCTTGGGATACTTATGAGAATTAAAACAAGTAATTAACAACTTGAACCCTATTTCAAAAAATGAGTAAGGAATCGAGTCGGATGTACATCCGGTATTGGTTAGCGTCTTAGGGTTAGCGGGCTGTACAGTTCGTGCGAGCCTAAGATACTTGCTCAAATAAAAGCAACCAACCTCACAACAAATCTTCTTCTCCCTTAATCAAAAAATATCATTTTCAATAAGTAGGGGGGCACGCCGTCTGTACAGGCGGGGTTGTCTTTGTTCTAGGTCTAGTGGACTGTACAGTCTAGGACCGAAAACCCCTACAATAAAAAACACCAACACAAAGTTTCTCGACTAAGGAGAACTACGTAAGCTTTGAATTCTCCATCGCACCGGGAGATACGTAGGAGCGGGTCACATCCCGTCAAGCACACTTTTAAAAAATAATAAAAAGATTCTTCTTTTCCCCCGTTTTCAAAAACACTTTTCTCAAATAAAAAAAGAAGTAGAATGAATTGTTTCAAATCAACTCTGTCAAAACCGCATATCAAGTTAAAGGTTCCCTTTCGGTAGAAAGGAGGTGTGGGGTGCTAATACCTTCCCCACACCTAACCGACCCCCGAACCTACATCTCTAGTTCTCAAAGGACCACCCGCCTTAAAAAGGACCCTTTTTCAATGTTTTGGTCCCTAAATAAAAAATGTTGATGGCGGCTTCACAAATTTTCACGTTGTACGATGAAAGGTCCAATCCGGATTTTTCGGGGTGCAACAGCTGGCGACTTCACTGGGGACTTTCTTTTTAAAACGAGGGTCAGGCCTAATTAACTTGATGTGCGGTTTAATTGTTTGATTTGAATGTGATTGTTCTATTTCTCTCTTTTCTTCTCCTTCTTTTTCTTCTCTCTTTTTGATGTTTGAATGTTCTCTTGCATTCTCGTGTTGTTATGTTGCATTCATGTGCATTTCACTCTTCTTCTTCTATGTTCGCTTCTTGTTCCTTCTTCTCCTTTCATCTTCTTTTGTTTATATGCTTAATATGATCATGCATTTCTCCAATCCCCATGTCCCCTTCTTCTTTGCTCCCTTTCTTCAAGGTAAGCTCATGCATCATTCCCCCAATTCTACTATGATCCCTTCTTCTTTGCTCCCTTTCTTCAAGGTAAGCTCATGCATCATTCCCCCAATTCTACTATGATCCCTTCTTCTTTGCTCCCTTTCTTCAAGGTAAGTTCATGCATTCCCCCGATTCTATTATGACCCCTCTTCTTGGCTCCCTTTCTTGAGGTAAGCAGTGCATATGATTGTTGTTGGAACCCTAGGTTAGTTTACTTGTTTGTATTGAAATGATATATGCTTGCAAAACCCTAGGGTAGACGACTCTTTGTCTGGACTGTTTCTGGATTTTCTTTGCAGGTGGGGGGTATGTTTGTCGTTGTGCTCCTACACACACGTTGCACTCTTTTTACCCTTATATTTCTTGGTGAGACAGCCCTATACCCGGGCTAGAGCATATCTTAGGCTAGAACGAAGTCATTAGTGGCTGCTCACTGGACGTACGTCTTGTTGGGTGGTTGCGAAGACTTCACCTAGAGTTTGGCTTTGTTTGAAGACAACATCACTTGGACGTACGTCCCTGGGATCGGTGCTCTCAGATGAGGTCGTTGGCTCTAGGAACCTTATTTAGGGTCCTTCTTTTAGTGCTATCCTTGAAGTGTGTACCCGTAGAAATAGCCATAGACCCTGTCTCTAAGAAACCTTGTAGGACACAAAGGAGCTGCATACCCCTGCATCTGAATAAAGATTTTTGCAAATAAACCTGAAAATTTTCAAAAAAAAATGTATGTGAATTTCTAGCTTTTGAAAAACTGTTATGTTGAAAATATTAATTTTTTTTTTGCATCATGCATCCATTCATACACTTTGCATGCATTCTCACCAGTGCCGGGGAAATTGTAGATACCAAAAAAAAACGCATTTTGCATCGCATGCATACACATATACCTATGCATCCATTCATTTCATGCATCCATGCATCTATTCATTCAGGCTCTTACACAATAAATATTTAAACAAACAGAAAAGGCAAGCTGGTTCGCCATCACCGTTACTACACTCGTCTACAGGCAAGGCTCATGGCAGAGAATCAAGAAAGTCCAGACATTGAGATTGAGAGTTACCACTCGGGTCCGGATGATCCGGTTATAGAGATACTCAACCCCGAGCAGCTAGCTCAAGAAAACCGGGTTTTGAAGGATAAGGTAGGGGCTATGGAGGCCCAGATGGTTGAAATGATGGGTATGCTGAGGAATCTGAAGGGTGGGGCCAGTGCTGAGGCCACCGCCATTGTAAACTCTGATGGAGTTGTCACCTTCATTCCCCCTCCGGGGCCTGTTAATACTGCAACTACTATTCCTCCTCCGGGAGCAGGGATCCCTCATTTTGTCCACTCTCCAGGGGCAAACGGTCAGAGCCATCCAGATGCTCAGAAGTACCCGTGGGGAATGCCAGTCGGTTATACGCCTCAAAATGTTGAATCCAATCCAGCTGGGGTAACAGGGCCAAGTCAGGCTGCTGTGGTCGTATCTGGTGGAGTTGTTGGTGGACCACAGGTCCACGCTCCTAATCATGATGCTGCGCTACAGAGAAATCCACTCAGTCCTACTCCTTGGATCACTACCAATCCTCAGAATGTTGCGTATCAAGTAGGAAGTCCCGCTCAGTTTGGGGGAAATTATTATGGCATGAGTAGTCCTCCTCAGGGGCATGTGTTTGAAAACTCTCAACCCAGAGACCAGTATCGTGTGCTTGAAGAACGGTTAAGGGCTGTGGAAGGTACAGGTGTTAGAGTCAAGGATGCCCGTGATTTGTGTCTCGTTCCAGATATAGTCCTTCCTCCAAAGTTTAAGGCACCTGATTTTGACAAGTACCGGGGTGTTGGTTGTCCATCAAGTCATATAACCATGTATTGCCGAAAAATGGCTGCGCATGCTAGTGATGATAAGCTGTTGATCCACTGCTTTCAGAATAGCTTAGCTGGGGCATCCTTAGACTGGTACATGCAGTTACAGTCTTCCGACATCCATAGTTGGAAGGACCTCTCAGAAGCCTTTTTGAAACAGTACCAGTACAATATGGATATGGCTCCAGATCGATCTCAGTTACAGTACATGGGCAAAGGAGATAAAGAATCTTTTAAAGAATACGCCCAACGGTGGAGAAGTACAGCTGCACAAGTAAAGCTAACAGAGAAAGAGATGGAATACATGTTCATGGAAACTCTTCCGGCAATCTACTACGACAGACTGATAGGGAGTGTCTCGTCAAATTTCTCAGACATGGTAGTTATTGGGGAAAGGTTTGAAAACGGTTTGCGTAGCGGGAAGATCGCCAACCACTTTGGTAGTTCAGGTAGTTCAGGCAGTTCAGGTGGACAAAGAAAGCCCTCTTCTCATTTCCCTAAAAAGAAAGAGGGAGAGACCAATGTAATTTCTGGAGGAAATCCATCTTTCAGTACTCCACCGCAGACGGTACCATTCTCGGCACCAGTGCAACCTCAACGAGCCAATGATGGTTATAAAGCCCAGAACTACCAGTATAAGAAGCGCGTCAGTTTTGATCCAATCCCGATGACTTACACGGAGCTGTTCAATCATCTGGTCTCCAAAAACTTAATCAACACTCGCTCGATGAAGCCTCTCCAGCCTCCTTTCCCTAGGAGCTATAATGCCAATGCTACTTGTAGTTTTCATGAGGGTGGAATCGGTCACACAGTGGAGGACTGGAAAGCTTTTAAGCACGTAGTTCAGGACTTAATCGACGCTAATTGGATTTCTTTCAAACAGAACAGTCCAAGTATAACTACAAATCCACTGCCAGGACATGGGAATCCGTCGACCAATGCAATAGAAGATTCTACTGGACAGGTAATAAGGGAGGTTGAAAAAATTAAAACTCCCTTGGATGCCATTCACGCTGAATTGTGTCGATTTGAGGTCATTGAGAAAGGATGTTGTCAGGAGAATGGGTGTGTTGACTCCCTGTGTAAAGGGGTCTGTGAAGTTTTTAAGCAGATCTTGCAAAACTTGATGGACCGCCGTGTAGTTCAGGTAGTTACTTTTGAAACAGAAGAAAGCGTGATGACCCTTCAGGCTAATAATGGCAGAGAAGTCAGAAGGCCAATTGAGATTTTATATGATTACAATCCGAGGCAAGTTCAAGCCAAAGCTCAGCCCATAGTCATTGAGGTCCCTGCTCCCTTTCCATATGAGAAAGATAGTGCTGTGCCCTAGAAATATAGTACTTTGCCTCCAGTGGAGAGTTCTCCAAGTGCATCTGCTGTCACCAATATATCAGGAGTGGGTAGAATGACGAGAAGCGGCCGTATGTATGCTCCGGAAACTCTTCGGGTTGAAACGTCTAAAGATGCTGAGGACAGGTTTAGAAAAGGAAAAGAGAAAGTATCAGAGGATACCCAGGGCAAGAAAGTAACAGAACAGGAAGCCAGTGAGTTCTTAAGGATTGTCAGACAAAGTGATTATCAAATTGTTGATCAGTTGAAACAAACTCCAACCAAGATCTCTATGCTGTCGTTACTGCTCAGTTCAGAAGCTCATCGGACTGCCCTGATGAAAGTACTCAATGAAGCCCATGTCGCTGAAGATATCTCTGTGTGTCAGTTTGATGGGATTGTAGGAAACATCGTGGCAGCTAATCATTTGACTTTTGCTGACGATGAGTTACCCCCAGGAGGAAGAAAGCACAACCAGGCTCTGCATATCTCCGTCAAATGCGGAGACTATGTGTTGGCTCGGGTTTTGATTGATAATGGGTCCTCACTAAATGTCATGCCGAAGTCCACCATGGACAAAATGGATGTGGACTGCTCTTATATGAAGCCTAGTTCGACGTTGGTGAGAGCGTTTGATGGGTCGAAGAAGGAAGTGCTAGGGGAAGTGGAGTTCCCAATTCAGATTGGGCCGGAGACCTTTTATGTGAATTTCCAGATCATGGACATCACTTCATCATATAGCTGCCTGTTGGGGAGACCGTGGATTCACATGGCGGGAGCTATTCCCTCTTCCCTACACCAGAGGGTCAAGTTTGTGGTAGATGACAAGATTGTTGTTGTGTTTGGTGAAGAAGAAATGTTAGTCAACAAGCCATCTCCATTCCGTTATGTGGAAGCCACTGAGGAATCTCTGGAGACCTCCTTTCAGTCCCTTGAAATTGCTAATGCTGTATTCGGAGGGAGCAAGCTTCTGTCACCAGGGTCAAAATTGTCAAGGAATGAGGAAATGGTCGCCAAGATCATGTTAGAACAAGGATACAAGGTGGGATCTGGTTTAGGCAAGACTGGTCAGGGGATTCTTGCGCCTATTCAACTGAAGGAAAATCGAGACCGTTGTGGGTTGGGGTACCATCCGAATCAAGCCGAGAGAAAGGGGATGGCAGAGGAAAGAAAGAGCAGGTGGTTGGCCAAATTGAGAGGTCATGATCCTTGGTCAAAAAAGATCCCTATCTGTGATATTCGCCAGAGCTTTAAGAGTGCAGGGTTGCTGGACCCTAATCAAATTGCTGCCATTGGGGATGGTCCTGGAGCTGAAAAAGGTGATACCAGCCTAGTCCGCCGTTGCTTTGCCGGTGAAAAGTTGAAGAATTGGGAAGCTGTTGACTTTCCCGTGGCTTTTAATTCAAAGTAATAATTTGTAATGCACCCCTGTGGCTCTGCCCAAGGCCATAGGATAAGTTGTTAGGGGCACGCATGTTTTTATCTTCATTGCTATCATCATCAATAAAAACGTTGTTTTTGAAATTCATCAATAAAATCATTTCTCTTAATTTCATGTGTCTTCTCCGCTTTATTTTATTTTGCCTGTTTGTTTCGCCTTTCATTCTGCTTTTTGCCTCTGCAAATGCAGATCAACAATAATTATCTCTGAAAATAACAATGCCGATGATCCATATTTTGACTTTGATCATCCAATTAATCAAACTGAGGGAGATGTTGAGGACAACTGGAAAACTCCTCCAGAACTGATGAGATTAATGGAATAGGAAGAAAGGGTCATTCAGCCTCACGGAGAATCAACTGAGGTAATCAACTTGGGTACAGATGAGAACAAGAAAGAGGTTAAGGTCGGTACCGCAATGAACGACAGCGATCGTATGAAATTAATTCAGCTCCTGCGCGATTACGTTGACATTTTTGCATGGTCGTATCAAGATATGCCTGGGTTGGATACCGATATTGTTGTGCACAAGTTGCCAGTAAAGCCAGAATGCCCGCCTGTAAAGCAAAGACTGAGAAGAATGAAGCCAGAGATGTCGTTGAAAATCCGGGATGAGGTAAAGAAGCAGTTTGATGCCTGGTTTCTAGCGGTTGCCAAGTATCCTCAATGGGTTGCCAATATCGTCCCGGTTCCGAAGAAGGACGGGAAAGTCAGGATGTGTGTCGATTACAGGGATCTGAACAGAGCCAGCCCCAAAGATGATTTCCCCTACCCCACATTGATATTCTGGTGGACAGTACAGCCCAACACTCTTTATTCTCCTTCATGGACGGATACTCAGGATACAATCAGATAAAGATGGCTCCGGAAGATATGGAGAAAACAACCTTCATAACTCTCTGGGGAACCTTTTGCTATAAGGTGATGCCTTTCGGACTCAAAAACGCCGGTGCGACGTATCAGAGGGCCATGGTGACATTGTTCCACGACATGATGCACAAGGAAATCGAGGTGTATGTGGATGATATGATTGCTAAATCCAAGACTGATGAAGAGCATATTGTGAATCTGCAAAAACTCTTTGAACGTCTAAGGAAGTTCAAACTCAGATTAAACCCAGCTAAATGCACCTTCGGTGTAAGATCCGGAAAGCTACTGGGATTCATCGTCAGTCAGAAAGGAATAGAAGTTGATCCAGATAAAGTCAAAGCAATCCTTGAAATGCCAGTACCAAAGACTGAAAGGGAGGTCCGTGGTTTTCTTGGGAGACTGAACTACATCTCAAGGTTCATATCCCAACTGACAGCCACTTGCGAGCCTCTCTTTAAGCTGTTGTGCAAGAACCAAGAATCCAAATGGAACGATGATTGTCAGAGAGCCTTCGAGAGAATTAAAGAGTATCTTCAGAATCCACCAATTCTGATGCCACCGGTGTCCGGAAGACCGCTGATCTTGTACCTAACCGTGTTTGACAATTCGATGGGGTGTGTGCTGGGGCAGCATGATGAGTCAGGCAAGAAAGAACATGCTATTTATTACCTGAGCAAGAAATTTACTGACTGCGAGACAAGATACACAATGCTGGAGAAGACTTGTTGTGCTTTGGCTTGGGCTGCTCATTGTTTAAGGCAGTACATGCTGAGCCATACAACTTGGTTGGTGTCTAAAATGGATCCGATCAAGTACATTTTTGAGAAACCAGCTCTCGCAGGACGGATTGCCCGTTGGCAGATGTTATTGTCAGAATATGATATCCTGTACGTCACGCAGAAGGCAGTCAAGGGCAGCGCACATGCTGAGTACTTAGCCTGTCAGCCTATCCCAGAATACCAGTCGATGCAGTATGATTTTCCCGATGAAGACATCATGGCACTATTCGACGAGGGGAAGTCCCAAGAAGATGAAAGATGGAGGATGATATTTGATGGTGCATCCAACATGTGGGGGCATGGGGCCGGAGCTGTGTTAATCTCTCCGGACAATCGCTTCATTCCGGTCACTGCAAGACTGAGCTTTTATGTTACAAATAACATTGCGGAATATGAAGCATGCATCCTGGGTATTCAGGCAGCCCTTGAATGGAAGGTCAAAAGGCTTGATGTGTATGGTGATTCAGCCTTGGTTATTCATCAGGTGCGAGGTGATTGGGAGACCAGAGACCCCAAATTGATTCCCTATTGTGATTATGTTCAAGAATTGATGGAGTCCTTTGAGGAAGTCACTTTCCAGCATATCCCTCGAAGCGAAAACCAGTTGGCCGATGCTTTGGCAACCTTGTCGTCAATGTTCAACATCAACTGTGACAAGAGTTTAGCTCACCTCAGAATCCAGCATAGGGATCTACCAGCACATCATTACTGCACTGCAATAGATGAAGAGCCTGATGACAAGCCGTGGTACCATGATATCAAGAAGTACATCACCACCAGGGAATACCCTCCTGGGGCATCAGAAAATGACAAGAGAACGCTCAGAAGGCTGTCGAGGAATTTCTTCCTGAATGGTGAAGTTCTCTACAAGAGAAATTATGACATGGTTCTCCTAAGGTGTGTTGCGAAAGAGGAGGCCGAAAAGATTATGAAAGAGGTCCATGAAGGCTCATTCGGGGTTCATTCCAGTAGACACACTATGGCCAGAAAAATCTTAAGAGCCGGCTATTATTGGCTGCAAATGGAATCTGACTGTTACAGCTTTGTAAGAAAGTGTCACAAATGCCAAATCTATGCCGATCATATCCATGTACCACCTGCTTCATTAAATGTTCTGACTGCTTCTTGGCCATTCTCAATGTGGGGGATGGATGTCATCGGTCCTATCGAGCCAAAAGCATCAAACGGGCATCGCTTCATCCTTGTCGCCATTGACTATTTCACCAAGTGGGTTGAAGCTGCCTCATACTCAAGCATCACTAGTTCTGTATTCGCAAAGTTTGTGAAGAAAGATCTGGTTTGTCGTTACGGCCTTCCAAACAGAATCATCACCGATAACGGCAGCAACCTGAACAGCAAGATGATGAAAGACCTGTGCACAGAATTCAAAATCCAGCATCATAATTCTTCCCCCTATCGACCCAAGATGAATGGGGCAGTCGAAGCGGCCAACAAGAATATCAAGAGAATAGTTCAAAAGATGGTGGTAACCTACAAAGATTGGCATGAGTTGCTTCCTTTTGCTTTGCACGGATACCGCACTTCAGTGCGTACCTCAACTGGGGCAACCCCTTTTTCTCTAGTATATGGGTCAGAAGCAGTCCTCCCTATTGAGGTTGAAATACCCTCCCTGCGGGTATTGATGGAAACCAAGTTGGAAGAAGCTGAATGGGTACAAGCTCGTCTGGATCAGTTAAATCTCATTGAGGAAAAAAGAATTGCAGCTTTGTGTCATGGACAGCTGTATCAACAGAGGATGAGGACGGCCTTCGACAAGAAAGTTCGCCCTCGAGAGTTCAACGAGGGAGATCTTGTGCTCAAAAAGATATTGCCCATTCAGAGCGATCCCCGAGGAAAATGGACTCCCACTTATGATGGACCTTATGTGGTCAAGAAAGCCTTCTCTGGAGGAGCACTAATACTCACCAACATGGACGGTGAAGAACTCAAAAACCCAGTCAATTCAGATTCGGTGAAGAAGTATTATGCCTGAAAGAAATAGACGAAAAAAAGAAAGATAAGCCAAGTAAGAATTAGCTCGCTAGGTTGAAAACCCGAAAGGGCAGCCTAGGTAAAATCAGAGCGACCCGGTGGATTGAAAACTCGCAAAGGGCGATCCAGGCAAAAATTAGGGTCAGAAAACTTGGGCATGAAAATAAACAAGGGCATACAGCACTCCTGAAGGTTTGGATAGAGGGGTGATCAAGGTCAAGGACATAAATGTTTGGCATTGTTCCACAGAGACGGACATTTAGAAACTAGCTTTTCTCTCTTTTTCGTGTCTTTTTGCAGTTTAAATTTTCAAATGTATTGAACAGTCGGCGTAACTTTCTGTACGACCGGTTTCCACATCAATAAAGTTCAATTTTTCTCATATCTGTTTGCTTTTCTATTTTCTGCTTTTTCAGCTCAAAATAAACGTTTTATGATGATGGTAATACTGAATTGTAAAACATGTGCATAAATCCTAGAGCATTGCAATCATTGCGAAATCCCCAAAAGTCACGGGAAGGAAGTGATTTCTCAAAAACAAATTAATGTTGCAAGGAAAATAATTGCGCCCATCAAACACTTCAGATGGCAAATCATAAAGCAAACCTGCAGCCGGCCCGTGCGCCGCAGCAACTCTAATAAGTTCCCCAGTCTTGTGGCATGAGTGTCACGGGTCGGTTGAACCAGCAAAAGAATAAGCCTTTTTTAAAAAAGAAGAGCACAAAAAAGCAAATGATCAAAAAAAAAAGCTGATCAGGCAAAAAGAAGAAAAAAACAAATGATCAGAAAACAGAAAGCTGATCAAAAGAAGAATTAAAAGATGAAAAAAAAAAAATCTTTTCATTGCATTTGTATCATATTTCAAAAAGGAAAAAAAAAAGAGAAAAAAAGAAAAAGGAAAATTCTGGTTTCTCTAAGTAGACAAAATTGGTATAATTTCTGAATTCTTTATTTCTATTTTGCCTCGGAATATGTTTCGGCCAATTCATATTCCTTTTTAAAATCCAAATAAAGAGGGGCAGCTGTCATACCCTAATTTTGTCCGCCTAGGTCAAAACCCTAATTCTCAACAAAAAAAAATAATAATAAATAAATTGAGAAGTGTGGTTTTATTTTGAAGAGTGAAGAGCATTGTGCATGCATTTTTGGGTTTTAAAAGTCATTCTAGGGCTTTTAAATTCATTGTTAGAGTGGAAGTGCATTTGTTGTAAAAAAAAAAGGGTTTTTAAGGCAAAAGGGTATTTTGGTCATTGTCAAAAATAAGATAATTTCTCATCAAGAATCATTGTGCAATTTTAGAGAAATTTATTTTGAGGCAAAACATTTTTGGTCATGTATGTATGTATGCGCATGCATGCATACATTGTGCACAAAATTCAAATTCAAAAAAGGCATCAAAAAGGAATATTCTACAAAAGTTCCAAGATGTGATTTTTATGACATTTTTGGTCATGGTGATCACTTAAAATGGCATATTCCTCAAGATACCTTGTATGTGGCCTAAATTGGGTGTATTTTTGTACAATTATCCTAAGAAGAATAATCAAAAATGAAGGGATAATGGAATGGTCATATAATAGTACAATAGTACAAGATGACAACTAGCAAAACTTGGTCACCAAGGACCCCTCCCAAGGTTTATGCGCCACCCCCTCTCTATTCTCTCATTTTGTGTTTTCTCAATGTCCTCAATCCATGTGAGCCTCAATCCTAGCCTTTGATTCAAAATTAAAATCAAATCCTAGAGCACAACTAGTGCACAATGACCTAAATACCCTTAAACCTAGTTGCTCTCTATATATACCTTAGAAACCTCACCTCACAAAAAACTTTTGGCCTCACAATTCATTCACAAAACCCTAGCACACAAACCTCTCCTCTCCTCTCCTCCCTTGGCCGAATTTCCTCTCCATTCCCTCCTCCATTTTTCTTCATTTCACTTCCATTTTCTCACCTCATTTCCATTCCTACTTCATACATCTTCCTTCTCTCCTAATTTGATTCAAGCTTGCATCATCAAAGGGCATTTTTAAGCAAGCATTTCGTGGGTTTCATTGAAGTTTGGTGAAGATTCAAGTTGATTTGTGGTCTTGTTCTTCATATTAGTCATTCCTTAGCTTGGATTTGAGGTAAACTTCTTAAAACCTAGCATCATCTTCAACTTTTTTGCATCAAAATGTAGATATCATGTTTCTAATTTTGCATCCTACCATATTCATGCATTTTAGTGTTGTTATATTGTTGATTTGTTGATAGTTGTTGGTGAGAGGTGTCTCAAACATTTTGACAAGCACTTAGGGAGGCTTGGGTGTTTGAGATGCTTCTCACCCTTGAATAAATTGTGATTTATGTTTGTTTTCACTATAATTTTGCATTTTGTTGAATAAAATGATGTGATGCTTTGCAAATCATGATTAGAATTAGGGTTTGTTAATTTTCTTGTGAAATGGGTTTGCAATATTGGGTAAAATGATTTCTCAAGTTGTTTTGGTTTGGTTGTTATGTACTTTGCTTGCAAATTATTCTATGTTGATGATTGGCAAGAGGACTCACACTTGTGCCTTAGGCATTTCATTTTAAGTGTTGAGGATTGCCTAAGATGATTCAACACAACCTTGTGCTTTGATTGAAAATTTTGGTTTGCTTGTTAGTAACTTGTTTGCAAAATTACTCTATGTTGATGATTGGCAAGAGGACTCTCACTTGTGCCTTAGGCACTTCATTTTAAGTGATGAGGATTGCCTAAGATGATTCAATTTTCTTTGTGCAATTCTTGCTTGAAAATGCAAATGCTAGTTTTCTAACTTGATTAATCAATTTTGGTTACAAAAATGACTTGTTAATGCCCTCTTTTGGTCACTTTTGGTCTTGCAAATGTGATGTTCTTTCTAGGTCAATGTTATGCTTTAATGTTGATGATTTGGTAAAAGGACTAGACACTTATGCACTTGTGCATTGTCTCAAGCGTCAAGGATTACCAAAAGGGATTCAACCTTGTGCTTTATCTTGTGTTGACACTTAATTGAATTGAACTTTTGTATGATCTCTTTGTGTGCTTATTTTTGATCTTACATATACATGCCATTAGACGTTGATGACTAAGTGTCATTCTTGTGCTCAAATGTTGTAATTGGTAATGTTTATGCTTATGCTTACATTGTTGATTGCTTTGCTTGCAATTTGTTAAATGTTGCACTTTGGTTCTTGATTTGGAAATTGATTGAATGTTCTACTTTCTTTTCCTTTTGGATGCCACGCCATCCCAACAAATCTTTTGTGACCAATGTCACCCTCAAACTCCCTTCTCCTTTCTTCAAATCAATCATTTTCTAAAGCTTTTCCAAACTCAATCTTTTCTCAAATTGTTTTCATAAGCCAATCAAATTCTTTCTAAGATCAACAATAAACCTTTTTGAAAACTCATAAGGAGGCAAGTCGGACGTACGGCCGGTGTTGTCTAGCGTCCTAAGATCAGAGCTGTACAGCTCAAACATCTTGGGATACTTATGAGAATTAAAACAAGTAATTAACAACTTGAACCCTATTTCAAAAAATGAGTAAGGAATCGAGTCGGATGTACATCCGGTATTGGTTAGCGTCTTAGGGTTAGCGGGCTGTACAGTTCGTGCGAGCCTAAGATACTTGCTCAAATAAAAGCAACCAACCTCACAACAAATCTTCTTCTCCCTTAATCAAAAAATATCATTTTCAATAAGTAGGGGGGCACGCCGTCTGTACAGGCGGGGTTGTCTTTGTTCTAGGTCTAGTGGACTGTACAGTCTAGGACCGAAAACCCCTACAATAAAAAACACCAACACAAAGTTTCTCGACTAAGGAGAACTACGTAAGCTTTGAATTCTCCATCGCACCGGGAGATACGTAGGAGCGGGTCACATCCCGTCAAGCACACTTTTAAAAAATAATAAAAAGATTCTTCTTTTCCCCCGTTTTCAAAAACACTTTTCTCAAATAAAAAAAGAAGTAGAATGAATTGTTTCAAATCAACTCTGTCAAAACCGCATATCAAGTTAAAGGTTCCCTTTCGGTAGAAAGGAGGTGTGGGGTGCTAATACCTTCCCCACACCTAACCGACCCCCGAACCTACATCTCTAGTTCTCAAAGGACCACCCGCCTTAAAAAGGATCCTTTTTCAATGTTTTGGTCCCTAAATAAAAAATGTTGATGGCAGCTTCACAAATTTTCACGTTGTACGATGAAAGGTCCAATCCGGATTTTTTGGGGTGCAACAACTATACATCTTTACTAAACAATGCTTCAAAGAGAGAGAACACAAGTTAATAATGTGATACTGAAAATCCACTTAGTTAACTTTGTGGACCTAAACTTCGGTCATCATGGGGCATCATAATCAAATGGAAGAGCAATGTGAACGAGCTTGCAAACGCAGAAAAGTACTTTTTCACATCAATGTCTCTAAATAACAACCTTGAGATTGCTGGAGTTTGAGTTCAAATCAAATCTAATTTTTCCAAAGGATTATCAATATTCACTTCTACTTCTCGCATCAAAAGTCTCTCCTCTCATCCTTGCAAAAAATGCATCTTTCTAAATCCCAACAAATCATATCATCGCACCATGCATTTATGCACTCCCTTTTTCTTCACCATAGCATTTACAGCAAATCATTACATTTGCATCATATTCATTCATATTTCATGCATTCATCATATACAAAAATAGAAGCCAAAAGAAGAGAAAAGAAGCAAAAAAAAGGTAAACAGCAAAAGAGAAAGACATCCACTTCATTCATCATTCCACTTAAAATCAATCATTGCAGGTGCATACATTACATGCATGTTATATGCATAACATCAATTACTTTTCAATCGACTTCAAGTGTCGATTCTTATATACTATCATTCCTCAAGTCAACGCGACGAGTGTTGAACCCTACATCATACACCATATCGCAGTGTTAGCACAGAGTCTAGCATAGATGCTTCAGACCAAATCGGTCCTTCAGCTCAGTTCGATTTAACACGTCAAAAGGACGGCTTCGAACTCTACCTTCAGATCATAACGTCGCCACTGAGCGCGGCGGATCCTTCAGACCCCAAGTTGTCCTTCAGATTAGCTGTGTCTGCCTAAGACGTAGCGTAAATCTTTCGTGGTCAACATATCAGTTCTAGATCTGATCTTAACCCTCACGACCGCAACGACGTAGGTCACCCTCAGACTGTTTTATTAGTACCATAGCTAGTTGCAGTCCATCAGACCATTTTTGGTCCATATCAGGCCCAGGCAGCCCTTCAGACCTATCGGTCCTTCAGTTTAATTCAAATCAATGCACCAAGCATCGACTGCAGATTAGACCTTCAGAGCCCCTGTGCTACTTCAGAGCCCCTGTGCTCCTTCAGAGCCCTAGTGCTCCTTCAGACCCCCAGTGGTCCTTCAGATCCCCAGTGATCCTTCTTTATAGATTTCTCGTTGACATGCCAAGTGTTAACCATTACTTGTAAATTCTCAAAACCCCCAACTTTCCTACTAATCGGACAAAATTAGCGTTTGTTTTATCTTTATTTCTATTCCTACTATGAAATCTTGAAAACCTTTCATTTTTTCTATGGACTATAAATAAAGAGGGACAGCTGTCATACCCTAATTTTGTCCGCCCTCTTTTACTATAGTCATTTTTACTAATTAATTCGCATGTCATAAGTCTTCGGTCATATTACTACGAGAAAAAATTTTCGAGCTCATTCGATGCTTTCTCGTTCTAATTTGGTTCGACGCTTAATATTTTGTTTAATTGAGCCTGTTTCTAATTGGGCCTCATTTTAACGCGTTCTTTAGTTTGGGCCGGTTTCGTTTTCCGTTTTGGCCCAACTTCACTTTTGTTTTTGTTCACTTAACTCAAAAATCATAAAAAATAAAAATAGTTATAAAAAATACATATGTACACAATAAGGTCAGAATAACATGTTTGTTTACATTTACCCAAAAAGTAATTATTAATTAAAAAACGAAACTAAATATAATAATTACAAAAAATGGAAAAGGGCCCAAGATCCGACTTGTCTTTGCTGCTGCGGCTGAAGTGCTCAGCCCTAGTCCCTCCTCCTTGTCCAGCAAGTTGTTCACAGCTGTTGTGGCCTGAAAATGGAAACAAATAATCAGGGACTTAAATTCCTGATTCCAATTTCTACCTATAAAAGAGACAGAAATATTCACACGAAAATAGACACAAGAACAGCAAAAATCCAGAAGCAGTAGCAGCAGTATGCACAGTCAATCAAGAGAAGAACCGAGGCTGGAGTAAAAGGTTGGTCCTTGTTATTTTTCCTTGCTTTTAAAAATATGTGTATGTTTAAGATGTACAAGTCTTTTTGAAACTGAACCTAATAACAAAAGGATCAAAGCAGTATGAACTCAAATCATGTATGTTTCAGTCTATGTTCGTTCTATTAGCAACATGGAGCTTGGTGAAAACTATACTGTAAATAGGCTATGCTATAAATAAAAAGAAGAATATTTAGGTTTGTAAATAGTTTAGAATTTAAAGACTAGAAAAAACTTAGCTTTTAGTATTCTGTTTGCGTTTAAAAAAAAAAAAGAACTTAACTATGAAATATAGTAGGAGAGATGAAGAAGAGAACCAAAAAAATATAAAAGAACTCACCTAGATTCTGACCACCGTAGATGGTGGTCGTTCCCCCAAAGCGCCGCCGTAGACGTCCACCTCCTCTCACCGGAGCCGTCACCACTAGGAACACAGTCGCGTTCAACTCGCCGTGAGCTTGCACCATCGCTGTCAACCAGTTGCCGTGACCCTTCGCCGGAGATTGGCCGTCCACCATCATCTCTATCCACCATCATCTTCCTTCATGCACCCTTTCTCTTTCTCTTTCTCTCTCACCCAAAGCTTCTCTCTCTCTCCACGATCCTCTCTCTCCTTCCATTTTTGAAACTTTCCTTTTCTCTCTCCTAAGACTAGAAACGGCGCTGAAGGTGTGGAAGGATAGAAATTAGGTTTTACAATTTGTTGAAGTTGCCTTATATATCCTCTTCAAGTGTTTATTTCATTTTTTTTAAAAAAGAGTTTAAAGTCTTGTTTAATATTTACACACCCCGTGTTGTTGTGAGACACCCTCCCCCTTTTTTATGAAGCTTGCCCACGTTTAGTCCATGAAGCCCAGAAAAAGAAATGGGCTTTAACTGAACGCACCTCCCAATTTTTATAATACAATACCCCGTGTAACTAGTCGCGCACCCTCTTTTACTGCCACACCCCTTTCGGTTTTTTTTTCATATTTTCTACAAATAAACATTTTTCCCCAAACTTACATTTTTCTAAAAAATAAATACATTCTCTTTAAAAAACAAATAGGGGACTAAGTCGAATGTACGACTCAATGAATGAATGAGTCGAATGTACATTCGGGGTAGTCATTGTTTTAGAATGAATGAGTTGCACAACTCAGTAGTCCTAAAATCCCTATACTAAAAAACACCATCCAACAAACTTTTTCTACCCAAGAACTACGTAGCTTTGATTTCTCTATCGCACCTGGAGATACGTAGGAGCAGGGGCCCACTCCTGTCAAGCGCAAAAAACTAAAAAAAATCTTTTTTTCTTCATCTTTTCTCATTCAAATAAAAAGGATAAAAATAAACGTAAAATACAATTGATTAGAAGGTAACCTTCTTTAGGAAGGATGTCGTGGGGTGCTAATACCTTCCCCACACATAACGGATTCCCGAACCCAAATCTGGTCTCAAGGACCTTATCCAAACTAAATGGATTTTCCAATATTTGCCCTTAAACTAAAATTTGGCTGCGGCTTCATTCATGAACCTTTGAGGAATCCTTTCCCGGATTTTTCGGTCGCTACAGCTGGCGACTTCACTGGGGAGTAATTAATACCTCATTTTCCAAATTACTACGAGATTAAATACATTCCCTTTAAAAAAATGTATTAGGTATTAATTACTCCCCAGTGAAGTCGCCAGCTGTAGCGACCGAAAAATCCGGGAAAGGATTCCTCGAAGGTTCAAAAGATGAAGCCGCAACCAAAGTTTAGTTTAAGGGCAAACAATGGAAAATTCCATTTGATTTGGATAAGGGTCCTTGAGACCAGATTTGGGTTCGGGAGTCGGTTATGTGTGGGGAAGGTATTAGCACCCCACGACATCCTTCCTAACGAAGGTTGCCTTCTAATTAGTAGTAGAAGAGAAAGTTAGTTTTGGAAACGTTTACTTTACCCCTTTTATTGTGAATTAGAAAAGATAAAATTTGATATTTTTTGAATTTTGGAAAAAAAGATTATTTAGAAAAAAACTAAAAGGGTTTTTTATTAGTGCACTTGACAGAGGTGGGCCCGCCCTCTGCTCCTACGTATCTCTGGGTAGAGAATCAAAGGCTACGTAGTTCTTGGTAGAAAAAGTTTGTTTGTTTGTTTGGTATTTTTTAATTAGGGATTTTAGGACTCTTGAGTGATCAGTTCAATTGTCCTAAAAAGCTGACTAATCCGATTGTACAGTCGACTTAGTCCCCTATTTTTTTGAAAATTAGTTTTTTGGAGTTTGAAAAATGATTTGATGTGTTTATGTTGTTTAGCTTAGAAATTATTTTTTTTAATAGGGATTTTAGGACCTGATCAGTAACGGTTCATTAGTGGCCCTAAAAAGCTGATTAACCCGACTGTACAGTCGACTTAATCCCCTATTTGTATTTTTTTGGAAAAAAGGTTTTATTTATTAATTATTATTTTTTATAGGAGTTCTAGGACTATTGAGTCGTACGACTCATTCATCATAGAACGCTGATTAACCCAAATGTACATTCGACTTAGTCCCCTATTTGTTTTTTAAAGAGAACGTATTTATTTTTTAGAAAAATGTAAGTTTGGGGAAAAATGTTTATTTATAGAAAATATGAAGAAAAAAAAACCGAAAGGGGTGTGGCAGTAAAAGAGGGTGCGCGACTAGTTACACGGGGTATTGTATTATAAAAATTGGGAGGTGCGTTCAGTTAAAGCCCATTTCTTTTTCTGGGCTTCATGGACTAAACGTGGGCAAGCTTCATAAAAAGGGGGAGGGTGTCTCACAACAACACGGGGTGTGTAAATATTAAACAAGATTTTAAACTCTTTTTTTTAAAAAATGAAATAAACACTTCAAGAGGATATATAAGGCAACTTCAACAAATTGTAAAACCTAATTTCTATCCTTCCACACCTTCAGCGCCATTTCTAGTCTTAGGAGAGAGAAAAGGAAAGTTTCAAAAATGGAAGGAGAGAGAGGATCGTGGAGAGAGAAAGAGAAAAAGAAAAGGTGCATGAGGGAAGATGATGGTGGACGAAGATGATGGTGGACGACCAATCTCCGGCAAAGGGTCACGGCGACCGATTGACAGCGATGGTGCAAGCTCACGGCGAGTTGAACGCGACTGTGTTCCTGGTGGTGATGGCTCCGGTGAGAGGAGGTGGATGTCTACGGCGGCGCTTTGGGGCAACGACCACCGTCTACGATGGTCGGAATCTAGGTGAGTTCTTTTATATTTTTTTGGTTCTCTTCTTCATCTCTCCTACTATATTTCATAGTTAAGTTCTTTTTTTTTAAACTCAAACAGAATACTAAAAGCTAAGTTTTTTCTAGTCTTTAAATTCTAAACTATTTACAAACCTAAATATTCTTCTTTTTATTTATAGCATAGCCTATTTACAGTATAGTTTTCACCAAGCTCCATGTTGCTAATAGAACGAGCATAGACTGAAACATATATGATTTTAGTTCATACTGCTTTGATCCTTTTGTTATTAGGTTCAGTTTCAAAAAGACTTGTACATCTTAAACATACACATATTTTTAAAAGCAAGGAAAAATAACAAGGACCAACCTTGTACTCCAGCCTCGGTTCTTCTTTTGATTGACTGTGAATACTGCTGCTACTGCTTCTGGATTTTTGCTGTTCTTGTGTCTATATTCGTGTGAATATTTCTCTGTCTCTTTTATAGGTAGAAATTGGAATCAGGAATTTAAGTCCCTGATTATTTGTTTCCATTTTCAGGCCACAACAGCTGTGAACAGCTTCCTGGACAAGGAGGAGCGACTAGGGCTGAGCACTTCAGCCGCAGCAGCAAAGACAAGTCGGATCTTGGGCCCTTTTCCATTTTTTGTAATTTTTATATTTAGTTTCGTTTTTTAATTAATAATTACTTTTTGGGTAAATGTAAACAAACATGTTATTCTGACCTTATTGTGTACATATGTATTTTTATAACTATTTTTTATTTTTTATGATTTTTGAGTTAAGTGAACCAAAAAAAAAGTGAAGTTGGGCCAAAACAGAAAATGAAACCGACCAAAACTAAAGAACGCGTTAAATGAGGCCCAATTAGAAACAGGCTCAATTAAACAAAATATTAAGCGTCGAACCAAATTAGAACGAGATAGCATCGAATGAGCTCGAAAAAATTTTCTCGTAGTAATATGACCGAAGACTTATGACATGCGAATTAATTAGTAAAAATGACTATAGTAAAAGAGGGCGGACAAAATTAGGGTATGACAGCTGCCCCTCTTTATTTATATTCCATAGAAACAATGAAAGGTTTTCAAGATTTCATAGTAGGAATAGAAATAAAGATAAAACAAACGCTAATTTTGTCCGATTAGTAGGAAAGTTGGGGGTTTTGAGAATTTACAAGTAATGGTTAACACTTGGCATGAACACGAAAAAGCTATAAAGAAGGATCACTGGAGATCTGAAGGATCACTGGAGATCTGAAGGACCACTGAGGGTCTGAAGGAGCACTAGGGCTCTGAAGGAGCACAGGGGCTCTGAAGGTCTAATCTGCAGTCGATGCTTGGCGCATTGATTTGAATTAAACTGAAGGACCGGTAGGTCTGAAGGGCTGCCTAGGCCTGATGGACCAAAAATTGTCTGATGGACTGCAACTAGCTATGGTACTAATAAAACAATCTGAGGGTGACCTACGTCGTTGCGGTCGTGAGGGTCAAGATCAGATCTAGAGCTGATATGTTGACCACGAAAGATTTACACTACGTCTTAGGCAGACACAGCTAATCTGAAGGACCACTTGGGGTCTCAAGGATCCGCCGCGCTCAGTGGCGACGTTATGATTTGAAGGTAGAGTTCGAAGTCGTCCTTTTGACGTGTTAAATCGAACTGAACTGAAGGACCGATTTGGTCTAAAGGATCTATGCTAGACTCTGTGCTAACACTGCGATCTGGTGTATGATGTAGGGTTCAACACTCGTCGCGTTGACTTAAGGAATGAAAGTATACAAGAATCGACACTTGAAGTCGATTGAAAAGCAATTGATGTTATGCGTATAACATGCATGTAATGTATGCACCTGCAATGATTGATTTTAAGTGGAATGATGAATGAAGTGGATGTCTTTCTCTTTTGCTGTTTACCTTTTTTTTGCTTCTTTTCTCTTCTTTTGGCTTCTATTTTTGTATATGATGAATGCATGAAATATGAATGAATATGATGCAAATGTAATGATTTGCTGTAAATGCTATGGTGAAGAAAAGGGAGTGCATAAATGCATGGTGCGATGATATGATTTGTTGGGATTTAGAAAGATGCATTTTTTGCAAGGATGAGAGGAGAGACTTTTGATGCGAGAAGTAGAAGTGAATATTGATAATCCTTTGGAAAAATTAGATTTGATTTGAACTCAAACTCCAGCAATCTCAAGGTTGTTATTTAGAGACATTGATGTGAAAAAGTACTTGTCTGCGTTTGCAAGCTCGTTCACATTGTTCTTCCATTTGATTATGATGCCCCATGATGACCGAAGTTTAGGTCCACAAAGTGAACTAAGTGGATTTTCAGTATCACATTATTAACTTGTGTTCTCTCTCTTTGAAGCATTGTTTAGTAAAGATGTATAGTAGTGCAAAGATAGATGTATGAGTCAGTTAACTTGGTTCTAGGTATATGGTATGAAGGGATGAATGACGGTCTTTTGCCAAAGTCATGAGAGGTAGGTTTGCCCCAATCCAAGAAATGTGGACTGCCCCAATTTAGACTTTTGATGACAGTGAATGAATAACTTGCCCCTGTCTAGTGGTGACAACCGCCAGGGGTGTAAAGGAAATAATGAATTGGGTATTCAATGACTTTGGAATGAAAGGTGGAAGACAAGAGGTTTTGTTCTCAACCCATGGAGTTTGGTGTTGCCCCAAATATCACAAGGATAAGGGTACCCCGACTGGAGTGACATTGTAAAACGCTTTGTTTAGGATAATGAGTTGAGAAATTACCCCGGTGTTGTTTTATGGATGTGAATATAGTAAGAGAATGAGATGGGTGTATGGAAAATTTCCTCATTTTAGATGGAGTGAAGGGTGACAGAACTGCCCTACCTTGGATGGTATTTCAAATGGTTGCTCTGAGTGAGGTTGTGAAATCTGGCAGAGCTAGGGTAATGGCTATATATAGACTGGGTGTGGTGTATGAATGAGATGAACAATGGACAAATTTTCCAACTCTTAAGTGGAAGGAGCACTGAAGGGAATGCCCCCACTTTGAATCTAGGTGATGGTCCTAGTACAAACTTTTGGCTCTATTTAAGAGGAATTCCAAAGACTATGACAGTCTTGACTTTTTGGTATGATGAAAACTTCACTTGGTGATCACTAAACCTTGTCTTAATATCGGTGCAACTTAGATGAATCTTGGAGTGCAAGCTTTTTGATTTTTTTATGTTTTCTTCTTTTTTTTTGATTTTTTTACCTTTCTTCTTTTTTGATTTTTTTTTAGCAAACATATCGTAAACAAATAAACTTAATTGTCTTAAAATTAAAACTTCGAGAAAATGAAAGCAATCGGTCATTAATCAGAATGGACTTTTTAGGGTTATAATGCAGCCAATGGTTAGAGGTTTATGAAAGATAGGGTTTTGTAGTATGGCTGGTAGTTAGGTGTTTATGAAAGAAAGAGGTTGTAATGTGGTTGATGGTTATGAATTTGTGGAGGATAGAATAATTAGGCCCAATGAGGTGTTTGGGGGATAATTGGGCCCAATGAAGTGTTTGAGGGCTTATTGAGACAAGGATCTCTTATGCGCCTCATGGTAGAATGGATCTGTTTAGGTTTGTAACGTGGCCGAGGGTTTACGAAGCATAGGATATTTAGGCCAAAAGAAGGGTTTGAGGGTTCATTGAGACAATGATCTCTTATGTGATTAATGGTACGAAGTATCAGCTCACAATTTCAACTACTTTTGCTTTTTTGCTTGTTTCAGTTTTTTCAATTTTTTTTTTTTTTGAGTTTTTTTTTTTTTGTGACTTTTCTTTCTCCTTTTGAGTTGAATGAGCTGATAAAAGTGATACACCATTCTTAGATGTCGAAATGATCCTTGTCTAAGGTGATTGAGAGTTTTTTGGTTTTTCGGCTCAAAGTGGGTACGAAAGGATTTTTTATATGGAAAGATGGTCCAAACTTCATTTAAAATCATGACCGCTTATTTTCTAAAAATTTAACTCAAGGACAAAAATTTATTTATTTTATATATTTGCTCTTTTTCTTTATTTCTTTTTATATGCCCTAATTTTTGCTTAAGCTACTCCTGCAAGTTTTCAACCTAACAGGCTTTTTTGATATTTTTTTTGTAAAGGACTTGCACCAAGAGAAAACGATACTGACAAGAAGTCTAGTCATCACTAACTTGCCTCAGCGTGGGGACCTAAATTATCATTTAATGTAAAACCAAAGAGTCAAGCAGGGACTGGTGTGGGGAGAATGTACTTTATGGGCGGTCGGGGTGGGATTAGACACATATGGTGGATGATGATAAAATGCAAAGGTGAGGACACTAATTGACTCAAACAAGAATAACTACACATGCCATGCGAGTTCACTATAAGAATGCTTCACAGAGAGTTAACATTAGTTAAAACATGATAGAAAATTTTTAAAGGACTATTTCAGTCATTTAACATGGGATGCATGAGATGCAACAATTTGTTGAAGAAAATATAAACGAGCTGCTAATAGTTATAATTTGGAAAACTGAGTGCCTTGAAACACCTTGAGTTTGCAACTGAGTAAGGATAAACTTTTCCAAAGAAGAATAATTATTTTTGACAGAACGTCTCATCTCTCATCACAGTCTTTTTTTAAAAAAAGTTATGCTCATGTTGATTAATACCCAGTGAAGTCGATTCTTCGTGGAGTCACCAGCTGTAGCGACCGAAAAATCCGGGAAAGGATTCCTCGAAGCGACCGAAAATCCGGGAGAGGATTCCTCGAAGGTTCAAAAGATGAAGCCGCAACCAAATTTTAATTTAAGGGCAAATATTGGAAAATCCCTTTGAAACGGATAAGGGTCCTTGAGACTAGATTCGAGTTCGGGAGTCGATTATGCATGGGGAAGGTGTTAGCACCCCACGGCATCCTTCCTAAGGAAGGTTACTTGCTAATTAGTTGTAGGAGAGAAAGTTAGTTTTGAAACGTTTATTTTACCCCTTTTTATTGTGAATTAGAAGAAATTAAAAGAAAGAAAAAACTTGATTTTTTTTTTAATTTTGGAAAAGGATTATTTAGAAGAAAAAAAGGAATAAAAAAAGGTTTTTTATTAGTGCAATTGACAGAGGTCGGTCGCCCTCTGCTCCTACGTATCTCCTAGTAGAGAATCAAATCGCACGTAGTTCTTGGTAGAAAATACTTGTTTGTTTGGTATTTTTTATTTAGGGATTTTAGGACTATTGAGTGATCAGTTCAATTGTCTTGAAAAGCTGACTAATCCGATTGTACAATCGACTTAATCCCCTATTTTTGAAAATTTGATTTTTGGAAAAAGAAATAAATGTTTGTGTGTTTGTGTTTTTTAGGTTAGAAATTGTTTGTTTTAAATAGAGATTTTAGGACCTCATCCGTAACGTTTCATTAGTGGCCCTAAAAAGTTGACTAACCCGACTGTATAGTCGACTTAATCCCCTATTCATATTTTTGAATTTATCTATTTTTATAGAGAAATGTAAGTTTGTGAGAGCAATTGTTTATTTGTAGAAAAATTGGAAAAAGAAACGAAAAAGGTGGTGCAGTTGTAAAATAAGGGTGTGATTAACTGAAAGGGTAGTTTTATGTATATACTAGCCCACGAAACATGGGCTTTTTAGGGGTGTTAGGTTATCAAAAAAGGGGTGTTAATAGTAATAGCAATCTTAAATATTTTAATTTAAAATAAACATGAAATAGATATTTGATCATATAAAAGGTAAGAAGCAAAAATCAATTGACCCTAATTCTATTCCTTCCAACGCCGCATATCAGAGAGAGAGAGAAGAGGATTTACAGTGGAAAAAAATGGAAAGGGAGAGAAATTAGGGAGGATTCATGGAGAGAAGATGAGAGAGAGGGAAAGGACGCGTGAGAGGGAGCTCACGGTGTCGGTGCTGCTGACCGTTTCGTTCGACGGCCACGAGTGGTGGCTCGCGGCGTGGAGGACGTCCGGCGGTGCGTTCGCCGGAGAAGATGACTGAAGGTTGCGAACGTTTTAAGCAGCGAGTTTTTTTTGAGGGAGACGCATATACGACGGCGGTGGCGGCAACGGCTTGGAGGGACAAAACGACCACCGTGACGGCGACGGCGGCCGGAGGTGAGTTTCATTCTCTTTCCTAGTTTTTTACGGTTATCCTCTCCTTCTAACTCTGACTGGTTACTGTTTTTGTTGTGGTTTTTTCATTATTTTGCTGTTTTCTTAAATCCTAGTTTTTCTAATTAACAATCAAACATTTGCTACTGACTTCCTAACTAACTATTTTTGCTGCTATTTTTTACCAAATTCGTTTTTTTAACATAAACAGAATACTAAAAACAATTAATTTGTTCCCAATATTACATATATACAGTTTTATCACTAATACTATATAAAAATCCTATTATGTACTAAACTAAGGAAAACGAATTTGTTATTACTAACCTCTTCTCCGGCTTCTGATCTTCCTATTATTACTCTGCCGCTTTTGAACCGCTGCTGCTTCTTGAACTATTGCTTCTGTTTCTAGATTTTTTGGTATTTTGTGGTTAGGGTTTCACGTTAAAACCGTAATCGATTTTTGTCCCTTTTTCTGAATTTTTCTTCCCCCATTTCTGTCTGTTTCTGCTTGTTTTTATAGGTGAGAATTGAATCAAAAAATTAATGGTTCAATATTTTGTTTCCATTTCAGGTTCGTGGCCAGCTCAGATCCAACTATGAGAAGGCTTCTTTAACAAGATTAGGGTCGGAGCAATCCTTCAGCAGCCACAACACAATCACTGCCGATTTGGGTCTTGGACTTTTGCATTTTTGTAATTTTTTATTTATTTTCGATTTTTTTAATAATTATTTTTTTGGGTAAACGTAAACAAACATGTTATTCTTTCCTTATTGTGTACATATGTATTTTTTATAACTATATTTTATTTTTTATGATTTTTGAGTTGAGTGAACAAAAACAAAAGTGAAGTTGGGCCAAAACCGAGAATGAAACTAGCCCCAACTAAAGAACGCGTTAAAACGAGGCCTAATTAGAAGAAATAGGCCCGATTAGAACAATTTACAAAAGATAGGCCCAATTAGAACAAGTTTGTAGAATTAAGCCCCATTGAACAAAATATTAAGCGTTGAACCAAATTAAAACGAGATAGCATTGAATGAGCTCGAAAAATTTTTCTCGTAGTAATATGACCGAAGACTTATGACATGCGAATTAAATAGTAAAAACGACTATAGTAAAAAGAGGGCGGACAAAATTAGGGTATGACAGCAACCAATTGTAACATTGAGCAGCACAGAGGCTGAATTTGTTGCTGCAGGTGCTGTTGCATGTCAAGCAGTATGGATGAAGAAGGCATTAAAGGAAATTGGCCAGACACCTGAAGACTGTATACAGATAATGTGCGGTAATAGCTCTGCAATAAAGCTATCTAAGAATCCAATCCCACACGGGCGCAGCAAACATATTGAGGTGAGATTTCATTACATAATGGAACTGTTTAATAAGGGAGTTGTTGAAATGAACCACTGTGGCACCAAGGAATAGTTAGCTGATCTGCTTACCAAGCCTCTCAATGCTGACAGTTTCATCAAGCTAAGGGAGCAACTGGGTATCTGCAGAATTCATGTAATAAACTAGTTACCTAAGTATAAAGGTAAATAGTTTAAGTGAGGGAATGATAAGAAAAGGACACTTTAGTAATTCTGTATAAGGGCTTTATGGTAATTGTAATGACCTAAGTGTACTGTTAGATTTCAGTTAGTTGTTAGTTGCTGAGGCTAACAAACTTTTCACTTTAACTTGTAACTGGATATAAGTCACATTGACTTTGCAATAATACACAATTCAGTTCTCTGAAATTCTTGCCTAACACAAGTTACTTAGCTTCTCAAAACTACACAAATTTAAGATACCACTAACCACACCCGTGGATTCTTCTTCTTCAGAAAATGGGCACCCTAAAAACTCGGCAATCTTTTTCAAATGAAAAAAAGGTTGTGCTTTCATTTCTTCATTCCGCAAAAACATATCCTTCGTTGGCCTTTCCAGGCTTTCCTTCCAGTCAATGTTTTAAAACTCGGACCGGTGGCTGACTCGGTGAAGGTACCGGGTCACTGGGTCAAGGGTCGAACCGAGGGGTCGACAGTTGAACCGCATGACCAAAACCGGACCCGCATGACTCGGACCCGGTCTCTACTTCGCGAATTTTCAAGACCTATATAGTATATAATATAAATTTCGTACCTGTAAAAATTAATTTCGTACCCACAATGCTATCAAATTACATATAATTCATAGAACTTTAAACTTCAAACAAGTCCATTAAATCATAAACATGAGTATCTTAGCAAACAACAAAACCATATTACAACAAAACAATTATCCAAGATTCCAACTCCATCTAATTTCAACAACAACAAACAACCATCTCTCACAAAACAACCATCTCAAACAAATCCAACAACAACAAACAACCACCATTGCATGCAAATCTAAACATCATTCATTATATGATGGAATCAAAACATCATCATCATATATGATATCTTCATAAATAGGTTCCCCGGAAGCTCCATCTCCGCCATCATTGTTTTCATTCTCATTTTCTGTGGGATTAACTTGGGCATTATCATCTTCATCTTCATCCAAATTTAAATGATCTATGACAACATTTTAAAAGAGAAGTTAGCAAATAAAATCTAAAGTTATTAAACATGAAGCAATGAAACTTTATTCACTTATAAAAAAAATGTACCAATATCACTTGAATTTGGTTGAATGGTGATGCTTGCAAGATCACCATGCAATGAATCCAACTCTTCATTGCTTAAGAGGGGTGGTGACTCCTCCAATACCCAACTAGAATAGTCACCAATTGATTCAAGATTGATAGGGTCATAACCTTGGCATCTTTATATTGGGCTACCTCGGCAGTTAACTTCCTTCTAAGTTCTTGATTTCCATGAGAATACTTGTCAATGACATCAAAAAGGCCTGATATTGTGTCCCGATGATTATCATATCGTGTCTCATTATACCGACAAGCTGGATTTAACCAATAACCTGCAGCATGGAGATTTTTACAAAGTTGGGAATCCCAACGCTCATCCAAGATCTTCAAGTAAGGCTCCACTTTCTTCTTATTTCTTTGAAACCTTTTCACCATCTCTGCTCGAGCCATATGTATAGCTTGGTAAAGAAAACCCATTGCAGGTTTTTCTTCACTATCAACCATACGCAAAACGCATACAAGTGGTTCTGTGACTTTCACTATGTCAATACAATTGTTCCAAAATGCAGAGTCCAAGACTTGATCCACAAATTGTTTTGCTTTGGCTTCCCTAGCATAAGTTGAGCTTGTCCACTCTTTAGATGTTGCCATAGCTCTCAGTGCATCTTTCTGAGTTAAAATACTTTGCAAAGCAATGAAATTAGTGGCAAATCGAGTTGGAGCGGGACGAAGAATTTCTCTACCACCAGTATATTTTCTCACCAAATACAAAGCATAACAATGGTTATAAATATATTTGGTAATATTTGAGGCATGTGACACAGCATCACTTACTTCCACTAATTTTCCTATGTCTTGCAACATCAAATTGATGCAATGTGCCGCACACGGAGACCAAACCAAAGTAGGAAACTCTTTTTCTAGTAGCTTTCCGGCAGCAACATAATTTGCAGCGTTGTCTGTTACTATATGAACAACATTTTCAGGGCCAATGGACAACACTACCTCCTTGAAAAGCTTAAACAACATCTGTGCCGTTTTTGAAGCATCAGAAGCATCCACTGATTTTAGGAAAACCGTACCTTTGGGGCAATAAACCAGAAAATACAATTATTAGTATTATGCATAAAGTAAAATAAAATCAAACATAAAAAACATTCATGATAATCATACCTTTGGGGCAATAAACCAAAAAGTTTATGAGAGTTCGCCTCTTTCGATCCGTCCACCCGTCTGCCATAAGAGTACAACCAGTATACTTCCAGATATCACGATAATCATCTATCATTTTGTTCATCCCAGTAACCCATTTATTTAACAACTTACCACGAAGCATATGCATAGTTGGAAGCTTATACCCCGGGCCCATACTACAAAGCGCATCAGCCATAGGTTGATAATAGGCTGAATTGGATGCATTGAATGGGACACTTGCATCTAAGAACCACTTTGCAACAGCGAGATCACACTTCTCTATCACTTCCTTACTTTGCAACACACTTTTTAGGGTAGGTTGTGCTCCAGGAGTTGTTCTAGGCAAGAAATAGCTACCAATGCGACCAACACTCTTTCCCTTTTGAGATGCAACCTCTGGTCTTGATTGTCCAACACCCATTTGCACTTCAGCACTCTCTTCACTAGGTGGATGTTGATAACTCTCCTCAGTTTCTGCTTGAGTCTTTCTTTTCTTGTTCTTGACTTCATCAAGATTTTCTTTCATTTGATTCTGAACTTCAGGAGGCACCTTCTTGCACTTTTCAACTTGGCCTTTTGCTCTAGCCAAGTGGCATTTAAACCTATTAATTCCACCCCCTCTGATAATTTTATCACAGTATAAACATAGCATAACACTTTTCCCATTCTCCAAAATACTTTTACAATGTCCCCAACCTATATCAGTTTTTCCTCTAATATTCGTTTGGGTTGTATTTTCGGTGGAAGCCTCTTGCGACATTGGTGTATCAGCCGTAGGAGTAGCAGAAATATTTGGTGCATCAGACATAATTCTAGCATAATCAAAAGAGTATAAGTCACAACTAACACTAAGTCACAAATCAACATAGTCACAAACAACCTTGAAATTAACACTGATATTAGTTTTGTTAAATTAAATCAACTAACAATAATTTTACCCAAATAATGAAGAACACAGAGAAGAGAGAACAATTGATTCAGCATAAGTAACAACACATACTTCAGCAAAGTCACAAAACGCAAAATCAGCAAGCAATACACAAAATCAACAAATTAACTAACTTGTTTATTGAAAGCATGACACAAAATCAAAACAAAATCAGAAAAAAACACAAAATCAACTAACCTGTTGTTGTTGGCGACGCGACGGTGAGGTGGGGGTGACGCACGGCGACGGCAAGGTGGGGGTGACGCACAGCGACGGCGACGGAGAGTTGTGGTGGTGGGGTTGTGTGGAACTTGAGAGAGACTAGGGTTGAAACTTGAGAGAGTGAGAGTTGTGGGTAAGAGACGATGGATGTCTCTCAGTTTGTCCCTGTTTCTATTTTTATTTTTTTTTTTTTTTTTGAAATGATAAAACGACGTCGTTTTGGAAGGGAAAAAAAATTAAAAAACGTGCACAACCCGGCCCGGGTTAGACAAACCCACCGGGTCGCCGAGTTTGTTAAAACCCGGCCGGTTTACACCGGTTTTAACCGGATTGCTACATTTCCGATCCAGGGGGCTGACCGACTCGGTTACCCCACCGGTTCCCGGTTCGCCCAGTCCGACCGGCCGGGCCGAGCCGGTTTTTAAAACACTGCTTCCAGTACCCCAATACATGGTCCCAAAAAGGATTCAAACGTACTCACTCCTCTACAAAATTTCTCAAACGACTCTTGAAATGGAAGAATTTCACTACTTTGTGGTCTTAGCTTGTTTGCGAAATGCCATAGTGAAACAAAAGTGTCTTTTGGATCTCTACAAAGATACACCACTTTCCAGCTTAACTATTTCACATATTTTGGTAGCGAGACATGCACATATTTTGGTAATGAGGTGAGATCAGGAAGAATATCTTTCTAAATGTAGAGGCTAAGCTCTAAGAAGGAGACGAGTGCATGGGGGTTGGTGGTGAGCAAAGGATGATGATTATGAATATTTGGATACTAGTATGATTCACCCGTGCCAGCACGGGTCGACATTCATTTGTAACTTAAAAATTGACAATTTTTTTTGGAATTAAAAAACAAAAATTGTATATTTAAATGCGTTTTGTGTTATAATAAAAAAAATTATCTAAAATTAAGCTATTATTTTCTATAATAGTTTTAGCAAAATACATTATTAACAGATACTTATCAAGATGTCATACAAATTAGTCTATCTAATTATTTTTTTTTAAAAAAAATATATGTATATATATACATTTTGTAATATCGTCTTCTCGAATTGTGTTAATTGATTTTTGAACGAAAGGCCGACGTGGAAAACAAAAATAATAAAGTAGGAGATAGAAATTGAATTTTTGGGATATAATATGAGGTTTATATTAACTAATTCCTTAATGTTTTTTCAACAAACATAATTGTATAAAAAAGGAATTTTGTAGTTGTAAGAATTAATTAAAGAAAATATAACTATAACATGGAGAGGGGTGTTTTTGGTTTTTCAGGAAAGGGTAGGGGTAATTTCGTAACTTGACTATGAGTTAAACTCTTCTTTCCTTTCACAAAGCCCTTGCTATTCGACTTTCCCCAAACCTGTTTCTTCTTCCCCCTTCTACCGGCAACGAAACGATAATTGCTCCAATAATGGCTACCCAGCATGCATCTTCTTCTTCAAGCCGTGGACAAAAATGAAGTGGGACTTCTGGTAATGGAAATCCATCGTCTGAAAATACTGAGGTATGTTTTTTTTCAAAACGAATATTACTGTTTTTAAAGATAAGGTTAACGAATTGTGTTTGTTAATTTCATGAATAAGTCGAATCTTATTGTTTTTAAGCACTGAAGTATGTAAAACTGTTATGTTAATTTCATGTTTGTTACTTTAGATTTACCAATTGATTTTCGAGTTAACTTTTGATGTTGTGGACATTTGCTCAATCTTAGAACAATGGAATATGAATTCATTACTTAATCCACCATAAAAGCATCAAATAAGCCTCGTGCGTTGCCTGGATTAAAAGTTTTAATAACTTAAGTGTAACAACGCAGAACATTTATAAAATAGTTGTCTAATGATCATTGAGAAATACTCAGAAATAAGTCTAACAAATTAACATGATATCAGAAACATTGAAAAATCTAAAGCCAAAAACCAGAGGAAAAAAATATGACAAACAATGAGGAAGAAAACCAATAGGAAGTCATAATAAGAATAAGAATTTCAATGCAGACAAATATTTTATGCTTATGTACTTTCTGGTCAACGAAGTAAAATATGTAATAATATTTTGTACCAAAAACTTCCATACTTCCTTACGAAGACAAATATGTGATAATACTTGCGTCAGATATCAGGCTCATTGAGCATGGTACAAATGTCCCTGTGGACATACAGACCCTTCGTGTTGCTGACTTGGTGAATCAAGCCAGTGAGTGGAATATGCCTGTGCTTCAACAGTTTCTGCTTGAGGAAATTCTGGATAGAATGGCTGCCATTCTTCCACCCTTAGGCACTGATTCAGCTGATCAGTATATGTGGCCTGGTAATGTTGATGGCAAGTTCACTGTGGCTGCCACTTATCATCTCCTCTGCAACTATAGTTTCAATGTGGAGGACAATTCTATGTGGCACAGGATTTGGAAGCTGAAGGTTAAAGAAAGAGTCAAGCATTTTATTTGGCTCCTGATGCATGATAGATTGCTAACAAATAGCAGAAAATCTCGTATGCATTTGGGTTCTAATACTTGCTACCACTGTGGGAATGTGGAGGAATCTACTCTTCATGTAATGAGGGATTGTCCTCTTGCTCTCAACCTGTGGAGTAGACTTGTTAGATCAAATGCTAGTATTAATTTCTATACGTCTGACTTAGGTGATTGGATTGCTAGCAATTTGTGCAGTGATTTTGGCAGGGATTGGGAGCTGCCTTGGGCTTCTATTTGGGCCAATGCTTGTCACTACCTTTGGTTTTGGAGGAATAAAATGGTGCATAGCAATGACAGTGTCATGCCGTGGCGACCGTGGTTGGATATTCTTCGGGACACGGAGATCTATCAGCAGGTTTCCCGCAGCAATATTTTGCAGCCTGCTCGTCAAAAAAGAGTTGTTCTAGTGCGTTGGTTGCCTCCCGAGTTTGGGTGGTTGAAGCTGAATGTGGATGGTGCGTGCAACAGTGCTTGTGGCATAGCTGGTTGTGGTGGAGTGCTGCATAATGATAAGGGTGATTGGCAAGTGGGTTTTTCTAAATCTCTTGGAGCCTGCAGTCCGTATCTTGCTGAGCTTTGGGGGCTTTTTGAAGGGCTCCAACTTGCCCACAGATTTGGCTGCCAGTCCCTTATAGTTGAATCTGATTCCTTTACCATCATTCAGAATTTGCATCAAGGAAGTTTAGGGAGGAGTGAGGGCTGGAGTTTGATGCGCAGAATTGAAGCTCTTATCCATAGGACTGATTGGAGAGTGATCCCAAGCCATATATACCGTGAAGCTAACCACACGGCCAATGCCTTAGCAGCTATTGGCTGTCATCAAATTGAGAGCTGCAAGAGCTATGAGGTTCCTCCTGCAGATGTTTCTAAGTTTGTTATGGATGATATTAGTGGAGCTAGTACTCCTCGTGTAATTGTTGCTTAGTTTTTTTTTGGTTTTCCTTCGGGCTTAAAGCCCTCTATTGTATCAAAAAAAAAACTTCCATACTTATTTTTTTGAAAGCAAACTTCCATATATACTTAATGTTAAATAATTTTTTGACATATTCCATAACTATTACTATACTTTGAAACCACTTAATGCCATTGAATAAAAATTCAATTTTTGAATTAATCTATTCATCTATTCAATGAATACAATAAAATAGGAAAATTATAAATTCAATTAGTTTAAATTTCCAATTAGCATATTATTTTTGTTTTTATGACTATAACTCCCTGATTAATTTCTTATTGACCATTGTTTTTATGACTACAATTTTTATAATTCCGTTTTATTTTTTTACTTTTGATCTTACAATAACATTGTTTTTATTACTACAATTGACCGTCATTATAAACCCTAATTTGTACAATTTTTAATTGTATGATTCAAATTCAACAAAGAAAGTTTTAAACTCTTTCAAAAGTAAATTATTATAATATTGCCATCGCTAGTACATTTCAGATGATCGTAAACTATAACCATAATTCATATATACTATTTTGAGATTCAAAATACAATTTTTTTTACATACAAAATAAATGTATTTTAAAATTTCTAATTTATCAAACATGTTTTGTAAACATAAATTCGTAATTCAAACTTTACAATCAATGTCATTAAGATGTTTCTATAATTACATATTAATTATTATGATTATCATAATGTTTGACACCAATTATTAGTAGAAAATCTTAGTTTGTGAGACCATACAGCCCACTGAATATGATAGTAAAAAAATGTCTAATGATCATTGAGAATCTCTCAATTAATTGAATTTATGATAGACAGTTTTTAAATATCTGATTAATCGTGACCGTATAATAAGCAGCCCCAATTTTATAAAATCGTAGCCGTTGAAGTAAATTACAGGGCTTGTGTGTTAATTTTATGAAATCAAAGCCGTTAGATCGCATTTGTTTGCTGACGTGTAAGGGATCTGTGTTAAAATCGCTGACGCGGACTTTTAGTGAATCTGACGTATTTTCCTTGTAATATCCACATGGACGCCTACATGTAGCATCCACGGTTTAGTATAATTAAGATTAAGATAGCTTTGCATAATAATACTTTAATAAGCATATTATGCCTAAACCTGATTTATCTGTTTAAAAATCTTTATTAGAAACTAAATAAAAATCTCAACACCAGTTGTATTTCAATAAAAATCTAAATTATTTTTTCGTATAAGCGTTATAAACTAATGGATGATTATAATAATGTAAAACTAATTTTTTTCTTTCCCTAAAGATCCATTTTCAAGGTTTTCCTATTCTGACACGGATACTAATCAACTAATACCTCATTCACGATAGCTTTTTGATACATTTGTCAAATAGATAATATAGGGGATTCATGGTAGAGATTGATTAAAAAACAATTGATATAACGCAGATTCATAACACCAGCACGCACATTTTGTACAACGCAAATTGATCAATGGTAACTTTTTCCATGCAAATATCGTATACAACGAAAGCTTTCTGATCAAGCACTGAAACCTCTTGTGCTGTGTTAATTATAAATAGATATATTTTATTCCATTTATCATCCAACGCATAGGCATCCTCAATCTACATGGTGAATTAGAAATATTTGTTAGTCAACAAAATTATTTTTTGTTGATGAAATAAACAGTAATGCAAATATTCTTAACTGGTTCATTCACACTGTAGGTACGTTTATGCTCAGCAAAAACGTCGACTTCTCTTTGATCCTCTGAGGCTGAAGATTGCTTTCATTGTGTGGTCGGTAACAGCAACGTCAACCCCAAACCTGAGAAAAAAAAACGTGAGTAAATTATGCAGCTTATAGATGTAGACACGAAAAAGCTTGACATGATATGAAATTAACGCATGTTTACGGTGTAGATGAAATAATTCCATAGATATATGCCATAACAACTTAAGAACACTCCTGAAAAAAGCAATTATAAGTGGTTATTCGATTATACACTTTTATTGATTGCAAAAACCTTAACAACAAATTTCATATTTGGACTGACCTGAAGATGCTGGACGCTATCTAAGAAGGCGATATTAGGATTACTGTTTTGCAAAAGGAACTTGTTTAACATATGAAATGGCAACTCCATCTGGTTGGAAACCACTGATATCTTGTTTGCTGTTCTGATATTTTTGCAGGTGCAAAGCAGGTGTATTTCGTTTGCAGTAAAATTTGGTTATGGGTTCTTATTGGCAATATGTTTTTTTTTTTTACGAATTTAATTCTATGAGTAACAATATGGAGTTGTATTCCTTGATTATTGGTGGTATTTTTTTTTTTTTGACAAATTGATTTTTGGTGGTATTAATTGCCTCTAATCAAGCCATTTTATTATTGCTTAGTCAACGATTAATGCAATGAATATTCATATTATTATTTCCTAAAATCAAGCGTACAATTTATTAGATGATTCCTTTTTGTAGTGAGCTATGAACTAACGTATGCAGCACACTAAGGCTTGTTATGGAGAGTAACGTGATTCGCGTTAGGTGCTGATGTGGTTATTTTGCGGACTTAAATGTAGACGTGGATTTGACATGGATCTGAGGTGTTTTATAATGAATATGTGATGTGGACATTAGCTTGTAAAACCTATGGTTTAGTATAATAGAGATTTTTTGCGGTTTAGTAATGCGAAAGTTGCTCATGAGCTTGAAAGTGCTTTTGACAAGATAAAAGTCCTTGGAGATATTTTGTGTTATACCAACAAACCTTCATATTGGTGGTAGTGTTACACCATTCTCCTCCACCAATCACGTTCTTCTCACGTGTTGAGTAAAATCAGATTCAGTCATCACGCAGCACTTCAGAAAATAGGCTAGAGTCGATCACCACTTTGCTATATATTTTTTTTGTTTTACCGTGTTATTGGTACGTAGTATCTACTGACTTTGTTAGTGATTAATCTACGCTGAAAAACCTGGTGGAACTCGTGTATACTCAGCCCGTGTAGTTTTCCCCTCTCAAAAAAAATTTTGTCACACCAAATATTCAAACTCAAAACCTTGAGATAGGATCCAAACTCAATTACCACTCAGATCAACTATCTTCGGTACTTCTTCCTATATATGCTTTAATGGAACTGAACAATTGACAAATTAAATGATTGTTCAACTTTTTTCATTTGGTAACCACGTATCTTTGACACATAAATTTTCAATGCCAACTGTATTTCATTCGACAGCACCAATATTCCATCATACTGTTCCTGCTTCCATCGTACTCTAGTTTTAAGAAGAGCTTGTGATTTCCTCAAATTTCTCCAATATAGGTTACCACTACTGGGTCCTTCTAAAAATCTGTTTTGGAGGAAATGTCGAGCCTTGAAAACTTACGATACAAAGTGTATTTATTTGGACATTGAATTTGAAGCATTGCTAAATTAAAAGCATAAATATTTCCAAACCACATTCCTCTTATCCCATGCCATCCAATTTATGTTTCTTGAGTTCTTGTATTTCTTTGACTAGATTCCGAAAAATATGAAGATTATTGCTGCGTGTTTTTCTTTCTGTGTGAGGATGCAAATGCATGGAAAATACAAGTATTGTTATGTCACTGCAACTTTAATTTTCGCAACAATACCATCTGCATGTGGGCTATTCCAACTCTAGTAAGAACAGTGTTTATGTCCTCCTCTAACAACCAGGCATTTCCAAAGATAAAACAGTGATGTCCCTAACTCTGTTCTTGCCCTTTCACATCTAAAAGTATAGGAGAATGATCTGAGCAAGAAACAATAAGATTTTGTAATCTCGTTTCTGGAAAAGACCCCTTCTCGAGAAGAAACAAGTTCCCTGTTTAGTCGCTCTTCCACCATATTCTCTACGACCGTAGGTCTGAACCAAGTAAAAGGATATCCTTCTAGGTGTACATCAGAGAGCAATCTTGAAATGCCTCTCTGAAACCACAAATAAGCCAAGGCTTATAGACAACTCTACCTTGTTTATCTGAGTTAAAATGTCATTGAAATCCTCAATAGTGAGTGCACCATGAAAGGGCTGATATAGTACTTGTTAATTGTCTCGGATTTGCCAAAATTTCCCTCCTCCTACCTCCTGCATTTATGAAATATATTGAGTGATTCACCACTTTATAGGTAATTGTGTTTCTCCATAGCAGAGCCAAGCCTCCAACCCTACCCACTATATGTCAAAAAGAGTACTGCTGATACCAATTCTTCTACAAACTTCTTCAATTCTCCTTGATTGTGCCAAAATCTCAATAAAAAAAACCATACCCGGCGGGTTATGGAACCTAACTAGTTCCATGAATGATGGAATTTTTGGTTCCAACTAAGAACTTTTATTGGTCCTGGCATAACTGGTAACGAAGACACACCTATATTGAGATTGAGACAAATTATATCATGGAGAGAAGCAATACTCAGAATATGTTTTGGAAAGCTTAATTTACCCAGTTAAAATTGTCCACATTTCAAAACAAGGCAAGGACACAATGAGAGCATAATTCTATTTTTATGTCAAAACACTTGAATCTAATAGAAGATTTATAACCTCACCAACATTAAGTGAAATGCTCAACTTTTAAAAAAAAAAAAAAAGAATGACAACTTAATATGTCATCTTTGCTGAGAATCGTTGTAAATTTCATCGTCCATGGTCATGCAGTGATATCAGCCCCCAAAACCTACCACTAGACTATTCCCTCGTCTACATAGATTTCACAAAACATCTTAATGGATAACCTGTACAAGAGAAGGAAACATACTTTCATCAAAAAGGAACAAATAGTAAAGGAACATCTTTTCCCGAATAAAATCAGACTGAGAAGAATGAATACCTCATAGGTCAATATCAGGAACTCCCACTAAGAAAGAACTTGGATCATTTGATCCGAGAAGTGGAATATACTCCGATCCTCTCACATGAACACTAAAGCAAGCTACATAAACATAAATATTATCAAGATTTGGTGCAAATATTATATATATGATAAGACCTTAAACAATATTCTCTCTCACTTCACTTTCTGGTATTGGCTTTTTAGTACACATTCAAACTCAAGAATATCAACATTTCTATTGCTGTCCCTCAGGGTTTTATCAGGGGTTTTGACTGCTTAGGGAAATATGGAGTGACTATTACTGGTACGTTATCGGTGCAGAGAATCCCTTGAAATGAAGGAAAACCAATTTCATTAATTTAGGACATATATGAAATATTTGTCCAATCAAAAGCTAGATTATCCGATTCATACATCCAGTATGATTATCAAATCAGAAGCTATTCAATTTTAGATGGAAAAAGTGTCTTGCAAACAGAAATTTGAAAGCCAATAATAAATTACCATTCTCTATTTTCATGACACTTTGGAGCATGGTATCCATCTTTGTTTTCATATCAGAACTATCATCCATATGAGGCACTACAAGGGTAAGCTCCCTGTATATATCACGTGCAAATCTGCATATCTTTTCAGCAAATTCAAGTTCACCATCCGATATCCTACCAATTGCCAGACGCATCAGCTCTCCGGTCAAATCTGCAAGCTGTAAAAGAATATTGAGCACCTTTTGGAGGAATGGGTACAAAGAGAACAATAAAGTTGAATGTTTTCTTCATCTTCATATAAAGATTACCAAAGACAAAAGTCAACCAGAATGGCAGAGATTATTGCAACAAATCAAACACTTCAGAATATAGTGAACTGGGTGTTATTAAAATCTACTAATCAATAACATAAATAATTATCTAGATAACAACAAATGGGGGAAAAAACTCACCCCTAAAAGATAGTCGAGGATATTTATCTGCAGAGGTTGAAGAGAAGGATCACTAAGTGGTAACAATGTGTTATTTATCTCATCAAGCTTCAGAAGAGTTCCGTTTTTACAAAAATTGCAGAAGGTAGCTGCTTCAACATACTCCTGTATCTGCAAACACCCATGACAAGTATCAGAGAAAAGTATTTTGTTGCTAACAAGGAAGTGACGGGAAGTATACCCCAGGTGAGTATGCTCGTCTTAGCTTCCAAAAGTCAGTTCCGTGCAATTCTTGGACTATTCGAGACACATACTGATTTGTTACCACTGCTAAATCCTTCTCTGCTTTCTCAAGTACTTCCACTTTATTGTATTTGCTCATCCTTGTTAAAAAATTAGAATATGACTATATCAGTAAGGCCAGGAAGATGAAGATCACATGTAACAGTAAATCAATAGACATCAGGAGTATAACTTGGTCTCACATTTCACCTTTTAATAGAAAAAGAATTCATTAAGATGGAAAGGTCATCTTAATTTATTTTCACATTTTAAAAGGGGAGAGGGAAGGGTGAAGCATAAAGAATGAATGTGAGAGCAATGCAATTAAGATGCGCACACAGCATACGCTTAACACCAATAGAAAACAAATTCATTAATAAAAAATGAAAACAATTCATTGATGTGAAGCAGTTGCAACGTACAAGCCAAGTAAATTCATACTGAATCAGATGACTCATTAAAAAAACAAATAAAGCATGGAGGACAAACTAATCCAAGCAAACACCGTGAAAAGGATAAGTAAATTTTGATGATCCAAGATAGCACATGAAGAAGTTAAAGATCTAACAACACAAACATGAACATGGAGAGAGAGAGAGAGAGAGAGAGAGAGAGAGAGAGAGAGGTGAAAAAGCATTAGGTAACCTGTGCACTTGAAATATGACCTTTTTGCTATTCATTGTTACATCGCGACTTGCTTTGACCACTCTTTCCCGCTTATCATTCTACAAATACAAGTATAAGAAGTATCAAAACAACAGCCAATAAATAGCACCGAATGATATGCAGCCATATTGGAAAGGGAATGATATTACAGGATATTCATAGCTTACACAACATCCATATACTTCAAACATTCACATTCAAATTAATTTACTGTAAAGTAAGCATCCACATTTTATCAGCATTCACTAAAATGAAATTTTCATATTATCAGTGAAGCAAAAAATAGTTAAGAAGGGGCAGTATGCAGTGTACTCCAAATTATTCAGTTTAAATTTTTAGAAATCTCACCTTCTTTCAGTCATGTTTTTGGATGAATGAACTTAGAGAAAAATATTTCATTTCAAGTGAATATACTCCTTAATTGATATTTTTTACGTATGAAAGGAATAAAATAAGAGATTCTCACTTAACCTTCCAATTCTCCCTTATTCAATTGTTTCAAACATCTTATAATATTCTCATGGAAAAAAATAAATAAATAAAAAACCTTCCACCCCCGGACATAAGGAACCAGATGTATTGGCTTCAATATTACAGAAAAATGAAAGTGATTCCTTTGAAACAATGATCTAAAACCAACTCTTTGTCTCATAGCTTATAGAAAGAAGAACCACCTCTTAAACCTCTTGATTCTCACAGCCCCAAAAATAGGTAAAAATCAAATCTTTAGACTTCAAAGCAAAAACCCTAGACCTAACCACTTCACGCATTGCCACAATTAACTCACATTCTTGTAATGAATTTTAAAAAGCATGAAAATTTGAAGATAAGAAGAATTACAAGGTTATTGAGGTATTCAGTATATTTGGAAAAAGCTTCCTTCATAGCGGAATCAGTGGAAGTAGTAGCCATTGTTCTTGCCCTCTTTGTTGAGTTCAAGTTAGTCCCTACAACTGTCGAAAACCCAGAATCGAAAAAATTAAATTAAGAAAATAAAGTGTTTAAGTAGAGATAAACATGAGAAAAAGAAATTACAGAGAAAGAGTGTGAGAGTTACTCTGATGGAGATGTTGAGATTTTTTTGGGCATGCCATGAATTGAGAAACTCGGTGAAGTGAAGATGAAAAGGAATGCAACATTTGTAATGTCAATTGAACGACACCTAAACGCTAAATTAAAACAAAAAAAGGAAAAAAAAAGTAGTTTTACATTTTAGACAAAATTATACTAAAGTTTTTAAGTTATTTAATTATAACAAGTTGGTCCTTTAAGTTTTTTTCATACTGCTTAGGTCCTATAAGTTACATAATGTATACATCGTTAGTCCTTTTTTCATTTATCATTACAAAAAACCCAAGTTGGCATTAATAGAGCTGACGTGGTCGCGACAGAGCCTACGTATCATCTGTCTCGTAACAATTAGGTCATTTAAGATTACCGTCATGTAATAATTTGGTCCTTTTAACTTAAATGAAAAAGAAGATGACCCATTTTTGTAAAAAAAAAAAATTAAGTTGAAAGTACCAAATTATTACATCATAATAGTCTTAAATGACCAAATTGTCACTAGATAAATGACATGTAAACTCTGGTATGGCCACGTCAGCTCTATTAGTGCCAACTTGAGTTTTTTGGTTTAATATTAGGATTTAATTTATATAGACAATAAGTATATACATGTTTTACGTTATATACCAATTATAGATTGACATATTATTAAAAAGAAACTGGTCAATCAACCACTCCATGAATTGTGATTGGTTGTAGTTGTAAAAGTATATACAAATTATGTGTATATAAATTAAACTCTAAATATTATTTTGAGTAAAAAAAGTTTAATATTATTTTTATTTTAAGACTTTAGAGTTCTAGGAAAATATTTATGAAAATGGGATTAGAATATTTATAAAATCATAATCATAACTACCGTGTATGATGTGACAAAAAGTCATGCAATATTTTTTGGGTCAAGTTTGTTAAGAGACAAACTAATAGTCTTCAAAGTTTAACTAGGTGGCTATTTCAATATTTCTTAGGTTAAAATATGTTTTTGATCCTTTATTTACCACTCTTTTTTTTTACGTCCTTTATCTTTTTAAAGTGGTTTATGTTGAGGCAAAATCCCTTGGGTTAATTTTGATGGAAACAAACCATGTTGATAAGTGTTTAAGTTATTTGATCTATTTTGGATCTAATAGATCTTCTTGAGTGATCTTAAGTGCAGGAAACATTCAATCATATCTCAAGAAGGTAATATGCTAGAAGAGCATTATCTAAGAAGGTTTTGAGGAGAAACTAAGAGAAGAAAAATGAAGCTCCAGTAACTTCAGTAGTCAAGAAGACCACCCTCAAACATGACCTAAGAGAAGAAAAATGAAGTTCCAGTAACTCCAGTAACTTGGTTGAAACAGCCAGAATAGATCAAGAAGGCACAAAAAAATGTCTAAACAATAAATGAATGATGATCAATAGAAGACACATGAATAAAGATAGATCAATGCTTCTCAAACATGAGAAGATATGTTCTTCATTAAGGAAGAAGCCTTACAAGAAAATCCTCAAGACAAAGAGATTTAATGATCAAAGCCAGATGAACTCCATAAGAGATATCCAGCTGAGAAACTCTATTCTGTAAGAAGACACTCTTCATGAGCTCATAAAGAAACGGTAAAAATCTTCTTATGACATAGCAGTTTTAGCCAAAGGCTTCTCACAATGAGAAGATTGAATCTCAGACATATTCTCATAAGATGATTAAGCAAAAGGACTATTAAACAACAGTTTAAGAAATCTCCAAGCATCTTATGGAAGAGTCAAGTTAAGTGTGCATCGTTCTACATTCTTGGAGTGACCAATGAAGTATGTATTAGATAAACAGAATACAAAGAGCTTATACAACATAGAAATAAACATTCTATAAGCTCAGTTTTTCAGAAGATACATGTCAAGCTGGTGGAAGTGTTCAGAAGATACAATCACTAGCATGAACTCCTTTGAACACTGAATGAACTCACAAGGTCATGTGTCAAATACACAATCAAAAGAAAGACAAAAATCTAACAAGATCAATTTTGTTACAGAAAGATAGGTGATTCAGAAGTTCTTCAGAAGACGTTCAGAACTCTTCAAATAGGCACTTCATATGACAGAGTTTAGAAGATACACAAGATGACTTGTTCAGAAGATATGCTCAGAAGATACATCACAAGCTATAACAGTACAACAATGTTACCAGACCAATTCTTCATAAGCAACACCTACATTGTTTATTCAATACTCAGAAAATTGGTATTCAAGTTTTAGAAGTCATTCTCAAAGCACTTGAACAAATTCCGAAGCTACATCGCTTAGAAGCCATATTGGTCAGAAGCTTCCAATGGAAACCCGCTGTAATAGTGTACAGGTTTGCAAAAGCGCAGAAGTGGATCTAGTTTACATTACAAGTCTTCAACAGCTAACTCAAGTCTTAGGAGATGTTATTCAATGGATTTATTAGGTAGAATATTCCATAAATACCCAATGGACGATCACATTCAAAGTGTGAGAGTAGATTGCAAGCCTAAGAAGACACCTTCACTATTCAAAGATACATTCTATACATCTTCTTAGTACCATGACCTACCCTATTCAATCTTATCTATATGCATTCAGCTGAATGACAAACTCAGAAGATAGATTCTCTCTTTTGATGCTCCTTATCTGTAGTTCTTAAGGAAGTAAGATTTATCTTCTTACTTAAGAGTTTTGGTTATCAAAGTCAAGTTTAAAAAGGGTCACAATTCAAACCCTCATTTCTTGTGACTCCAATTGGTATTCATTGAATTCAGTTTAAAATGGTCCTTAAGTGATAGTTAAATATTGCTTATGTGGATAGTGACATGGATAAATTAGCCAGATAAGTAGCTGACTATGTTGTTAGGCCATTATATATATTTTCGTTTCCGTCCTTTATCTTTTTAAAATATCTGTTTGTGTCCTTTATTTTTTTTTAAATATTTTGTTTACGTCATTTATCTTTTCATAGTTAATTAAAACGGTCCTTCTAGTAAGTGATTGTTAATTATATTTCCCATTTATTTGTTTTCATCCTTTATCTTTTTTAAAATTTTCATTTACGTCCTTTATCTTTTTTAAAATGCTTGTTCACGTCTTTTATCTTTTCACAGTTAAATAAAATGGTTCTTCCAGTAAGTGATTGTTAATTATGTTTCCCAGTTTTTAGTTTTCATCATTTATCTTTTTTAAAATGTTCCTTTACGTCCTTTATCTTGTTTAAAATACTCGTTTATATCCTTTATCTTTTTACAGTTAATTAAAATGATTATTCTGTTAACGGTATTAACAAAATAAAAATATTCTATTGCGCTAATATAGAAATGAAAAAATGATAATTGAATAATAAATTAAAAAAATCGAGAATTAAAATAGCACAAAGTGACGAAAGTTAAACTTGCATTGGTGATCACTGTTAATACGTAGTGAGTTAGTTGAATCATGATTACAAAGAAAAAGAACTGGTTTTGCACTATATCAAACCAAAAGACTTCATTACATTTTATTTATACCAAAAAGTTGAGCATCTATAACAAAACATAAAACAAGAAGCAAAGTGATCTGTACCTTGAGATCGCCTGTAGAGTTGGTCAAGGGACAGGTCGTCTGATGCTGTGACTGAGGTATCAGGTCGATCTATATACTGATGAGGGCGGTCGACCTGATGCTGATGAGGGCGGTCGACCTGATTGACTACTAGTCGTATCCAGAGCTCAGGTTGTACCTGCAATGACACTCCAACGCCCAAGTCAGAGGGTAGAGTTTGGCAGAGTAACAGTAAGGGTGAATAATGTACCTGACAAGTGGGGTCAATCCCCTATTTATAGAGTCAGTGAATCGTGGGGAGTCGTTGGATCAACGTAGGTGGCTCCTGACCGTCGAGATCTGATATGCTCTTCTTGCTTGCTTTTGGGCCATTTTTGGTCAGCTCTTTAATTGGATTGGGCCTTCGGCCCACTCCAGAACAGTTGCCCCCCAAGCCAAGGTCGATCATTGAGCGGGCTTAGGCTTGATGTGTGGTTTTGATCGTCGTGCCCCACGGCTCACTTTTTCCAAACAACAAACACTTGGAGGGCGATCGCTTCCCACATTCGTTGGGCGAGTACTTCCCTCATTCATTGGGCGAGCACTTCTCACCTTCGTCGGCGACTGCTTGCTGGTTTCTGGGTTGGGTCCTTTTCTCGCGTCCAACGTTCAAGGGGCAACCAGCGCCCAACATCTCACGGGGTGACCAGCGTCCAACACCACGAAGGGCGACCAGCGCCCAATCCTCAAGGGGCGACCAACACCCATCATCTCGCGGCTAGCGCCCAATCCTCAAGGGGTGGCCAACGCGACCTCTTGTCGACCTCTTATCGACCCTGCCTTGCAGGAAGCTTACCAAGTCTCTACTTGGATAAGTCATTTCTAATCGTTTTGGTCCACCTCTGGTCGACCCGGCCTTCAGGCAGTTTACCAAGTTTCTACTTGGGTAAGTCTTCTTTAATCACTTTGGTCGACCTCTTGTCGACCTCTTGTTGACCTCCTGTCGACCTCTTTTCGACCTCTTGTCGACCCTGCCTTGCAGGCAGCTTACCAAGTTTCTACTTGGATAAATTCTCTTTAATCACTTTGGTCGACCTCTTGTCGACCTCTTGTCGACCCTGCCCTTCAAGCAGCTTACCAAGTCTCTACTTGGATAAGTCTTTTCTAATCGTTTTGGTCGACCTCTTTTCGACCTCTTGTCGACTCTGCCCTTCAAGCAGCTTACCAAGTCTCTACTTGGATAAGTCTTTTCTAATCGTTTTGGTCGACCTCTAGTCGACCCTGCCCTTCAGGCAGCTTACCAAGTTTCTACTTGGGTAAGTCTTCTTTAATCGCTTTGGTCGACCTCTTTTCGACCTCTTGTCGACCCTGCCTTGCAGGCAGCTTACCAAGTCTCAACTTGGATAAATTCTCTTTAATCACTTTGGTCGACCTCTTGTCGACCTCTTTTCAACCTCTTTTCGACCTCTTGTCGACCTCTTTTCGACCCTGCCTTGCAGGCAGCTTACCAAGTCTCTAGACTTGGATAAATTCTCTTTAATCGCTTTGGTCGACCTCTTGTCGACTCTGCCCTTCAGGCAGCTTACCAAGTCTCTACTTGGATAAGTCTTTTCTAATCGTTTTGGTCGACCTCTGGTCGGCCCTGCCCTTCAGGCAGCTTACCAAGTTTCTACTTGGGTAAGTCTTCTTTAATCACTTTGGTCGACCTCTTGTCGACCTCTTTTAGACCTCCTGTCGACCCTGCCTTGTAGGCAGCTTACCAAGTCTCTACTTGGATAAATTCTCTTTAATCGGTTTGGTCGACCTCTTGTCGACCTCTTTTCAACCTCTCTTCGACCTCTTGTCGACCCTGCCTTGCAGGCAGCTTACCAAGTCTCTACTTTGATAAATTCTCTTTAATCGTTTTGGTCGACCTCTTGTCGACCTCTTGTTGACCCTGCCCTTCAGGCAGCTAGTCTCTACTTGGATAAGTCTTTTTTAATCGTTTTGGTCGACCTCTGGTCGACCCTGCCCTTCAGGCAGCTTACCAAGTCTCTACTTGGATAAGTCTTTTCTAATCGTTTTGGTCGACCCTGCCCTTCAGGCAGCTTACCAAGTCTCTACTTGGATAAGTCTTTTCTAATGTTTTGGTCGACCTCTGGTCAACCCTGCCCTTCAAGCAGCTTACCAAGTTTCTACTTGGGTAAGTCTTCTTTAATCACTTTGGTTGACCTCTTGTTGACCTCTTTTCGACCTCTTGTCGACCCAGGCAGCTTACCAAGTCTCTACTTGGATAAATTCTCTTTAATCGATTTGGTCGACCTCTTTTCGACCTCTTGTCGACCTCTTTTCGACCTCTTTTCAACCTCTCTTCGACCTCTTGTCGACCCTGCCTTACAGGCAGCTTACCAAGTCTCTACTTGGATAAATTCTCTTTAATCGTTTTGGTCGACCCTGCCCTTCAGGCAGCTTACCAAGTTTGTACTTGGACTTAGCTCGCCTTTTGGGGTGCGCCTACTTTTAGGTAGCTTCGTTTATACTTAAATTTGTTTAAGTGTTACCCATGCCTTGCAGTTTATCAAACTCGATTTGATTTTAACTCGCATAGCAGGTTGAACTTTTTAGTTCGTTCGTAATTGATCGCTCGCAATTAAAGAGACATAAGCATCTGTATATAAGAAACGCATCATCTTTATCTGTCCGACGGGCGGACCTCACTTAAAAACCCTGGATAAAGTGTGTCCTGGCCGTTTATTCTTTTCATTCATTAAGTTAAACATGACCCTTGAGGTGGTGAAGCGGGCAATGAACACTCTGGCCATCCGTTCCCACTCTGGCCCCTGACGAATCATACCAGGACTCTGGGAGCGACCTCTTTTCTTTCTCGCATGTGGGCGACCTGAATCTTGGAGCGACCACATCTCGGGTGGCCAAGGGTTTCTTGGGAGGCCACATCTTGGGAGACCACTTATCTCCACGAGTGACCTGCATATATCGAGGGTGCCCGTCTTCGTGCTGTGGTCGCTCCAATCTTGGGCGACCAGCAAGGGTCGAAAATGTCCGAATTAGATTTTGAGCTTAACATTAGAATTGTAGCTCTACTTCTCAGCTTTCCAACTCATGCTCACACGCCCCAATCGGATAAACATGGACGAAGTTATGGTCTCCCGACTAGGTAGCGCTCCAAGGTTGCGCGCAGGCGCCCAAGAAGTGGTCGCCCCAATCTTGGGCAACCAGAAGGAGTCGAATACATTCGAATTAGATTTTGAGCTTAACACACGAGTTGTAGCTCTGCTTCTCACCTTTCCAACGCACGCTCACACGCTGCAATCGGATAAACATGAACGAAGTTATGGTCTCCCGACTAGGCAGGGCTCCAAGGTTGCGCGCGAGCGACCAAGAAGTGGTCGCCCCGTCTTGGGCGACCAGAAGGGGTCGAAGACGTTCGAATTAGATTTTGAGCTTAACATACGAGTTGTAGCTCTGCTTCTCAGCTTTCCAACGCATGCTCACACGCTACAATCGGATAAACATGAACGAAGTTATGGTCTCCCGACTAGGCAGCGCTCCAAGGTTGTGTGCGAGCGACCAAGAAGTGGTCGCCCCCGTCTTGGGCGACCTCTTCATGCTTGGAGCGTTCACGGTTCTTCGTGCGAAATGGGTACACCACCTTGGGCGACCCCAGTAGGACTTGTAGCGTACTTTGTACTTCACGCATGGTGGGTGCCCCACCTTGGGCGACCCAATAGGGTTTTGGAGCGTCCTCTTCCCTCTTTTTCCTACTGCATCATCCGATTTTGATATAGCGATTTGCTAAGGATCTAAAATGACTTAGAATAACTTGAACAAGAAGCTTGCTAAGGCCGAGGACTTGAACAAGTAACTTGTTGATGTCGAATGGGAACATGAAAAAGCGGTTGGGATTGAGTTTGATCGAACAGTCTTCATCACGGTGAGAGCGCCCCTCTTGGGCGAGCTCCTTCACAAGATATGTACTTCTGGGGGGCCAAAGACTTGGGCGCCCTACCAAGCAACGAGGGCGACTTGTTCCCCGAAGCGGGCAGGTAGGGCGACTTGCTACTGCCTTCTGTTATTATCTTATTTTTGACTAAGTATTTTTTACTAAGTCATGATTGACGTCCGCTCCTGGGGTCGTGGCCTCATGGCCTCGTTGGGGCTAATCTTCCCCCTCTTCCCCTTCGACGGGGTGGAGATCTATGGATGAGCTGTCCGCGGGGAGGCGAACGATGCCTCCTTGATGGGTTAGCCCGAGGGATGGGCGACCCATTGTTGCGACGACGCGGCTCGGGAGCTGTGTTCCCTCGTCTGAAAGCTATTAGTTCCTCCATCTGGGTGAGGAGGTCATCTCGGTGAGCGATCTGCTGATCCCTGTCATGGAGCAAGTCATGAAGCTCCTAAACTAGATTGGCCGGAAGAGTGACGTCAACCTGCTGGGTCGTGCATGGCTGGAGACCGGGGGCAGCGACCTCAGTGTTGGTCGTCGTTCCCCCCAGTGCAGGAGGTGGTCGAACTGGTGTCTAGACCATGCTTTGTAGGCGGGTTGACCGCGGTCTGCTTCGGGTTGCCTTTGGAGACATCGAGAATGTTGGTGGGATAGTGTTCTCCCACTGTGGTCGCCAATGATCTGTACCTTGAGATCGCCTGTAGAGCTGGTCAAGGGACAGGTCGTCTGATGCTGTGACTGAGGTATCAGGTCGATCTGTATACTGATGAGGGTGGTCGACCTGATGTTGATGAGGACGGTCGACCTGATTGACTACTAGTCGTATCCAGAGCTCGGGTTGTACCTGCAATGACACTCCAACGCCCAAGTCAGTGGATAGAGTTTGGCAGAGTAACAGTAAGGGTGAATAATGTACCTGACAAGTGGGGTCAATCCCCTATTTATAGAGTCAGTGAATCGTGGGGAGTTGTTGGATCAACGTAGGTGGATCCTAACCGTCGAGATCTGATATGCTCTTCTTACTTGCTTTTGGGCCGTTTTTGGTCAGCTCTTTAATTGGATTGGGCCTTCGGCCCACTCCAGAACACAAAGTAATAAACAGAACATCATCATCATCATCAACTCTCATCATTCATGGAGGCAGCAGTGCCCGTGGAATTAGAAGCACATCATCCCTCGTTATTTATTTTTGTCACTTTTGCTCTATTTTAATTCTCGGTTTTTTAAATTTATTTCTCAATGCTCATTTTTTAATTTATATATTAGCACGATAGAAGTTTTTGTTTTTAATTAACTATAAAAGATAAGGAACGTAAGACATTTTAAAAAAGATACTTCATCCGGTCCACAATATAAGATAAAAAGAGTGAGTTTTGTGGATAAAAAAAAGTGTGAGTTTTAGTGGTCCATAATATGAGAAATCAACACAACTTTTAAGGCGTATTAAGTTATCAATTCCAAAATTGCCCCTATTTAAGTAGTGTAGTAAAAAATGATGTTATTAATTAGAGTGTAAAACATCATTTAATGAAAATGGCAATCTTAGAAAGAAGATAAACTTTTAGCCTTATTAAATGATAATAGTGAGTTTTAATGTCATTCCTTAGTTTTTAGCAACTAAGATGCATATCAAAATAGTGAATTTTAATGTCCCCTTGTGGCAGCTCAGTTGGTAAAAGCTGTGGGGACATATTTGTGGTGTGTGGGGTTCGATCCCCAGTCCACCCACTCCCCCATCCCTAATGTGTGTGTGTGTTAGGCAATTGGGCCTCCTTTGAATGAAAAAAAAAATGCATATCAAAATTTATATTTATTTAAGAATGTGAAACTAAAAAATATCCAAAAAAAATTCAACCTATAGCCCAAATCAAGTTGACCAACATTTCCTTGCAAAAGAAAGTGAATGAGTTGGCCTGAAAGAGGTGATACCAATTAAAAGCGCGTAAGGACCAAAATGATAATAAGTTAGACCTTTAAGAGACTATAATGATAGAGGTGATATCAATTAAAAGCACGTAAGGACCAAAATGATAATAAGTTAGACCTTTAAGGGACTAAAATGACAGTAAGTTAATGATGCCACATAAGCAGATCAATGCAGCATTAAGTGTGGCACTAAACGTGCCACATCAGCAACTTTGACAGAGTGAATGATGCCTGTTAACGTGATGGACGAACGTGAAGGACAAAACCAACATTGAGAGATCTTTTTGCATTTTTCTTCAAATGAAGGACCAAATTGACAACGAATTACACATTGAGGGACCAAAACCGAGTATTTTCTAAAAAAAAACATTGAATTTGCAATGTTGAATAGGAGTAGGAGTAAGTGATCAAAGACTTATTGCCTTTTTTAATCAAAAAAAGTGATCAAAGACGAGTCTTCTTGTTGCACAGGACATGTTAGTTGCTATCGTTCGTTCCTGTCGAGTCGCAAAGCACTCCCACCATTCCCTTCTCCTTCCACTGTTCCACCTAAACCGCCGCCTCAGATTTTCAAAACCAGTTTCCATTCCATCAACACCTTCATCACCAATTCCCCCAAACCCACTACTCTCACTCTCACTTTCACCTTCAACCCATCATCAAAGGAACAAACACAAAAACACTCACTCCAACAAAGAAATGGTGACGCTTTTAATCGCAACCACAATCGACCCAGCTTCAATCAACCCTGCCAATGCCCTATTGTCCATGCCAGGTTTTCAACCCGGGCCCCATTTCCAGGTACAATTCAAATCATCAACCTTTTTTTCGTATTTCTCTAATCTCTTTCTTTTCTTTTGATTTCTAAATTTTTTTATAAGTTTTTTTGGGGTCTGTAAAATTTAGGATGATATGAAGAGCTTTGTAAATGAAGGGTTGAGAGTGTTGCTACATGGGAAGAGTATAGTTGTGGAGGATGACTTAGATAAAAGGTGGGAAGATGTGACTGGTGAAGTTGTTGATGAAGTTATTTTCTTCAGTAAACACACTGCTGCTTCTAATAAACCTGCTCTTACTGTTCACCCTATTGGTAATTTCTTCTCATTATTATTGACCCTTTTTTTTGCATGTGATATCTTATGAAGTGAAAAGAGTGTGTTTGGTAGCTACAAAATATAGATATCAGACACAACACTGGCATTGACACATAGGTACTGATAATAATTTGAGAAAATGAAAGTGAGTGAATGTGACCACATGTGTCGGTGCCATGTTAGTGTTGGATATTGACATGTCTTTAATTTGAAGTGTTTGTGCTACATAGTTTACTAGTAGTGATTTGTTGGGGGGAATGTGTGTTTGCAGGAGTTCCTCATTTGCGTGAAGGTGATGTTCCACCTCAAGGCGGGAAACCTGGATGGGCAGCACTGCCAAATCCTAGAATTGGACCTTGGATTCGACTCTTGAAAAGTATTGCTCAGGCTCATAATCTGATCCCTGAATTTGAGGTATCTTTTCCTTTCTTGTGTGATCATATTTTTTTTGCTTTTAACTAATTAGCATTTTTCTGTGCTTCTTGTTATAAGTACTTCTGCTTGGAACTGAATTCTCTGACTTTAGGGCGGGAAAAATTTGGTGAGTTTAGTGTATTGTAAGGGGGAGAAATGTGAGAGAGAAAGGAGAGTTAAGATGAGAGCTATGTTGCATGGATACGGGTACGGTACCGGCAACGGGTACGGGATACGTCGTTTTTCAAAAAATTAGAGTATGGGTACGTAACATAAATTTGCTATAAACATAACTAAAAGATAGAAAACACAAATAAATAGCACATATAACCGAAAAATATACGATGAAATATAGGATAGGTTTCAATATCACTAAAATATTAATGAAATATCTAATCTTTTACTACACAAAAAACAAATATTTATATATTGAACCACAAATATAAACAGGTAAGTACCCACGAATACCCAATGAGTACCGGTACCGGATACGTATCCGGTACGGGTACGGCTCCGATTTTGAAGTACCCATGCTTCAGAGGATGAGAGAGTGTGTGTGTGTGTGTAATATGAGAGAGAGATAGAGAGAAAGTCACCTAACTTTTCCCGCCTTAAAGTTAGAGAATCAGTGTCCCTTTGCTTTTGGTTCGACATTGTTGTAATTATATGGCTTGTTTTCAATTGGAGAAAGATGACTTCATGTTATATTGTGTATTAAATATGTGTTTTCAATTTTGAAGAGATTGTCTTGCATAACTTTTATCTGTTTCCTCAAATTAGATTACTTTGGAGGCTACTCATCATGGACCATTGACAAATAAGCCAAGCATGTTTTTGGAGATTGGTGAGTGTTCTTTCCTTCCTCAACGTTGGATTTGATATATCATGTATTATAAGAACGATTCCTAGTCTAGTTGTTGTCATTGGTATTATGAAATGGTTTCAAGTCTATGCATCTTTCATTATTTGGTTTTCAAATAAAGTTTGTCTTTATTTTCTTGATTAGTATCCTTTTCGATTCATATTCATCTTTTCACCCATGAAAGTGCAAGCTATTTGCAAAGAAAATTCCATCTTTTGTAGGTTTCATTCAATGGGAAACAAGATATTGGATTGGATGCCAAAAGAACAATAAATGAAGCATTCGAATAAGCCGTATTGTTTTAGTTTAATATTTCATTTGTGTGTTAAGGGTATCTTTACTTGTATTAGGAAAGTCTAGACTGGCTGAAGTTGTTAAACAACATAATTTGATAATATTTCTGTTATTATCCGTACATCTTGATGCTATAATTTTACTTACTTTGTGGCAAGAAATTGCCAACCCATCCTTTGGTCCTTCCTCACTCAATCCTCTCTCCTCCAACCCGATCCCTCTTGTTATAGTTCTCTTTTGTCCCATATTATCAATTATCAATAGTAGTGCTATATATAGTGAATGTGTATGTGGTAGATTTTTAAAAAGAAGAAAAGTGGTTAGCGAAAAGATTTGCAAAATACACGGGGTCTTAGCAAATAGGAAAAGTTCAACGACCGTTCCACGGCAGAAGTTTTGCCATAAAAAGCAGCATTTCCGATTATCAATCTTAGTCTAGTCCTTTTGATGCCTGATCACTCCTTTCTGCTTTCATCCATCATCCTTGGTATTCCATCCATGTTCACATTTATTGAGTTATTCGTATAGATACTATTTTCTCTTGCAAATGGATAAGCCACGTATTTTTTTACTTTATTTTGAAATAGTTTGTAGCTACTAAACTTCATTCTTCAGTTACACAAGAAGCTGTTAACAGTTAACTACATCTTGAACTTAGTGTAACAATTGACTTTCTGTTTTGGTAGGCAGTACCGAAGAATATTGGAAGAGACAAGATGCTGCTCAAGTTATGGCTCAGGTTGAGTGGACTTTTATACTTTTCCATACCTTTTGCATCAATATGTAGAATGTCCTTAAGGTTAATTAAGTGCTTATTGAATAAGTACTTATCATGTAAGCGTTTTTGTATAAGTTATTTCTATAACCAAAAAAAGAACATGGTTAAGCTATTTTTATATAAATTGTAATTGTTTCGTCAAAAAAATATATATAAATTGTAATTGTAAGTTGTTTTCATAAGTTATCCTAGAAAGGTCTTGGACTTCTTATAAGAAATGATTATAAAGGGAGGGGGGGGGGGGGGGACAAACTGTTGTCCAGAGCAACTTATCCAGAAATTTAGTGGTGTTTGTTTAGGGGAAGGAAGAGAACAGGGCCTCTCAAACTGCTCTGAGGGTTTGCTGGTGTGAGTTTCTCTGTTTCTTGTGGGCAGATTCTGTTTGTGTAAATTTAGTTTGTGTTTATTCAATAAAGAATAGAAAATTGTCCCAAATTTGTATCTGTTTGGTACTGGCTTTATCAACTGGTATCAAAGCATAAGATTCCTGGCAGTTAATGGTGTTGTCAAGAAGACTGGAAGCAAGGATATAGGCGTTAGAGAGAGGATTTGAAGGGCTGCTTGACAGACACTAGTGCAGAACCAGTAAGAGGAGCGCAGGGAAAGGGAAGGGACACTCTGGCAGTTACACACGGCAGAAATGGTGCAGGGCTGCAGGCCCTCTCAAATGCACTGAACCTAGTTATTTGAAGGGAATTTTTATGAGTGGATTTGAGGAAGTCATAAGGATGGAACTCAAACTTCACCCTGTAGAAGGATCATCTGAATTGATGGATTGTGCTCAAAGAGTTGATGAGAAAAACATGCTACTTAACAAGGGAAATGCTGGAACTAGTTTGAGTTCAAGGTCAATGAAGACTTTCAGCAATTTCAAAACAGTAACATGGGAACCAGGGAGTAAAAATCAAACTCAAACAGCCTAGTCAGGAGTTGCGAGTTCAGTGGGGGAAGTCAGAGGGAGAGGATTTAAGAGGTAAAGTGATGCGGAGATGCGAGAAAAGGAGCAAAAGGGTTGTGTTTCCGATGTAACGAGAAATTTGGGCCCAGGAATGTGTGTGCAAATAAACAGTTACTTACTGCCCTATAATACATAACATAATAATGCCCCCCCTCCAAAATAAAAACATTTCTTAAAAGACGTCTAACATAAGGTTATTGAAATTCATGCCATATGCTATTTTATTTTTTATATGCTCTCACAATGACAAATACTTACACAAGTGCTTATGGCATAATATAAGTTGTAAGTAAATAAGCTCTTTCAAACCCACCTTAATTGCTTTTCATGGGCATTTGGTTGGTAATATTTTATTTTGTATACTGAAATAATATTGTTTGGTTTGTTACAGTTAGTCTGGGAAGGACTTGGAGTTGGAGGAGGGACTGATGTAGGAAACTGGAGCAGGTAAAGTGACTAAGCCAAGAAGTTGAATAAATGTAACGATGTTAGTTTGCATATTCGTTTTGCTTAGTATTTATACGAGGCAGTCACATCTTTCACGTCATGTGTCTTTTTGGGTAGCTTTGCACAGTTGCTCTCCATCTGTTTTACGAATTGCAGTATATGTTTAACATATGGTCCTGTCCTGGGATTACAAATTTTTGGCCTTGGTGGATTATATTATCCCTTCCACACAATAAATTGTTCTTATGTTGATATTTGCATAATTATGGACAAGTTGGAGAAAATAAATGAAGTTTGTTTCATTTATATGATTAGAGCCTCCTTCTACAAATGGTGAGTAATTTCTAACGTGAATCTAACTCTCACACTCTTACAGGGAGAATGATAAGAAGAAAGTCCTTCTTGGGATAGGTGGTGGACATTATGTGCCTCGGCATATGGATGTAGTATTGTAAGTAGTCATTTTTAATGAATTGGCTTCTCTTTATAATTCAATTTTCTGATTATGTCTAAGTGAAGTTAGAAACTATTCTCAACCTCTTTAATTTTTGAGTAATTTTAACTGTTTATTTTCAATTATTTAAATTTACCCGAATTCCCATCTACGTAAGGTGCACATAAATTATTTTTATTGTAGTACTATCCGAAAAAATGATGGTCTGTTATGGTTGACCCGAATTGACAGCTCTAACTTTAGCCCCTATCAGTACAAATTTACATTCTCCATCAATATTGACAGTATACTGAAAGGGTGTAAGTTGCACATTCACGATGCATCTTGATTTTGGGTGAATAATAATTCAACTACCTCACGATGCATCTTGATTTACATAAAAAAAGATTTATCGTGAAAATCATTATTAAACCTCACTGCCTTGAATTTCTTCTGTGTAATCGAGCAACCTTTGTTTTTAAAGAACTGTAATTTCCACATGTTAACTAGACAAATGTTGGATGCCTTCAGTTTTTGGAACTAATGTTTACTCAAAGAAAGTCTGAATTCTCATACTCTATCTGTTTCCAAAGAGGGTGAAATTGGATTGAAAACAAATGCATTATACGTACTCGTGGATACATGTTTTGCATAAATGAAACATGAATATACCTCCTTTACTTTTGCAATGTAGGAAAAACGATGTTTGGGTTGGTCACCTACTCTCTGGATATTCAATACCAATGGAAGATCCAAACCAGTCAAAAGGAGAAACAAATGTGGAAATCGGAGGAACGTGGAGAGAGTCTATAAAAGCTGCATATGAAGCCACTAGATCTGCTTTTCCTGGTGGCGAAATTCTTGCGCATCTTGATCAAAAGTGAGCTTAATGACCATATTATCCTTCTGCAATAAGTTGTTGGTTTGCATGGATGTAAAGCATTAACTGATTTTTATTTCAATGGTAACAGTTCATAAATTATCATCTGCTTTATTTTGTTGCAGGAGTTTCAAGAGCTGGCAGAAGAATGCCATCACAGGATACCTTGCAGAGCAAAATATTAAAATTGGAAAACCCAATAACTTCTTTTGAGTATTGACTTTAGAAGAATTTTATTGTGAACACAGAATTTGCAGAGTGCAGACAGGGGAAGGCTGAATTACTATTATTATTTTTTTGTAGATCATAGTCATACTAGCAAGTAGCAACTGATACCATGTTATCTTTATTAATCTCCATGTTTATTGCAACTTTAATTAACAACTAATAAAATTAACAAACCTCACAAAAAGTTAACAGAAGTCTAACTGAAAGTTATGACTTATGCGTGTAATACATGCAAGAGGCTCATTGTATCCATAGCACCAAAATTAGGCACTTCTTAGTACAGAACGTTTAATGCTTTTTGGTCTTCTCTTTTTTTTTTTGATTAATTTGGTCTTCTTTTTATTGCTGCTTGATTTGGCTAAATTCATTTCATTTTAAAATTTGTTAAAAAGGGTTGTGTTGTCCGAATGTGCATAGGGCCCGTTTGGATAGGGCTTATTTTGAGCTTATACAAAATAATTTATGCAATTAAATAAGTTTTTATGTATTATTCATAAGTTTGTTAAGGTAGTTTATGGAAAAACAACTTACGGAGATATAATTTTTGTTAGTGAGAACTTGTGAATCAACATAAAAACCTATTTATCTTTATAAGTTGTTTTTCATAATCTCAAAAATAAGATAATCCAAACGGACCCACATTTTTTAGCTTATGAAAAATAGCTTAGGCAAATAAGTAAGTTTTTATGTTAATTCATAAGTTCTCACTAATAAAATTGTATCTCTATAAGCTTCAAAAAAAAAATTGTATCTCTATAGGCTGTTTTTCACAAACTACCTTGACAAACTTATGAATAATACATAAAAACTTATTTATTTGCATAAGTTGTTTTGTATAAGTTTAAAAATAAGTCAATCCAATTGGGTTTGTCTTTTAAAAAGTTTTTACAACTTTCAATTTTTGTACACGTTAAAATAATTAAAACTGGATATGACTAACTAAATCTATCGAGCTTCTTACCTTCTTACCAAAAAAGCTATTGAGCTAAATGAATTTTAATGTATAGTTCACCTTATTAATAAAACTAGGACGCTTACCCGTGCGATGCACGGGGTGGGCTAGGGGCTCATATGGTTGAACAAATGTGTTACCATTTCGGATATCGAGCATGGATTCATGAAAATCAGCTTCGGTGGTCCATTTAACGTTAATTGAGTGCAAAATTTCAATGAATGTAAAAAAGCAGTGGTGAATAACCAAAAAATAATACCAAAATATGGGCAGAACTTAAGGTTCGAAGTTGAACTCATTTTGAATATGAAATGGATTGTGTTTTTCATACTCCATCCGGTCCACAATATAAGAGAAAAAATCAGATATCTCGCATACCAAGGAATAACATAGAAACACGTGTTTTTCAATTAACAAAGCTGAAACATAATTTTGTTTCCAAAACTATCCTTATCTACACCACATTTAATCATTAATGACACAATTTAATTAAGTATAGGCCCTATACCTTCTTCTCTCTTCTCCACGTAAATAACCAATGCAACTTTTCATTTACTAATTTTTTCATTTACTCACTTCGGCCATTAAGCCATGTACTCCAATAACTTAACTTTTGACAAATTTGGATTTCCCACCATCAAAGAGATGGAGCCTCATATGCTTCATATTCATCCATTGTTGAGATTGAACAATGCCACTTGATATAGATTTAAATGTTGCCTTCCATAACAGTGAATCACCACTTGATATAGATTTGAATGTTGCCTTCCATATAGATTTAAATCAACCTCCACATGAAGATTATTCTGGTAGATGAAGAGTTGCAGACTTTATTTAGAAAATGCCCTTTTGTTTTGCTAGTTGGATAACGTAGGAGCCGTATGTTATAGGAATTAATTAAAGTACATGGAAAAGTGGAGAGATTAAATGTTTCTCGTAATTCTACTTTCTAGATAAATAAGGGTAAAATTGGAAATGGACATTTAACACACTCTAAAAACATTGTTTACTTCTTATATTGTGGACCACCAAAACACCAATTTTTTTGCTTATATTGTGAACTTGAGGGAGTATAATATATGCGAATGTTGAATTGGTTAGATAAAAAGAAAATGAAATAATAACTAATGGTGGGCTAAGGACCATAAGGTTGGGAAGTGTGGTGGCCTTGATGGTTTTCATGTTGGCGTAAAAGAATGTATGGTTGGGACATGACAATAGATAACCCAAGGGATTGGTAGTAATAATGAAACATCAACAACTATTGTAATGATATCAGGTTGAGGGTTGTGGGGTGTCTAATTGTCTATGTAAAACATTGGTATTGTTTATTTTAAAAAATTAAAATGTTGTTTTATTTCTGTGGTGATATAAGTTAGGGAAATTATTGTTAGTTTTATGTAAAGGGGTGATACATTAACAGAGTGAGAGGTGAAAAGTAAGGGTGGTGTGTTTAAAAAGACCCGTTAAATATGAGAAGAAATTGGAAAATTAAATAAGTTGGACACAAATATCAAAAAGCTAAACACCTATTGGACACTGTTACAACTTGAGAAAGTCCACATTTCATTTAAGGAGGATATAGTACTATGCATTTGTCAGACATTGGATAGTGTATTCTAGTCTTAAGTGAAGCCACATGCATTAATTGTTTTGGGGTGGTACTTCTCTTCATTTGCACTATGCATTTTGAGAGTATAGTACTATGCATTGATTTTAGGCAGAAAAAGCTGTTAAGAAGCCAAGTAAGTCAACAAGTATTGCAGGGTTATTAAGTACACCACAGAGGAGGGCAAAAACGAGATTATATGGTGCAAATCCACGGTAATGGATCGCTCCAACTACGTAGATGGGTGCATGGTTATTTCGTTTGCCGCTAAAACACTGAAAATTTACATGAAACGCCTGAAGATATTGTCGCCCAATCGGATGCATATGCATCCAGCATTAATAAGAAGAGATATGAAAATGAAAGTTACTCGAGACTAAAATATGCTCATCTAAGTGTACAAAAATTCAAGCAAAGGGGGAAAGAGTAAAATTGAAAATAAAATCCCAATACTTTTCTTTACTTGTTGTTCCATACATACATTCCTATACATACACGAGATTTGTAGTGCTGCTAAATTCTAAATAGGTCGATCTTTGGCCACCTGGCCGTTGAATCTTTCATCACTCAAAAGAAAATTCCATTTCAAACTAATTAAAAATAGAATCCCAACACTTGAGAAATTGTTAAATAACAAATGACCCAGCAAAGTGTTAAATAATTTGACATGTCCATTGTTCCAAATTTGTCTCCAACAGAAGACTTAATGACTCCGTAACTGATTGAGTAAAAAGTGGGCAAGAATTTACTACAATAAATGAGTTATGTCTCCCAACTATCTTTTGTACTCTCACTCTTAGCATCATCAATGCTAGTTGGATGTGTGGCTCTTATTGATCAAATGAAATACCTAATGACATAGAAACTAATAATAAATATACACTAACCATGCATTCTTTGAACTATTATTGCCAAAGTTATTCAACTAAGTTGAAGTCATAGAAAATTAGTCATGCTCTCATTTGCACAGCAGAGTCCTTCTAACGTGGGAATGATCATCAAAGTAATGGTCATTAAAGGAATAGTCATGCAAACTGTTGCTGATGTGGCAACCTCAACTTGCCAACTCATCAAGTCTTGTGTCCACGTGGATAAGCTATCAGTGTTGCTGTTGGTTGTTTCTCAAGTTGGTTGCTGGTTGTTTGAAAGTCAGTTACAAAGGGTGCGCGCCAATTCCAATTGCTTTGTAATCTTTCGGTTTCATTCAATAGCTTGCAACCAAATGTATAAATAGCAGCATCATGAATTGCTTAGTATCAGAATTGTAATTCTTCTGGGTGAGTGGAGTGACAAACACGGGATCAAAGGGAATTGGGAAGAGAGGGGGAAACACCATTGGGGATTAAATCAATTGTGTAATCTCTAAATTCCAAATTGATCAATGAAATGGACCCAATCAATTTGATGGTCCCGCAGATGTAGGTAACCTTAATTGGGAACTGAACTGCGTAAACAAATTCGTGTGTTCTTGCTTAATTTCGCATTCAATTTTAGGGTTCGTCAATTAGGGTTCTTTTGACTCCATTAGGGATTCGCAAATCGTCATTGCATTTGTACAATCGATCAGTTACAGATTAGATTCTTCATCGGAAATTCATTTTTCGAAGAGCAATTTCTTCAATTTTGATCAGCAGAACACAACACAAACTTTTGACAGTAACATTTCAATAAGCAATGTGTTTATGAAATTGTAGCATTATAGACCTCCAAATGTAACATAACTACTGAACATATATTGGTCAAGAATGACTCAAAATTTAATTCTATCTTCGTTGGGCTATGATGTTATTGATGCAAGTTGCACAAATAGACATTGGAAGAAAGATCAAATCCAACTGCTTAAAGATTAGATCCTACAAATGCACAAAAATCTCACAATTACAAAACAATCAGCAACTGAGAGAAAGGAAACCAATTCTATAACAATAAGATACAAGACTATTGTACTTTAAAAGTTTACATTTGGTTCGATCCTTGGCCGGTGCGTATGGAAAAACATTGGTTGGGAGAGGTCAACCCTTTAAATGGATCTCCGATACCTCGAAGGATTAGTCTCCACAGACGCCGAGGAGGATACCTTGGTTTACCAAAAAAAAAAGTTTACATTTGTCGATTGGTAGTAATCTACAGAGAAGTTTTAAACACTCAATCATGAGTTATATTTACTATAAGTTTACAATCCTATCCTATTAATAGAAGTATAAAAAAAAAACACCAACAGATCATATCTAATATACAAAGCTGTGTGAGCAATGTTCTTTTGCCCATCTGTTTTGGATCCTTTCCAAATGCTATAAGTGAGTTCCTTCCTCAGCATTTAAGTCACAAAATTAGTTATTATGTTCCCATCGGGTTTTCTAACCACAAAGCATGTAAAAGAAATACATGCAAATATGTTAAAACTAATTTTCATTCCAAATTGGAAACAATAGAAGAAATGTGGAGTCTATAGAGTTTTAAGTACAATGCTAGTTAAAGAAAAAACCATGTTCTCTTTAAGTAATAGAACTTGCAACTCTTAAACAACAATTAAAGCAAAACCAATATTGAAACTCACTGGGAAAAGCAAAATTAATACATCACACCTCTACTTCTTACCCAACTTGAACCAAATAAAAATATAAGAAATTAACAAAAAAGCATTATAACCAATAATTTTCAGGTAGCTGATGCACTCTTACACATATATCTCCAAAAAAGGATCAAAAAAGTTAAGCAAAACTTCAAAGAGAGTAAGATATCAGTTCAATAAGAGAACACTATTTTTTAGAGAGGGAATTTATACCTTTAAACAAATAGTCCATTGCAAAGGTTTAGCACAAAAAACATTGTAGATCCGATGAGATAAGCGATACCTTGATAATAAGTTAAATTGTGCTATAAGTGTTGTTGCTGATGTGGCACTCCTCAGCTTTGCCAACTCATCAATTCAGTGTCCACGTATTCACTGAGTTAGTTTTCTGACAGTTATATTCGGTTAGGTAATTATGGTAGTTGCAGGGCGCGTAATTTCAATTTGAAATTCTGTTTCTCCCATTGATCAAACCCGTTATATAATTGGCATTGATCTCAGTTGTAAACAATCAGAATTGTAATATCTGGGCGTGTGGAGTGTAAACACGGGATCAAAGGGAATTGGGAAGTGAGGGGGGAAATCCAATCGGGTTGTGTTCATCATTGTAATCTCACGAATTCCATAATTGATCAATGAAATGGACCCAATCAATTTGATGGTCCCGCAGGTGTAAGCTACCTTAATTGGAGCTGAACTGCATAAACAATTTTGCTGTTCTTATTCAATTTTGCATTCAATTTTAGGTTTATCATATTAGGGTTCATCCAATCAAAATTGGGATTTTTTCGATTCGTTGTTGCATATGTTAAATTGACATCAAACAGATTCAATTCAACATTGATAATTCATCTTTCATTCATTAATTAGTGAAATTGGTTCTATCCAAGTCTCAACAACTGGTATCAAGAGATTTCTTGTTGAGTGGATCAAACCAATGGAGATGGTGAAATTCAACATTGAGAAATTTAATGGGAAGAATGATTTCGGTCTCTGGAAAATGAAGATGGAGGCTATCTTGACGCGACAAGGATTGGAAGATGCGTTAGAAGGGGAGGATAAGCTCCCAAATACTCTAACTGATAAAGAAAAGAAAGAGAAGATGAAGAAGGCTTATAGTGCCATCATCCTCTGCCTAGCTGATAAAGTGTTGAGGGAAATCTCAAAAGAGAAGTCCGCTGCTGCTGTTTGGATCAAGCTTGAGAGTTTGTACATAACAAAATCTCTTGCCAATCGATTGTACCTCAAACAGAAATTCTATACCCTCAAGATGCATCAAGGTACGTCCATTAGTGATCATCTTGATGAATATCATAAATTGATATTAGACTTAGAAAATATTGATGTGAAAATTGATGATGAGGATAAGGCTCTACTGTTAATAAGGTCTCTAACCAGTGAATATGACATTCTTGCTGATACCTTGGTTTATGGGAGGGAATCAATATCCCTTGATGAAGTGCAGAGTGCATTGATGTCAAAGGAACTCCACAAGAGGTATGGAAACAAAGAATCAGATCAAGGAGAGAGTCTCATGGCTAGAGGAATGACTAACAATAGAGATGACAAAGGAAAGTGGAGAGGAAGATCAAAATCCAAGACCAAGAACAACAAGTGCTACATTTGTAAGAAACCTGGACATTACAAGAAAGATTGCCCAGAAAGAAAGAATAAAAGAAATAATGACTCTGAGAACAGTGGAGATGTATCAATTGCTTCGGATGGTTATGATAGTTGTGAGGCCCTAGTAGCTGAATTTGACAGTGATGAAGATATGGATCTTGACAACATGGATGATGAAGTGAATTAGATCATAGACTCTGGCTGTTGCTGCCACATAGGCTCTAGTTGTGAAGCACTAGTGGCGCTCTTGAATGTGATGAGGCTATGGATTGTACTAATAAACATGATGAAGGGAATTGGGCAATGGATTCTGGTTGTTCTTACCACATGTGCCCTAGGAGAGATTGGTTCATTGATTACAAGGCCTTCTCTGGTGGAAAAGTAATCATGGGAAACAATGCTGCCTGTAAGGTCATTGGTATTGGTACTGTCATGATAAAATTAGCTGATGGTACGACAAAGAAGTTAACTAATGTGAGGCATGTTCCTCAACTCAAGAGATCCCTAATATCTCTTGGCACCTTAGAGAAATCTGGCTTCACATTCAGAGGTAAAAATGGCATACTGAGGGTAATGAAGGGCTCTAGGGTGGTAATGAAAGGTACAAGGAAGGGAAATAATTTGTATATTCTCCAGGGTGTCACGTCACTGGTGAAGTATCTGTTGCTGCAACAGGTGACACAAAAGCACTCTTATGGCATCAAAGGCTTTGCCATATGAGTGAGAAAGGTTTGAAGGAATTGGAGAAGCAAAACCTACTATGAGGTGACAAAATTAGCATGTTAGAATTTTGTGAACACTGTGTGATTGGGAAGCAAACTAGAGTCAGATTTGCAGCAGGCATTCACAAGACAGAGGAAAAGCTAGGATACATCCATTCTGATCTATGGGGGCCTTCCAAGACACCAACACATGGTGGTAACAGGTACTTCATTACTTTCACAGATGACTTCAGCAGAAAAGTATGGATCTATCTTTTGAAAACTAAAGATGAGGCTTTCTCAACTTTTGTAAATTGGAAGAAAAGAGTTGAAACTCAAACTGGTTTACAAGTAAAGGCTTTGAGAACTGATAATGGTTTAGAATACTGTAATGAACAATTCAACACATATTGCAAAGAGCAAGGAATCTATAGAAATTACACAGTGAGAGGAACTCCTCAACAGAATGGGCTTGCAGAAAGATTAAATAGAACACTGTTGGAAAGAGTGAGATGCATGTTGTCCTGTGCAAAACTCTCCAATAGTCACTGGGGTGAAGCAGTTCACACAGTATGCTATCTAATGAATAGGAGTCCCTCTACTGCACTCAAGTTTAAGACACCACAAGAGGTGTGGACTGGCAAGGCACCTGATCTTAGAAATTTGAGAGTGTTTGGCTGTCCTGCTTACTTTCATGTTAATGAAGGTAAACTTGAGCCAAGAGCAAAGAGAGGATTGTTCATGGGATACCCAAATGGAGTTAAGGGTTACAGAATTTGGTCCATTGATGACAAGAAGTGTATCATCAGCAGAGATGTCACATTTCAAGAAGAAAAGTTGCTTGAAGAAAGATCTCAGCAGTGAGATCCTTGACAAAACTTCAGTTGACAAGGACACTGAGATTGAGGTGGAGCTTGAGGGAAATTCAAGTTCACAACAACCTCAACCAGCTCAAGGAGAGGAAAACAATGATCAGAATGAAGTTGAAGAGTCAAGTTCAAAATCTGAACCTAAGGATGAGTATCTCCTGTGCAGAGACAAAGAGAGAAGGCAAATAAAACCCCCTGACAGACTTGGTTATGAGTCCATGACTGCCTATGCACTAAACACATTTGAGTGCATTACAAATGACGAGCCTGCCACTTATGAGCAAGCCATGAATAGCACTGAGCATCAGAAGTGGATGCTGCTATGATAGATGAGATGGAGGCACTGAAAAAGAATGAGACATGGAGGTTAGTTAAGAAAGCTACTGGTGTGAAGTTAGTTGGATGCAAGTGGATTTTTAAGAAGAAAGAGGGAAGTTCTGATAAGGAACCTCCTAGATTTAAAGCAAGGCTTGTAGCCAAGGGATTCACACAAAGAGAAGGTGTAGATTTCAATGAAATCTTCTCACCTGTTGTGAAACACACATCCATAAGAGTGCTGCTAGCACTGGTTGTACAGTTTGATCTCCATTTAGAACAAATGGATGTCAAAACTGCCTTTCTCCATGGTGTGCTTGAGGAGAAAATTTATATGTCTCAACCAAAGGGATTTGAAGAACAAGACAAGAAGAATCATGTGTGCTTGCTTCAGAAATCACTGTATGGACTCAAACAGTCCCCAAGGAAGTGGTACAAACGTTTTGACATTTACATGATTGAAATCAAGTACAAGAGGAGCTCTTGTGATAGCTGTGTGTACTATAGACAACTTGATGACATGAACAACATTTACTTGTTACTATATGTGGATGATATGCTTATTGCTTGCAAGCATAAGCATGAGATTAACAAGCTCAAATCCTTGCTACACAAGAAGTTTGAAATGAAGGATCTTGGCTCAGCAAATAAGATGTTGGGCATAGAAATAACTAGGAAGAGAGATTCCAAGGAAATGACCATTACTCAGATAAATTATGCAAGAAGAGTGCTCCAAAGGTTCAATATGTCTGCTGCTAAGCCAGCAAACATACCTGTTGGTGCACAATACAAACTGTCTAGAGCAGAATGTCCTAACACTGAGCAAGAAAAAGAGCAAATGGAAAGCATTCCATATGCTAGTGCTGTTGGAAGCTTGATGTACTCAATGGTATGCATAAGGCCAGACCTAGCATACTCATTAAGTCTTGTTAGCAGGTATTTGTTTAATCCTGGACAACCACATTGGTCTGTTGTGAAGCATATTCTGAGGTATGTTGCAGGTACAGTAAAGTTGGGCCTATGTTACAAAAGTGAAGAACAAAACTCAGGTGGAGTAGAAGGCTTTGTTGACTCTGATTTTGCAAGAGATCGTGACAAAAGAAGGTCATTAACAGGCTATGTATTCACATTGTTTGGAAATCCTGTGAGCTGGAAGGCTTCTCTCCAACATGTGGTTGCTCTCTCAACCACAGAGGCTGAGTATATGGGGGTAATTGAAGCTGTAAAGGAAGCATTGTGGTTGAGAACCCTTGTGAATGAACTTGGAATAAAGCAAGATGTTGTAAAGGTGCATTGTGACAACCAAAGTGCAATACACCTTTGCAAGAACAATTCATTTCATGTAAGAACAAAACATATAGATATAAGACTACATTGGATAAAGGATGTGATAGCTGAAGGAAAGGTGCAGATAGTTAAAGTTCACACTGCACAAAATCCTGCAGACTTCATCACCAAAGTAGTGTCTCTCTCAAAGTTCAACATTGCTTGAAACTGTTGAGAATGGTTTGAAGTTCGTGGTATAATTGGACAAGTCAACTGGTTGCTATTTCATTGTATTCTGGGAAGCTTAGGATGCCAAGGTGGAGATTGTTGCTAATGTGGCACTCCTCAGCTTTGCCAACTCATCAATTCTGTGTCCACGTATTCACTGAGTTAGTTTTCTGACAGTTATATTCGGTTAGGTAGTTATGGTAGTTGCAGGGCGCGCAATTTCAGTTTGAAATTCTGTTTCTCCCATTGATCAAACCCGTTATATAATTGGCATTGATCTCAGTTGTAAACAATCAGAATTGTAATATCTGGGCGTGTGGAGTGTAAACAAGGGATCGAAGGGAATTGGGAATTGAGGGGGAAAATCCAATCGGGTTGTGTTCATCATTGTAATTTCACGAATTCCAGAATTGATCAATGAAGTGGACCCAATCAATTTGATGGTCCCGCAGATGTAAGCTACCTTAATTGGAGCTGAACTGCGTAAACAATTTTGCTATTCTTGTTCAATTTCGCATTCAATTTTAGGTTTATCATATTAGGGTTCATCCAATCAAAATTGGGATTTTTTCGATTCGTTGTTGCATATGTTAAATTGACATCAAACAGATTCAATTCGACATTGATAATTCATCTTTCATTCATTAATTGGTGAAATTGGTTCTATCCAAGTCTCAACATGTATGTGTGTGTGTGTGTATATATATATATATATATATATATATATATATAAATATATATATATATATCCCCCTAATCTCATCTTCACTATACATCTCTGTAAATGCCTTTAGCTTCATCATTAAAGATGGCAAATCTACAAATGTAACTTTACCATTTAAAAGAGAGAAACCACAACACCAAAAAGAAGAGCCACATAGGTGAAAAATACAAAACATGCAAGACAATCCAAATTTAACATTGAAATAACACTGCCTCAAAATGTAGCAAGACAATCTCTTTATTGAAACACTATTTTATGACTGAAATGAACTTAAATAACCTCGATTCATACCTTTATTGAAGCGAGCGACGACGAAATCGATAGAAAGAAAGCGTGTGGCCTTCACGAGTCACGAGCTCCACCATGCTATCGCCGTTCTTCGCGTCAACCACCGGAGCCTTCAAGGTGGGCTTCAATCTGATCTTCCCTCTCTCTGCGTATTATCATCTCTCTCCCTCTGGTTTTGGTATCGGTCTCTCTACAAACGTCTTCGTTGAAGCATTGACGGTATTTCACAATTTGATTGTGGAAAGAAGAGAATAGAAGGGAGAATTGAGAGAGTGAGATGTGAGTTGGAAGAGAGAAGACAGAACTGAGAGAATGAGATGTGATTGCAAAGGGAGTGGAGAGAAGAGAGAACCTAGAGATAGAAAAGAGAATGCGTATAAATTTCAAATTTTCAGCTACAAAACCGACATCACATGGGGTGGCAGCTAAATTAAAATTAAGCTTTCAAAAAGTGGTTGGATTAGTTGGATATAATTATGTGGAGAGAGAAAATGCCAAGTAAGTCAACAAAGGTTGCAGGGTTATTAATTACACCACACAGAAGGGAAAAAACGAGCTTATTTTGTGCACAATACACCGTAATATTGCCTCCAACTACGTAATTGGATGCATGACTTTTTGGGTTTCCCGCTGGAATGACGAAATTTTACGTGAAAATAATTGGTTGCTTGAATTATTGCCGCCCAATAGAATTGCATTGCATCCAGCTTTAATAAGAAGAGATATTATAATGCAAGTAAATTCAAATTTTAGAATAACTTAGCTTCAAAATTTTAAATCACGAGAAGTGCTAACAACACTTTCTTTTACGCACTCTCTGCAACACTTATTTTATTTTATAAGTGGTTAAAGTTTGGAATCTTCCAAACATTGGTTTGAGAGTCTCCATCTTTGGAGGTTTTTTTTTTGATGATACCATCTTTGGAGTTTACAACATATCGTTTCTTCTATTCTTGTGTTTACTCGGCTATTTCAAATCTCACAGATTCTATTGAGTTCCTGCATATTGTCTTTCCACTATGAAAAAAAAATAGAAAAAAGGGGAAACAGGTGTATGCTAACAATTCTGGGGGTGTATTTAGTAATAATTCCCTAAGAAAAGCCTGAAAGGCTGCCTTGATTCCATTCCACCGTAGGCATGGCACCCCACCACCACACTGAAGCAAGTGCCAGAAATCTATTTTGCGTTAAATAGCGAGAGGACAACGTTGAGAAGGAATCGGTGGACGGCGCTACTCGAGCGTCACTGTCAAATAGGTTAGTAGTTTATATTTTTTTTTTGCGGTTTTTATTTTGCTCACTGCAATTTTTTCTTTGTTGATGAATGCAGATGAATCGTAGGGTTTCGATGCTAAATGGTTTCAGAATGGGTTTAACTTTTCCCACGGCCCATGCTACTCACCCCACACCCCCAAAGCCCATAAATTCTCAAAATACCCTTAAATCAAATACACCCCACGAATGACAACGAATGGATTCGGTTGAGTTCTCCCGAATGGATTCGGTTGAGGTCAATCGAATCGTGTGCAAATAGCTTTTTATGCTGAGATCCAATTCTGTAAAATCGGGTGTAAAATGGGGTGTGTGTCAAAAAAAATACACGTTCGATTGAACTCAACCGAATAGTATAAAATGGGGTGTGTGCCAAATAATACATCTTCGATTACCTATAACCGAATTTATTCGGTTGCCCGTAACCGAATAGGCGATAAATACGTATTTCATTAATAATCTTTTGGTCATTTCGCATTATGAGGTGTAGGGTGAATAGGGAGGGATGTGGGAAAAGCATTGGAGTTTAGAATAGATGCTAAATCGTAGGTATTTTCAGTGTCTGTTTTACAATGATTTTCTGTTAATCTGTTACTTATTCCTTTCACATGAGGTGTAAAGCATTCTTACCGGTGAGACACAGTAGAGAAGAACCTATTTATTTTGGATTTCGAAAACTAAAATTTTTAACATGCTTGGAATTAAGAAGCTGCTTTTTATCTATTTTTGAGTATGAATATTAATATGAATATAGATTATTTATTTTTCAGGAAATTTTTAGATTGAGGCATGAAAAATGTACTTAATTACTCATGCAATGAACCAAGGAAACTTTTGGGAGATATGCTGCATGTAAGTGAAAAAAACATGGGACTCTGTAAGTAGTTTATCATGATAATGAGTCGTTCTGGGCTTCTGGCATTATGATTTTTGTTTATGCAATAATGTATAATTTCATATCGTCTATCGTCTCGACTATTTTATTGCAGAATTTTGTTTTGAAGTGGTCATTCTGCTTGTTTTATTTGTATTTATCCTTTAAAGGATAATTTTTTTGGTTTTACCAGCATGAATTCTGAAGCTGCTGATGAAAACCAGTTACCATATCATGGTCTCTTGCATGCTTGTTGAGTTTAGTTCAGTTTTTGCCAAGATGGGATTTGTATTAGTTTATTTAGTTATACTTCTTATTATTGATAGAGAACATAAAGAGGCAGTGATGTTGTTTTCAGCTTTTAGATCAGACAACAGGTTGAGTTGTGGCACGGCGATTCTGTGTCTGTTGGAAAGTACCATTGTGGTGCATTCTACACATACTGATAGTGATAATGCAGCCACTGTGAGGCTTTCTCTTCTTCCTCTTGTCTAGGGGTGGGAATAGGTCAGGCCGTCCGACAGGGGCCTACGGCCGAGCTTTTTTTTTTAAATAGACTAAGTTAAGGCATTTTAAAAAGTCTATTTAGCTAAAAAGGTCAGGCCATCGAAAAAGCCTTTTAGGCCAGGCCTACTAGGCGCGCTATTTAAGTAAATATAAAAAATGCTTTTATTAATACTATTGTTATTATATTAAAGGCTTAATTACAGTTTTGGTCCACTTATTTTCACTAACTCACGATTTTAGTCCCCTAAGAATTTTTTTCACGAATTTAGTCCCCCTATTTTCAGAAACTCGCGATTTTAGTCCCCCAAGAATTTTTTTGACGAATTTAGTCCCCCTATTTTCCCAATTTTGTAAAATCAAAGTCTCCTACCCCTATAATTTGGTCAAAATTGACGCTGAATTGTTAGTCACTTCACTTATCCTACGTGGCTAACACTTGGCTTGTCTCGTTAGAATTTAAACATAAAAATTATGATTTTTATTACAAAAATTGTTTTTTACTTATTATAGCCAATTTCAAATCTCACACTGCATATTGTCTTTTCCAGTATGAAAAAATAGAAAAAGGGAAAAAGGTGTATGGCTAACAATTCTGGGGGGTGCATTTAACAATTCCCTTTAACATTCAAAACAAGTCATCGAAGCCCAATATTAAGAAAAGCCTGAAATGCTTCATTTGATTCCACCGTAGACCTCACGCCCCACCACCACACTGAAGCAGGTGCCGGAAATCTATTTCACGTTAAATAGCGAGAGGACAACGTTGAAGAGGAAGCGATGGATGGTGGAACTCGAGCGTCACAGTCAAATGAGTTAGTAGTTTATATGTCTTTTTGTTGTCTTTTTATTTTGTGGTGTTTTGTTTAGCTAATTTAGCTAACGGCATTTTTTTCTTTGTTGATATATGTAGATGAATCGTAGGGTTTCGATGCTTAATGGTTTCAGAAGAAGCATGCCATTCCACTCTTGGTCTTATTTCTGCTTAGGTATTTTCAATGTCTCTTTTACAATGATTTCTGTTACCTAGAGCTTTTTCTATTTTCCTGTTAATCTTTACTTATTCATTTCACATAAGGGGTAGTAAAGCATTTTTAAACCAGTGAGACAAGCGAGAGAAGAAGCTATTTATTTCAGATTTCAAAAACTGTAAATTATAGCATTCTTGGAATTAAGAAACTGCTTGGTATCTATTTTAATATCAATTTTTATTATTTATTTTTCAGGAAATTATAGACTGAGATATGAACAATGATCTCATTCTATGAACCAAGGAAACTTTTGGGAAATATGCTGCATGCAAGTGAAAAACATGTGACTCTGTAAATAGCTTATCATAATAATTAATCACTCTGGCATTATGATTTGTTTATACAATAATGTATATTTCATATTCTCTATCTTCTCGGCTATTTTATTGAAGAAATTGTTTTCCAACTATTCAGTCTGATTGTTTCTTTTGTATTTGTCCTTTGAAGGATAAAGTTTTTGGTTTTACCAGCTTGAATTCTGAAGGTACAAGAAAAGAAAGCACAAATTACCCCCTAGCATGCAATAACACCAATTTCGGTAAGACTCAACTTATATGTGTGACATCAACAAGGTTAAGAAAATATATCAGGAAAAGTAATTGCTTTTAGGACATCTTTGAGCCTTATAATGCATGTTTAATTTTGGGCCTCTGAAATTCAATGAGGTGGCAGAATTAACGAAATTAGTTTTTGAAGGATATATCTATATAAATCTTGCTTTGTCTTATGAATACCTTGAGAACGGATCAAACATTTGAACTGGATTGAACTAACTTTAGATAATCAATTTGGAGTTTCTATTCCTGTCAGGAAGTTTGATAGGAAGCAAGAATCAAACTTAATCCAAACAAACGATATTCTTTCATTCTTATCAACCTATCCGTGTACATCAACTTTTAATTGTTAGGTGGTGCAACAATTTTTCTGATGAAAACCAGTTACCAATCATGGTTTCATGTCTTCGTTGAATTTAGTTCAGTTTTTCCAAAGATAGGATTTGTATTGTTTTTCTTCTTCTTATTGATTATTGATAGAGAACATAAAGAGGCAGTGATGTTGTTTTCAGCTTTTAGATCAGACAACAGGTTGAAAAGCCCGAGTCCTGGCAAGGTGATTCAGTGTCTGTTGGAAAATACCATTGTGGTCCATTCTACAAATGCTGATAACGCAGCCATTGTGAGGCTCTTCTCTTCTGCCTCTTGCCTGTGAAAAGGTGAATCTGAGCCTCCCTTTGGAGCCCTGATAACAGGGTTTACACTTAACACTCATTAGTTTAAGTACGAGGCTCCACACTCAGAGATAGGGTTGTTTTGAGAGCTGTTGCTTCTCTGAGTGGCTGTGCAAGCCAATGATCTTCCCCATGAAATTTGTAAACAGCTCTCCACACATACTATGTTTATCAAAAAAAAAACATCTTTCTTTCTTTCTTTCTTTCTCTCTCTCTCTCTCTCTCTCTTTCTCTCGTTTCATAAGTGTACTGCTGGCAATGTTTCTGCTTCTGCGTCCTCTTTTTGATAACAAGGCAGTGATGATATTTTTAGCAAATTAACAGACATTGGGTGAAGAGCTGCTTGCTGGCAAGGTGACTCTGTGTCAGTGTGAAATTTATCTTGTGGTAATTTGCACAGATGCTGTTGAAGCAGCCATTGCTAGCCTCTTCCCTCCTATCTGAGAAAAGGCGAATCTGAGCCTTATTTATTCAAACCCTTCCAAAGTTGTGTTTGGGCCCCTCTTTCTCTATTTTTTGTTATCTTGTGTTGTACTTTTGTTTTTCCCGCCAAGTCAAATTTAATGATGGAAGCATACAAGAAGTTCTTGCAAAAATCATTTTTTAACACAAATCATAATTTTTTTCCCCTTCTTGAGTGCTTTCAAATCATGGCTGACAGGAAAAATGGGCACATATTACTTCATCCATGTCTATACTTTCTACTATGCATATACGTTAGGAGAAAACTTACGCAAAGTTCCCTAGGTCCTGTTGGTGTTGTTCTTCTCACAATAATTAAAGATGTTTTGATAGTGGCAGTTGTGAGAGATTGGAGATAGTGGGAATGGATAGAGAGAAATATTTTTATCCATTTTGCGAGGGGAATAATATCTCCAGGACCTGGGGAACTTGACAAGGTTTCTCCAGTTATTATGAGATTGCACTTATTGTAGTGCCTTTCTTCTGTTTCCATATTGTCATGCTTGGAATTATGAAGCTGCTTTTTATCTACTTTTTTTAGATTTCGAACTGAAAATTTTGCCATGCTTGGAATTAAGAAGCTGCCTTTTATCTATTTTAATATAAACTATTTATTTATTAATTATTTTTCAGGAGATTTATAGATTGAGGTATGAACAATGTCCTCATTCTATGAACCTAGAAAACATTTGGTAAATATGCTGCATGCAAGTGAAAGAACATGTGACGGTGACTCTGTAAGTAGCTTATCATGATCATGAATCATTCTGGCATTATGATTTGTTTAGGCAATAATGTATAGTTTCATATTCTGTTTTATTGCATAATTTGTTTTCTAAATATTCAATCTGGTTATTCTATTTGTGTTTATCCTTCGAAGGATAAAGTTTTTGGTTTTGCCAGCATGAATTCTAAAGGTTGAAGAAAGGAAAGCACATATGATATGACCCCCTAGTTGCATGCAATAACACTTGCGCCTAGACTCAACTTATATGTGATATCAACAAGCTTAAGAATATGTATCAGCAAACATAGTTGTTTTAGGGCATCTTTGTGCCTTATAATGCATGTTTAATTTAGGGCCTCTAAAACTCAACAAGGTGTCAGAATTAACGATACTAGTTGTTGAAGGACGTGTCAATATAAATCTTTCTTTGTCTTGTGACCTTGAGAATGGATCAAACCTTTTAGATAATCCATTTAGAATTTCTGTTCCTGTAAGGAAGTTTGATGGGAAGCAAGAATCAAACTTAATCCAAACAAATGATGTTCTTACATTCTTTTCTATCAGTTCATCTACACCAATATTTATTGTCAGGTGGTGCAACAATTTTGCTGTTGAAATCCAGCTAACAGTCATGGTTTAATGTCTTTGTTTTTAGTGAATTTTTTGCCCTTATGCTTGTTGTATTTAATTCAGTTTTTGCCAAGATGGGATTTGTATTATACTTCTTATTCTTATTCTTATTGATAGAGAACATTCGGAGGCAGTGATGTTGTTTTCAACTTTTAGATCAGACAACAGGTTGAAGAAAAGCCCGAGTCCTGGCAAGGTGATTCAGTGTCTGTTGGAATATACCATTGTGCTTCATTCTACAGATGCTGATAACGCAGCCATTGTGAGCTCTTCTCTTTTGCCTCTTGCCTGTGAAAAGGTGAATCTGAGCCTCCCTTTGTCATTAGTTTAAGTTTGAGGCTCCACACTCAGAGATAGTGTTGTCTTGAGAGCTGTTGCTGCTCCGAGTTGCTGTGCAAGCCAATGATATTCCTAATAAAATTTGTAAACAGCTCTTCACACTTGCACACTTTCAATTTGTCAATAAATAAATAAATATAATCTCTCTCTCTCTCTCTCTCTCTCTCTCTCTCTCTCCCCTTGTTTCATAAGTGTACTGCTGGCAATGTTTCTGCTTCTGTGTCTTCGTTTAGATAACAAGGCGGGGATGATATTTTTGGCAAATGAACTGATATTGGGTGAAGAGCTGCTTGCTGGCAAGATGACTCTGTCTCTGTGAAATTTCTCTTGCGGTACTTTGCACAGATGTTGATGACGCACAGCCTTTGCAAGCCTCTTCCCTCATATCTGAGAAAAGGCGAATCTGAGCCTTGTATATTCAAACCCTTCTCAAATTGTGTTTGGGTCCCTCTCTCTATTTTTTTATCCTTTGTTGTTGTGCCTTTGTCTTTCCCACTAAATCAAATTTAATGATGGAAGCATACAAGAAGTTCTCGCCAAATTCATTTTTCAACGCAAAACATAATCCTTTTTTTTTCCTTTTTGAGTGCTCTCAAATCATGGCTGACCAAAAAAAGTGGCACATATTACTCCTTCCATGCCTATACTTTCTACTATGCTATATTTTGAGAGAAAACTTATGCAAAGTTCCCTAGGCTCTGTTGGTGCTGTTCTTCTCACAAAATGGGATTAAAAATGTTCTGATAGTGGCAGTTATGAGAGGTTGGAGATAGTGGGAATGGATAAAGAGTTATTTTTTTTTCCATTTTGCGAGAGGAATAATATTAATAGGACGTAGGGGACTTGACTTAAGGTTTCTCCTTTATTTTATGGACAGTCGATATGAGATTGCACTTACTGTAGTGTCTTCTGTTTCCATATTGAACTTTTTGTATTATAATAATGTGTTTTTGCATAACATGCATGCAAATTGTGTTTTTGCATAATATGCATGCAAATCAGGCGGTGCATCAATTTTGCTGATGAAAACTAATTACCAATCATGATTTCATTTCTTGTTTTTTAGGGCATATTTGGGCCTTATAATGCATGTTGAATTTAGTTCAGTTTTTTCTGAGATGGGATTTGCATTAGTTATAATCCTTACTATTATAGAGAACATTAGAGGCAGTGATGTTGCTTTCAGCTTTTAAAATCAGTCAGCAGGTTGAAGAGCCTGGCTCCTGGCAAGGTGATTCAGTGTCTGTTGGAAAGTACCATTGTGTTTCTTTCTACAGATTCTAGTAACGCAGCCATTGTGGGGCTCTTATCTTCTGCTTGTCTGTGAAAAGGTGAATCTGAGCCTACCTGTAAAACCCTGATATCAGGATTTACACTTAACACTCATTAAGCATTAGTTTAAGTATGAGGCTCCACACTCAGAGATGAGGTTGTCTTGAGAGCTGTTGCCGCTCTGAGTGGCTGTGCATGCCGATGATCTTCCCAATGAAATTTGTAAACAGCTCTCCATACACACACACTTACTCTCTCTCTCTCTCTCTCGGGACCTTCTTTCATACACACCCTTCTGATCTTCTGTATCTTCATCTGCTTCTTCTTCTCCTCATAACAAGGCAGTGATGATGTTTTTAGCAATTGAACAGACTTGGGTGAAGAGCTGTTTGATGGCAAGGTGACTCCATGTCCGTGTTAAATTACTCTGTTGGTACTTTACACAGACGCTGTTGACGCAGCTTTCACAAGCCTCCTCTCTCCTGTCTGAGAAAAGGCGAATCTGAGCCTCATTTATTCAAACCCTGACTCAAATTGTGTCTGGGTCCCTTTTTCTCTGTTTTTAACCTTTTGTTGAATTTTTGTTTTTTCCACCGAGTCGAAATTAATGACGGAAGCATAGCAAGAAGTTCTTGCAAAGGTCATTTTAATCTTAATTCTTCTTTTAATTTTCGCTTTTTGGGTGCTTTCAAATCTTCACTGATAGGAAAATTTGAGACATAGTACTCAATCCATAGCTATGCTTTCTACTATGCATATATTTTAGGACAAAACTTAGGTAATGTTTCCTAGGTCCTGTTCGTGTTGTTCTTCTCCTAAAATTGGATCCAAAATGTTTCGTAAGTGCCAGTTATGAGAGGATGGAGATATTGGGAGTGGAGACAGTAAGAGAAATTTAATCCATTTTGTGAAGGGAACTTGACCAAAGTTTTTTCCTATATTTTACTGACATTTATTATGAGAGTGCTTATAGGAGTGGCTTTCTTTAGTTTCCATGATTGTATTTTTTGTATTATAATAATGCTTTTTTTTCCTTCATAATGTGCAAACTGGAAATGAAATGCTGATGCTTTTTCAGCGTCCCATTTCATTGAAGACTGGCCTGTTTGCGCTTTGAGACGTCCACAATTTTTTTTTATGCAAGAATTCAGAAATGACCCAAGGAACATGTCCCATCTAATTATCTGTACATGTAATGGCAGCCAATTCAGTGTTATTTTCAATATATTGACCCCAAAAAATGTTATATTCAATGTGGATTGTTTCTTACATCCTGTGAGAGATGTGGTTCAAATCTTGGTGGATGGAATTGCCTCCCATTTGAAGCTGAAGAGGCAACACTAAACTATTCAATACTGCCTTTGAGTTAGGTAACCCACCATATAAGTGGCGTGGAATAGAAAGTTTGCTCCACCTTCAGCTTCAAATGGGAGGCAGATTCTCCAATACTTGTACCACATCTAATATAGATGTTAATGTGCATGGTTCATCAAATCATATGAAATTTACTTCACTTTTGGTCAACCTAGTAAAACAATTTGTGCTATACTTAAAGAAACCTGCTATTTGCAAAGCTTTATATACGTACCATTCCTACTGCTGCACACATGATAGTTCTGAGTTAATCTAAACCATTCTTATAATCTTCTGTGCCCCAGATTTCTATAAGCTAGGTTTCATGCAATTGCAAAGTGATGTCTAAAAAGAATTTCTGTCATTATATTATAGTTTATTATACTTAAACAATGTTTTTGTTCCTGAAATTTATTTAGGTATGCTTGTCACGGTGGAAGGAGAAAGACTGGTATGAATACTGCAAGCCTTGTACATCATTCCAAGACAAAGAAACAAATCTTCCCAAATCTGCTCAAGTTTACATTGCTGCTGAGGATTTATACTAAGCCGAGAAATCCTTCCAAAATAAAGTCTCTGAACAAATATTTTTAGAGCCTCAGTTAATTGTAATTTTTTACCATTATCGAAACTGGCTTATCTGCATTACGTCAATAGGTTTAAAAGGAGTCATTGTTGGGTTCACAGAACTTGAATCCTTTTCGGAGTCTATCGTACCTAGTGGCTGCACTAGAGAACTTGAAAAGGATTCACAGAACTTGAATCCTTTTCGGAGTCCATACAAACTGATATAGAGATAGTTTGGTTAATTTTTCCAACAATCATCTGGCGGAAAACATAAGTTAAAATGATCTTGCAGGGATTGAGTCTTATGAGTGATTTTTCACATCAAGTGAAATTAACATATGTAATACACCTTGATTTTCTTAGAAGTTCCTTAATCTAATTTTAATATAAATATGGGCTTTTATGAATTAAGAATGGATTTAATTTATGTATGTTGTCGGTTTAATAGATTTTTTATTTTTTGTATTGTCAATTAATAACAAAATGTCACATAATAAAAAATTATGGTGAGTAGTTGTTTTCCATAGAAAGTTGATTGCTTCATGATGGGGTTAAAATTCAAATTTTCCATTTTTTTGGGCAAAATGTTTTACACGTTTTTTATCCTAGAATTACTGAAAAAATCACATTAACTAGGTATTCATTTCCACTAACTTTCATTATAACTAAGAAATATAGATAATAAATTCGATATTCTTAGGAAATTTGAAAATGATACCAGACTATTTTCATTGCTTCCAAAAATGCAGTATGAGGATATATCTTAATGCTCCCAGATCTCAGCGTAGTAAGAACCATTATACGAGAAAGATGCAAAAACTATTTTTTATGACAACTCAACAACCTTGGAGCAGCTAGGTGAAGCGCAAGGTTCCTAATCCTCTCTAGTACCAGCTAGGAGATGTTTAAATCTAGATATTTCTCCACTAACAACCTTGGAGCAGTAGTTGCATTTGACCTTTTCACCATTTCCTAGAAAATCAGTTCCATGTTTCCATCTAATATCAGTCTGATTTCCCGCATCATTCTTTCTTGTATTTGGATTGCTCGAAGACATTATTCAAATTTAATAGAGCACGTACAAACTGTAACAAAGGGAACAGAACAAAAATCAAAAGTCAGGACACATTGAAGCAAAATAAGAGAACGCGGAACGCAAAACAATCAGAACACAGAATGCTTTGACATAAAATCAGAGAACAAACACAGTAATGTAATGTTACATCGTTACATTAGAGAACACAAAAAAAAAAACTAAAACAGAGAACAAAAAACAAAAACGGAGCAAGAATAGAATAAAAATAAAAATAGAAACTAAAAATACAAAACCTAGCTAGCAAACGAACCAAAACCCAGAACACAAACCCACAATAAAGCCCAACAAACCATAACACAAACTCAGCAAACCATAACACAAACTCATAAACAAACCAGAGGGCGAAATGAAATAGAGGGCTAAAGAAATGAAAACAAAATAGCAAACCAGAATCAAAAATCAAAACTCAGAAAACAATTGAAATAGAAGAACGAATGAAGCGTGGTACGTACCTATTCGAAGAAGATGAACGAATGAAGAAGCTTCGACGACAACGAACGCAAGAGCTAAAGCGCCTTCTTAACTCTTGACGGCAGAATTGCAGAAGCGACGGCAAAATAGAGGAACGACGAGCAAGAAACAAAAACGTAGTTTTTTTTTTTTGCAGAGAATGATGGTTTAAGGCGAAAGGAACTGGGTGGTAGAGAGTGAAGAGTTTTGGGCGCATCTAGGTATTAGCACCGAAAGGCCAAAACACAGTCGTTTTGGGCTTTTTGTTCTGACATTTCAAATTTCGTCGTAAACTCGGTGGAACAACTATGGACTCGTGAGTTTGAACAATTGTGCTCGATTTTATGCGAGTGTTGCAGAAAAATGTGTGCAAGTGTACACAGTCTTTAACAAGTGTACACAGTCTTTAACAAGTAATATAGTAGAAAGTAGATATCGCATCCACAAGGATTGGATTAATTTCTAAGGTTTAAAATGGTAGTTTAATTAGTGAGAACAAATAATAAAATAACAAATAAAAATAAGATAATGTGTGAGAAACAGAAAATAAAATAAGATAAGTAAGAATGGTTGTCAATCAAGTGAGAAAGATAGTTGGAATGCTCTTCACTAAGTAAGTCACTTTTGACAGCATTATGTTATATATGATGCTCTTGCAATGGATCCTGTAGAAATTGATGCTCCCGCAATGGATGTTGTAGCAATTGATGCGTACTTTTCAGCAACTAATGTCAGAGTTTCATTACAAGTCTTATGTCCAAGCTCTAAATAATTTCACCCCTGTATATGAAGTACCCACCGTATCACCCTATGAACTATGTTATCCTATGTCTAGGTTTTAGCATGAAAATAACAAAGTTTCCTTCATTAAACACTTATCCATATTAGTTCTTGAGTTCTAATCGTAAACCATGTCTGTATTTATGATTTGCATTCACATTTAGTTGGCCAATTCTAAAGATGAATATGAAAGAGTTATCATGCAAGAACTAAAATGCAAATACCAATATATAACATAAAGCTAGTCAAAAGATCATTACAAAGTTAAAGCATCCCAACTAGAGAAGTTAGCTCATGCTAGACATTACTGAGCACATACAAACAGAGATAACCATGTTCATATGTTTGATAACACAAAGGAAATAAAATAAAGAAAGAATTACACGATTGAAGTTCCCTTGCAAATATCCGCCAAGTAATGCTCCAACATTCACCTCACAGCAATTAAATAGCAACACGAAATGGTGTAAACGTAGAGAGAGAAGTTGTCAATTTCTCTCCCTCCTTCATACCTATAAAGTGTAAGTGATTCTAATTCTCTAACTTGGTATATCTTCAAATGAGGAGAAGGAGATGTATTTATAGGTTCCTTGAGAGAGGTTTCCTTCATGGTGGGGTTTTGCTTGGAGCTGAAGTTAGGGTCACTTGTATCAATTTTCTTCCCAAAAAGAGTTGATTTGATCTTTACTTTATCAAAGAGAAGAGGTCCAATGGCGTATGGACAAGTGTCCCTAAAAAGTAAAACTTACAAGTTAAAAAGTAAATAAGGTGGTGCTGAGATGAACAACTTGGGTCACTTGCATAGCAACTTGACTTTGATGTCATCAATGGCATCAGCAGATTGCTGGGGCATTTTAGTATGTCACGAATGCTGGAGCAATTGACTGCCAAGAATGCTGGGGCAATGATTGTTGGGGCATCCGATGCTGTAGCATTGAACAAACACATAAAAATACTATAAAATATACAAACCTGTCAAGTTGTTTGCCAAAATATTTCTTAACCTTAAATGTTGTATTTCTTTATTTTATAAAACATTATTACTTAGATCTTACAATTATTTAGATTTAAAAGCATATATAACTCTATATGAAATAAAGTTATCAGTGAGTCTATCCGAGTTTGCAACAGTTGCGATTCTACATGGAATTTGACTTGTTTTGGGGAAGTAAACTCATAAACTCGTAGACTCGTGCGAGTTAATTCGCGAGTTTGAGAACAATGTGTGACCTTATTTAGTATGGCAGTTTTTATATTGCGTGGTCGAATTGGTAATGACAAAAACGCAGGTACATAGAGACGACAATACACACAAACATGACAAAAACAATTTAGGAAATGGAAAATGATCAAGCAGATACATATTTGTATACTGTGAAAAATGGAAAATTGTCTCGTCAATACCTTGAACGGTATTGACATACGACTCTATAGGACCGGCCGATGAATATTGGTCATTGGTGCCCATCATTGCTCGTATGTCATTGTCGCTCTGAATAGTCATATCTGAATAATGAATATGCCAATCATCTCCATGACTAAGTTTGCGATAACATATAGTACTTACCTCTCTAAGGAAATAGCCCCTGGACCTTTCCCTCAACTTTTTGCTCTAACCCCGATAAGGTGATGTCCTTTTTAACCCTGCGGAAGATAGGATTGGGACATTAAAACCAAACCACATTTTCCTTTGTGGTGATATCTCCACGATGATGAATGACAGTCAGGGTGGTGTCCATTGGGACATTGAAACCAAACCGCATTTTCCTCCGGTGAGAGTGCATCACCTTCCATGTGAAAATACCAAGCTCACATGCACACAATAGTCAATAAACGATGTGTACATCTAAGTGTGCACCCACCTAGTTTTTTGTCAACTCCCCCATACTTTTTTGGTTCGACATAACTCATCTACAATATGTTGCAACGCGTTTGCCTAGACCTTACCGCGTAACATCTTATAGAATGAAGTGTTGTGTCGGTGCTCCACGCGTTTGATACTTCTTTGGAATGAGCCCACAGTCTTGACAATTTCTAAACTCAACGTCCGTTCACTGCCTCCCAGCACTTGCACAAGTCTCCTTCGCTAAAGTCCAAGGTCTTATTCAATGCCCAGTGGGCGTACTCAACCCTAGTACCCAACGCCAGATGGGACTTCTTGCAGCATTGAGAGCTGATGCAGCTGGACTGTCTTTCCTAAGGGAGTGATTTTCTTTTTCGGTTTTTTTCATGCATTTGTAATAAAAAAATCCAGAATATTAACTTATAATTCAAAAAAAATTGATATATAAAAATCTAAAATATAAATGTTTTTACAAAAAAATTCCAAAAAAAAAAGTTTTTATATTTTCGAAAAAATTGTGTGTCGAAAAAAGGGAAAAAAAAGATATTCTGGATTTTACCTAAAAAATTTAACAAATGAAAAATGGTGAGTTCCACTGAAGGGGGTAAAAGTGAATAAAAGTACAATGGGGGTCTAGTGGTAGGAATAACTTGAATGGCGTTGTTCCACCGGGAAGAAGCGAAATAACTTGAATGTCTACTCACCCCGTAAACAAATCAACTCCAAGACATACATTAATATGAGCCATCATGGATTCAATATTAACATCCTCCCCCCTAAACACACACCCCTTCGGGCTAGCCAAATACACCAACAAGATGACAACCATATCAAATGTTTGACCTTCTTTGCCTTAGTTCCATTGCATAAGTCTCCAAAACAAGTAAAATGTTGCACTATGTCATGCAATATAGCCTGCGTATCTAACCAACTGTTAATCTCAGACCACACATTTCTCACAACATTGCAATCGAAAAAGAGGTGTTGCAAATCTTCTCGACGGTCTTTACAAAAAGCGCATAGCTCCGCCTCCTCTGAATTAATAACATTACGCCTGAAAAACAAATCACGATCTTGAAGGGAGTTGGTGAATATTCTCCACCCGAAGGAAATAGAGTTGGTGAACAACCATCTTCCAAAGAGCCTAGAAAATCGAGTTGAGCTTGCTTTCCTCATTTTATACCAACTGCGCTTGAACCAAATGATTATAGCACGAACGCACAGTGAAGTTTTTGTTGGATTCCAAAAACCAAATCCAATAATCGTCACTACCTGCCTTCAATACAACATCCATCAAAATGGAGCCAAGGACATTATCCTTCTCAACCAACGACAGGTCGTCTTAGTGACTCCAAGGAAGAATCCAACGCCAAACGTTATTAACCCATCTGCCCAAGCCAGCCACCATTATGTGATTATCCCTACTACCAGCAAATAGATCAGGGAAATCATGATATAATGGCCTTTGTCCAATCCAATGGTGATGCCAAAAGTCCACTCCCCGACCATCTCCCAAATTCCTTCTAATACAGGCCTCAAACCAGCTATCAACAGCACAGTCAAAACTATTACTTGTTGCATTGGAGCTGTTCGTTAAGTTTGAAGCTCGAGCTCCATATCTATGAGTTATGATATCTCTCCAACTAGCTTCCTCGTAAGTCAATATACGTCACTTCCACTTGGTTAACAATGCAATATTAAACCGTTCAAGATTTTTAGTACCAAGTTCATCCACATCCTTAGATTTACACACCTCATCCTACGACACCAACACATATAGCCCTAATCTCCTCTTTAATGCCACACAAAAAATGTTTCTGTATCTTAATCAATAACTTAATCAAAAAATCTCTATGGTGGGAATATGATAATGATCCACTTCAGTTTGCTTATAAAAAAAAAAACTCTCTCCACATTTCCATTCCACCGTGGACCTAACACCCCACCACCACACTGAAGCTCAACCAAGTGCCGGAAATCTTTTTCGCGTTAAATAGCGAGATGCCAACGTTGAAGAGGAAGCGGTGGGTGGATGGCGCTACTCGAGCGTTACTGTCAAATGGGTTAGTAGTTTATATATTTATTTATTTTACCTTTTTATTCAGCTAAATGCATTTTTTCTTTGTTGCTGAATGTAGATGAATCGTAGGGTTTCGATCCTAAATGGTTACAGAAGAAGCATGCCATTCCACTCTTATTCTAATTTCTGCTTAGGTATTTTCAATGTCTCTTTTACAATGATTTTCTGTTACCTCGAGTTTTTTCTATTTTCTTAGTCTATTACAATGATTTTCTTAGTCTATTTATTCAATTTATGCAAATAAATAAGCTTTTATGTATTACTTATAGGCCTGTTAAGGTAGTTTATGAAAAAACAACTTATGGAGATATAATTTTGTTTGTGAGAACTTGTGAATCACATAAGTTATTTCTCATAAGCTCAAAAATAAGTTAATCCAAACGGGCCCTTTATCTATTTTAATATTTCTTATATACTTTTCAGGAAATTTATAGATTGGGGTATGAACAATGTCCTCATGTTATGATGAACCAAGGAAACTTTTGGGAAATATGCTGCATAAGTGTAAGTAGCTTCTCATGACAATGAATCATTTTCGCATTATGATTTGTTTATGCAATGATTTATAATTTCATATTCTCTATTATCTTGGCTTTTTTTTTTGATGAAATTGTTTTCCAGATATTCAGTCTGACTGTTTTTTTTTTTTGTATTATCCTTTGAAGGATAAAGTTTTTTGGTTTTACCAGAATGAATTCTGAAGGTACAAGAAAGGCGAGAAAATGTATATGTGTAAAACCAATTGTGCCAACACTCAACTTATATGCAACTTATATGTGATATCAACAAGCTTAAGAAAATGTATCAGCAAAAGTATGTTTTTAGAGCATCTTTGAACCTTTTAATGCATGTTTAATTTAGGGCCTCTGGAACTCAATAAAGTGTCAGAATTAACAAAATTAGTCTTTTGAAGGACATGTCAATATGAATCTTTCTTTGTCCTGTGGCCTTGTGAAAGGATTGAACATTTTAACTGGATTTGACCAACTTTAGATAATTAATTTGGAGTTTTTGTTTCTGTAACTCTGTAAGGAAGTTTGATGGGAAGCAAGAATCAAACTTAATCCAAACAGACGATGTTCCTATATTCTTATCCACCTATCCATCTAGATCTTTTAATGCTTGTTGAATTTAATTCAGTTTTTCCCTAGATGGGATTTGTATTAATTATACTTCTTATTGATAGAAAACATAGGGAGGCAGTGATGTTGTTTTCAACTTTTAGATCAGACAACAGGTTGAAGAGCCTGAGTCCCGGCAAGGTGATTCAGTGTCTGTTGGAAAATACCATTGTGGTCCATTCTACAGATGCTGATAACGCAGCCATTGTGATGCTCTTCTCTTCTGCCTCTTGCCTGTGAAAAGGTGAATCTGAGCCTCCCTTTGGAGCCCTGATAACAGGGTTTACAGTTACACATAACACTCATTAGTCATTAGTTTAAGTATGAGGCTCCACACTCAGAGTTAGGGTTGTTCTGAGAGCTGTTGCCGCTCTGAGTGGCTGTGCAAGCCAATGATCTTCCCCATGAAATTTGTAAACAGCTCTCCACACATACACACACATACTCTTAAACAAAAAAAAAAGAAAAAAAAAATATTTCTCTCTCTCTCTCTCTCTAGTCATAAGTGTACTGCTGGCAATGTTTCTGCTTCCACATCCTCTTTTTGATAATAAGGCGGTGATGATATTTTTAGCAAATGAACAGACATTGGGTGAATAGCTGCTTGCTGGCAAGGTGACTCTGTGTCAGTGTGAAATTTCTCTTGTGGTAATTTGCACAGATGCTGTAGATGCAGCCATTGCTAGCCTGTTCCCTCCTATCTGAGAAAAGGCGAATCTGAGCCTTATTTATTCAAGCCCTTCAAAAGTTGTGTTTGGGTCCCTCTTTCTCTTTTTTTTGTTATCTTGTGTCGTACTTTTGTTTTCCCGCTATGTCAAATTTAATGATGGAAGCATACAAGAAGTTCTTGCAAAAATAATTTTTTAACACAAGTCAATTCTTTTTTCCCTTGTGTGCTTTCAAATCATGGCTGACGGGAAAAATTGGCACATATTACTTCATCCATGTCTATACTTTCTACTATGCCTATACGTTAGAAGAAAACTTAGGCAAAGTTCCCTAGGCTCTGTTGGTGCTGTTCTTCTCACAATAGGATAAAAAATGTTTTGATAGTGGTAGTTGTGAGAGGTAGGAGGAGATAGTGGGACTGGATGGAGAGAATTTTTTTATATTTTGCGAGGGGAATAATATCAACATGACCTAGGAACTTGACCTAAGGTTTATCACTTTATCCTATATTTTATGGACAGGCATTATGAGATTGCTCTTATTGTAATGTCTTTCTTCCGTTTCTATATTGTCATGCTTGGAATTAAGGCACTTCTTTTTATCTATTTATTTCAGATTTCGAACTGAAAGTTTTGTCATACTTGGAATTAAGAAGCTGCTTTTTATTTATTTTAGTATTAATTATTTATTTTTTATTTTTCAGGAGATTTGTAGATTGAGGTATGAACAATGTCCTCATGCTATGGACCTAGAAAACTTTTGGGAAATATGCTGCATGCAAGTGAAAGAACATGTGACAGCGACTCTGTAAGTAGCTTATCATGATCACGAATCATTCTGGCATTATGATTTGTTTATGCAACAATGTATAATTTCATATTCAGTTTTATTACATAATTTGATTTCTAAATATTCAGTCTGGTTGTTTTATTTGTGTTTATCCTTCAAAGGATAAAGGTTTTGGTTTTGCCAGCATGAATTCTAAAGGTACAAGAAAGGAGAACACAAATGACCCCCTAGTTACATGCAGTAACACTTGCGCCAAGACTCAACTTATATGTGATATCAACAAGCTTAAGAATATGTATCAGCAAACGTAGTTGTTTTAGGGCATCTTTGTGCTTTATAATGCATGTTTAATTTAGGGCCTCTGAAACTCAACGAGGTGTCAGAATTAACAATACTAGTATTTGAAGGACATGTCAATATAAATCTTTCTTTGTCTTGTGACCTTGAGAACGGATCAAACATTTTAGATAATTCATTTAGAATTTCTGTTTCTGTAAGGAAGTTTGTGATAGGATATTAAATAAATGTAATGTAGGGAGGGAAATTAAATATATGAGATGTAGGGGATTATGGCTTAGGGTGTGAATTGGTTGTAACCAACTTGCTTATGTGGCAAAGTGGAGGGAAAGTGTGTGATTAGTGGAGGTTATAAATAGGAGTTGGGAGATTAGAATCATTAAGCAAGTATGGATTTGGGAAGTTATCCCTTTAGGAGAGATTAGGCCTCTATAAGCGCCTTTAGGAGATCCTAGGCTTCTCGAATTGCCTAGTTTATCATTTACATTTGTAATTTCAGTTTTATCACCATTAATATACAGTTTGATTCAGTTTCATTGTTCTATTGAGTGATGAGAAATTCTGGTTCGTATCAGTTTGATGGGAAGCAAGAATCAAACTTATTCCAAACAAATGATGTTCTCACATTCTTTTTTATCAGTTCATCTACACCAACATTTAATTGTCAGGTGGTGCAACAATTTTGCTGATGAAATCCAGTTAACAATCATGGTTTGATGTCTTCTTTTAGTGAATATTCCGGCCTTATGCTTGTTGTATTTAATTCAGTTTTTGCCAAGATGGGATTTGTATTATACTTTTTGTTGATAGAGAACATTTGGAGGCTGTGATGTTGTTTTCAACTTTTAGATCAGACAACAGGTTGAAGAGCCCGAGTCCTGGCAAGGTGATTCAGTGTCTGTTGGAATATACCATTGTGGTCCATTCTACAAATGCTGATAACGCAGCCATTGTGAGGCTCTTCACTTTTGCCTCTTGCCTGTGAAAAGGTGAATCTGAGCCTCCCTTTGTCATTAGTTTATGTATGAGGCTCCACACTCAGAGATAGGGTTGTCTTGAGAGCTGTTGCTGCTCTGAGTGGCTGTGCAAGCCAATGATCTTCCCAATGAAATTTGTAAACAGCTCTCCACACATACACACACATACTTTGTCAATCAAAAAAAAAAAGAAAACATTCTCTCTCTCTCTCTCTCTCTCTCTCTCCCTTGTTTCATAAGTCTACTGCTAGCAACGCTTCTGATTCTGTGTCTTCTTTTAGATAACAAGGCGGTGATCCCTTTGTCATTAGTTTATGTATGAGGCTCCACACTCAGAGATAGGGTTGTCTTGAGAGCTGTTGCTGCTCTGAGTGGCTGTGCAAGCCAATGATCTTCCCAATGAAATTTGTAAACAGCTCTCCACACATACACACACATACTTTGTCAATCAAAAAAAAAAAGAAAACATTCTCTCTCTCTCTCTCTCTCTCTCTCTCTCTCTCTCTCTCTCTCCCTTGTTTCATAAGTCTACTGCTAGCAACGCTTCTGATTCTGTGTCTTCTTTTAGATAACAAGGCGGTGATGATGATGTTTTTAGTAAATGAACAGACATTGGGTGAAGAGCTGCTTGCTGGCTAGGTGACTCTGTGTCTGTGTGAAATTTCTCGTGGTACTTTGCACAGATGCTATCGACGCAGCCATTGCAAACCTCTTCTCTCCTATCTGAGAAAAGGCGAATCTGAGCCTCCTTTATTCAAACGCTCTCAAGTTGTGTTTGGGTCCATCATTATCTACTTTTTGTTATCTTTTGTTGTACTTTGTCTTCCCCACTAAGTCAATTTTAATGATGGAAGCATACAAGAAGTTCTCGCAAAAATCAGTTTTCAACAGTATTTGTTTCAGATTTCTAAATGAAAATTTTGGTATGCTGGGAATTAACAAGTTGCTTTTTATCTATTTTAATATTAATTAATTCTTTTTCAGGAAATTTATAGATTGGGGTATGAACAATATCCTCATGCTTTGAACCAAGGAAACTTTTAGAAAACATGCTGCCCATGTGAATGGAAACTCTGTAAGTAGTTTTTCATGATAATGAATCATTCTGGCATTATGATTTTTAATGCACTAATTTATAATTTTATGTTCTCTATTATTATCTTGACTATTTTTTTTTTTGTGAAGAAGTAGCTTTCAAAATATTGAGTCTTATTGTTTATTTTGTAGTTATCCTATGAAGGATAACTTTTTTGGCTTTACGAGCATGAATTATGGAGTTACAAGAAAGGAAAACACAAGTGACCCCCTAATGACATGCAATAATATGATAGGATATTAAATAATTAAATAAAGTGTAAGTGGAGGGAAATGAGAGTTTGTTGTAACCACTTACTTATGTGGCAAAGTGGAGGGAAAATGTGAGCATTAGTTGAGTGTTATAAATAGTAGTGGGAGGGAATTAGAAGGTAAGCAAGAATTAAGAATAGACTTAGAGTCTTTGGGAGAGTTAGGCCTCTCGAAGTGCCTATTATAGTTTACTTTCTCTGTAATTTTCTGTTTTACATCATGAATACACATTTTCATAGTTCTCATCGAGTCATGAAGAATTCTGATTTTCCCGGTACCTATCATAATACCAAACATTTGCGCCGAGACTCCACTTATATGTGATATCAACAAACTTTAAAACAATGATTTGGCAAAAATAGTTTTTTTAGGGCATGTCAATATTAATCTTTTTTTGTCTTGTGACCTTGAGCATAGATCAAACATTTGAACTGGATTGAACCAACTATAGAAAACCAATTCGGAGTTTCTGTTACTTTGAGAAAGAAGTTTGATGGGAAGCAAAGCAAGAATCAAACTAGATCCTCAAAAATAATGTTCTTCCGCTCTTATCTACCCATCCGTCTACACCAACTTTCAATTGTCAGGTGTTGCATCAATTCAATTTTGCTGATGAAAACTAATTAACAATCATGGTTTCATGTCTTGTTTTTTAGGGCATATTTGGGCCTTATAATGCATGTTGAATTTAGTTTAGTTTTTCCGAGATGGGTTTTGCATTAGTAATACTCGTTATTGATAGAAAACATAAGGAGGCAATGATGTTGTTTTCAGTTTTAGATCAGGAAGCAGGTTGAAGAGCCTTCCTGCTGGCAAGGTGATTCAGTGTCTATCGGAAAATACCATTGTGTTTCATTCTATAGATGCTGATAACGCAGCCATTGTGAGGCTCTTCTCTTCGGCTTGTCTGTGAAAAGGTGAATCTGAGCCTCCCTGTAAAACCCTGATATCAGGATTTACACTTAACACTCATTAAGCATTAGTTTAAGTATGAGGCTCCACACTCAGAGATGAGGTTGTCTTGAGAGCTGTTGCCGCTCTGAGTGGCTGTGCAAGCCGATGATCTTCCCAATGAAATTTGTAAACAGCTCTCAATACATATACACAAACACATACTCTCTCTCTCTAGACCTTGTTCCATAAGTAACCTTCTGGCTTCTGTTTCCTCTTCTGCTTCTGCCTCTGCTTCTGCTTCTGGTCCTTCTTCTTCTTCTTCTCGATAACAAGGCGATGATGATTTTGGCAATTAAACAGGCATTGGGTGAAGAGCTGTTTTCTGGCAAGGTGACTTGTGTCCGTGTGAAATTACTCGTGGTACTTTACGCAGATGCTACGCAGCCTTTGCAAACCTCTTCTCTCCTAACTGAGAAAAGGCGAATCTGAGCCTCCTTTATTCAAACCCTGACTCAAATTGTGTCCGAGTCCCTTTTTCTCTATTTTTTATCTTTTATTGAATTTGTGTTTCCCACCAAGTCAAAATTAATGACGGAAGCATAGCAAAAAGTTCTCACAAAAATCGCAAAGATCTATTACTGTAGTTTATCATACTCAAACAATGTTTTTGTTCCTGAAATTTATTTAGGTGTGCTTGTCTATAGTGGAAGGAGAAAGACTGGGGATACTATGAACACTGCAAGCCTTGTACATCAATCTAAGGCAGAGAAACAAGTTTTCCCAAATCTACTCAAGTTTAAAAGAGTCATCGTTGGATTCGAAGAATTTGATCCTCTTCGGAGTCTATCGTACCAAATGGCTGCACTGGATTATGAGTCCATACAAAGTGATATAGAGATAGTTTGGTTAAAGGGAAAGGTAAGTTAAAATGATCTTGCAAGTACTGATTCTCATGAGTAATTTTTCACATTACGTGTAATTAACATCTGTATTACACCTTGATTTTCTTTGAAGTTCCTTTATCCAATTTTTATATAAATCTGGGCTTTTGTAAATTAAGAATGGATATAATTTATATAGACCGTTGGTGTAAAAAAATCACTGTCAACCAATTACAAAATATCATTTCATAATTTTTTTTGCACCGTGTGTAGTTGTTTTTAGTAAGTTGCGAGGTTATTTTGTCAAAAAAAAGTAAATCGCGAGCTCCACTATCCGATAAGAACTAGGGGTAGCTCAAATCCGATCAACTAATCTAAGTCAGAAATTGTTGATACATAACATTTATTCCACCAGGAAGTAGGTGAATAATTAGATTGACTACTCAACCTTCATATGAATCAACTCTAAGACAGACATTTTACATGAGTAACAATTTTTCAGCATTTACGGCTTAAATAAAATACTATTCCGTGCAAGCCAAATATTCGTTGCCAACTAAATCAAATATTTTACTTTCTTTGCCTTCTTCCTCTCCTAAGTGTAGGAAATATTCCACAATACCTTGACAGCTTGGAATTCGAAGATCGAGCCAACCATACACCTTAAAACAAACCTCCTTGGAATTCGAAGATCGAGCCAACGATAACATGGTCCATAATTTAGGCATATAACGTCATGTTCAGGCGCATTCAAGGTGGCTTTTAAGTTGCACAAATCAATGTTTTTGTGTATTGTACTCAAGTGTGTTAAACACCGTTGATTTGGAGGCAAAATATTTGATGGCCAAGATGAAAGTTGGATACCTGTTTTATGTAAATATTACTTTGCTTTCTATAAAGGGTCTCAATTATTGGTAAATTGTCACAATGATTTTTTTGTTATTTTGTGTCTTTTTTGAGTGTCATTGAAAATTAGCTTTCTGTAACTTGTTTGTGTCTCCACTTCAAATTTTTAATTATCCATGTGGCAGTTTTATTTATTTATTACCTATTTTTTTGTATTATTAAATTTTGTTTTAATTCTCAAAAATATTGATCTTCTTCTTCCACTCCTCCGGCAGCAGAGGCACGGCGGAGATGACCTCCGGCTAGGTGGTCGCCGGTGGAGGGTACTCCAATGACGAAATTTTTTGAGGGCTTTGCGAGAGGATGACGTGAGGATTCTGAATATCAAACTCGTTTTTTGATTAAAGGTCTATGGTTGCCGGAAAATAAGCAAAAAGGTGGCGGTTTTGTAGAGAGACCTGGTAAGAACGAGAGAGAAAAGTAGCGGCCAGAAAACAAGTCTTCTTCGTTTCGCCAGAAAACATGAGAGGGCAGAGAGAGAGAGAGAAGTAGCAGCCATGAGAGGTGAGAGGGAGAGAAACACATCTGCTCTAAGAGATTAAATTAGTAAAGGAAAATGGAAATTTGATGTCTAACGAGGATTGAAGGGAAGGATTTGGCGAGGAAAAGATTTGGGTGATTTAGGATTTGGGAATTTAGGGTTTAAGTTGAAACTTGGTTGATTTGGGGAAGAATGAGAGCTTGGTCCTCATTTTCAGCTTCTATCAGTTGATGGCCAACAATTTGGTTTGTTTTCCATTTCAAAGAGTTGAGTTGAGTTGGTCTTTTGGTGAGGTAATGTTCAGTTGGCTGATGCAAGAATCAGATGAAGCAAAAGTGGGTTGAAGGAATCATGTCATGGGCCATTATTTGCTTGATGCCCATGAAAGAATCATGTGTCTTCTGTTTACGAAAATTTCTTCTTCCACAGATGAATGGGTCTCACAACAAAATGAATGGTAAAGTAAAAAAATAGGTCAAACTTAATACACACCAGATATGTGGAATGAGGCTCAAATGATGTTTATAAAGAATTTTGGGAGAGAGACACAAATACATGATAACCAGCTCCAAGTAGATGTGACTTGCTACATCAGGTAAAACCTCACTTGTGTATCTTACACAAAAACATTGATTTGTGCAACTTAAAATCCACCCGCATTCAATTCTATCGTTGCCTATCCAATTCGAGAATGAAATGATTTCATATACATATAGCTTCACCTTTCAACTAATGGTGTAAGCTTAAGAGTGTCACCCACAAATACACATCCAGTTCATTTATCATATACTATCCCAAGATTGGATTGACAAGCTCAATCATGAGGCATTTTCATTTCACAAAGAAAATAAACAAAAGCATGAACATTTTGTTTTGCGTCCAATGGCGTAAAATCAGAATAAGGTTATGAAATCCAACAATTCTTCACCCACTATTGGTCTCTCTAATTTGGTGATTTTGGTTCTTGTGAATTTTCATTGCACTTTTGGTCACAAAAAAAATCATGGATTATGCAATTTTAGTCCCCATTACCCCAAAATTTAAGATTTCTGGGGAACAAAAATGCAAATAATCCATGATTTTTAGGATAAAAATTGTGAAACTAAAAAAATCGGGAACCAAAATTGTCAAAAGTAAAATAGAAAGACCAAAATCATCAAATTAACAAAAATTGTCATATTTATTTTGGATAATAATAGACTAATAAACTCAAATTAATTTGGTGATTTTGGTTCTTGTGAATTTTCATTGCACTTTTGGTCACAAAAAAATCATGGATTATGCGATTTTAGTCCCCATTACCCCAAAATTTAAGATTTCCGGGGAACAAAAATGCAAATAATCCATGATTTTTAGGATAAAAATTGTGAAACTAAAAAAATCGGGAACCAAAATTGTCAAAAGTAAAATAGAAAGACCAAAATCATCAAATTAACAAAAATTGTCATATTTATTTTGGATAATAATAGACTAATAAACTCAAATTAATGGACTTCTAGTTGTTTTTTTATCTCCTTAAACAAATAAACTTAGTTGGGATAGTTAAAAAATATATTATTGAGATAGCTAAATATAAAATATACCTATTTATTTAAATACATATATTATTTTTGGGTAGCCGAGATTACCCCATAATAACACTACCCCTCCGTCCCTTTTCCTATCCCAAAGAAATAAAATTAAAAAAACATGCTACTGAATGGTATGACATTTGCTTACTGAATACTCCTTTTCTTTCTCTCTATTGTACATGTTAGACATTATTGCATTACATGGTTTTGCAATTTTTTGCTGTTGAAGTCATTTTAGAATGTGTATTGGATGCCAAACATTAAAATATATGGTGTTGATTTAGTTGAATGGTTTCAGAATATCTTAAAATTGAAAAATGTTAGTTCTTACTGGTTGTTTATTTTTTCGACAAAAGGGGTCTACTTCATTTCATTTAAAATAAGAGGAGAAATACATGCCGGAATATCAAATAAAGTCCGAGAAAAAACTGATAACAAGGCTACCTTTGCTAGAGTGTGAGACATCTTGTTAGTTTCTCTCCTAGAGAACTCCACATGAGAGTTAGTACTAAAATAAACAAAAGTCTCCCTACACAACTGTAAAATACAACCATAATCAGATACAATAGGGGAACACTTATTGAAATCATCTACCACCACTTTGACATCAAGCTCAAAATTAATCAGGTGACGCGCGAGCAGCAAATCACGGGTTGGGAGGGAATTAGTGAGAAGTCTCCATCCAAAAATCAACAGATGGGATTGCTGTCTTCCAAAGCTCGATGAAATCAAAGTGCAAGTCATTAGTCGCAGCTCCATGAAATCCCTATGCAAGAAATTGGAAGCACGAGCTAACTGTGAAGGATTTCGATGCATCCAAAATAGAAATCCACGAATCCCTCCCCACACCCCTTCTAACACAATCGTGAAACCACCCCTTTGGCACCAGCTCGTTCCCCAAGACAAGTAAGTAACACCACCATAGAGAATCGGACTTCGTACCCTTCGTATCAGAATTGTCAAAAAAGATGCATTGCAATTCATTGTATCTATAATCAAGAATACCCCTCCAACCGCTTCACCATCTGCAAGAATGCGCCACTTCCATTTGGATAAAAGAGCGATATTAAACAACTCGAGATTCTTGATGCGAAGACCACCTTCCTTAATAGATTAGTAAACATTATGCCAAGCCACCCAATACATTCGCTGAGTATCTCCTTTAATGCCCCACAAAAAATCTCATTGAATCTTAATCATCACATTAATAACCACATTCGGTGCCTTGTAAAAAGAGAAATAATAAAGAGGTATATTATTTAACACTGAATTAATAAGCGTTACTTGACCACCAATAGATAGAGTGCGTCCCTTCCACAATATTAGGCGCTTACAGAGCATATCCAAGACCGATTTCCAAGCTGCTTCTCTCTTAGGATTTGCACCCAACAGAAGTCCCCAAGAACTTAAACGAAATAGTTTCACATCGACAATGAAGGAAAGTCGAGGCTGAATCCAAGAAATCTATGGGGATGTTGATGCCAATGAACTTGCTCTTGTGGAAATTAACTTTCAGCTCCGAGACAATTTCCAAACATATGACAATGGATTTGATACCCCAAAAATTATCCCATGTAGGATGTCCCAACAAATTGTGTCATCTGCAAATTGAAGGATAGAGAAATGGAGATTATCCCCGACCTTAAGACCTTTGAACAACCTAACCTCCACTACCTTGGGAACGAGAGCAGATAAGCCTTCAACAACAATAAGGAAAAGAAAAGGGAGTAGAGGATCCTCTCGTCTTAATCCTCTATTCACCTGAAAATTCTTAGTTGGGCTACCATTTACTAAAACCGACATAGAGCTTGAGGAAAAATAAGCCTTCATCCATTTAATTCACTCCCTATTAAAACCAACCTCTCCAACATATACACCCAAAAATCCCAAGAAATCGAATCATCCGCCTTCTTAAAATCAATCTTGAATAGTAAGCATTCCTCATTTCTCCTTTTTGCAAGATCAACAATTTCGTTCACCACCACCACCCCATCCAAGATTTGTCTTCCCCCCCTAAAAATCTGACTAACAATATTTTTTTTGGTGAAATCTGACTAATTAGAAATGACATTGGGTATAGAATCTTAAGCCCGCTTGCCAATACCTTTGCTAAAACATTATACATACTACCAATCAAGCAAATAGGTCTATATTCACCCAATCCTTGGGGATTATAAGATTTTGGAATTTGGATAATGAAAGAGGCAGAAAAAGCTTTAGGAAAAGATGCTTTGACATGAAATTCATTAAAAAATGCTACAATATCAAGTTTCAAAAAAATCCCAACATTCTTTAATAATCTAAGATTTAAACCTCCGGGCCAAGACTCTTATCCCCATCACAATTCCACACTTCCACTTTAATTTACTCCTCCGAGAATCGCATCATTAAAGAGTCGTTATCATTGATAGAAATTTGTTTAAAGTTAATGCCCCCAAGAGTTGGACGATTGCTAAAGGGTTCCTCAAAGCATGCCTCAAAGTGGCGTTTGATGTGAATCTAATTGATTTCATGTAAATTTAGGATCTAACCAAGTGAATTTCTTGAATCAAAATAGCAAACAAGATAAAAGAGAAAGGGAAAAAGAACATACAAATGGAATTAAGCAAGAAGATGGAGAAATCGCCACATCCAAGAGGATGATAAGATCATGAGGAATCACCACGAGAGTAAGAGGATCTTGATAAGATTCAAGTTTGGTTCTAGAAAGAACCTTAGAGAAGCATTCTCTAACCTCACACAAATGTGTCTTTTATTTCATCAAAAGTTGTGAAATAAAGTTACAAAAGTTCCTTAAATACCTAGGGTTGTGGTTAAGCTACAACCTTGCACACCATAGTGCCTATGCCAAAGGTGCATACACACACATACCAAAATCCTTTAATGACAATATAAACTAAAATAAAACCCTCTTAAAATAAAATAAAGTTTATTCTAATTTAAACAAATTAGATTCTCTTAATGCTCTTGCGGTCCACATCATTCCCTCCTTCTTGAAGAAATTCGACCTCGAATTTGATCTCTATTGTACCCCTCTTTTTGTGACCGCACCTCCATTGTATCCTACATAAAGAAAGAACTCAAATCAATACCAACATACCCCCGGGGTCAAATGGAAATTGAGAAAAATCAACACACGTGACAAAGATAAGCAATAACAAACACCATGAAAAAATAAACTTGAAAATAGCAACAAGACAATTATTTTCCAAATTAGCACACATAGATTCATTCACAATAAATGTCTTGGTATTGACAACTCCTTTTAAAATTTCAACACATTGACCCTGTATGAAAGATGGAGCAAGAAAATCAACATCACAATGCGTATAGGGAGCACACAAGACATGACTTGGAAACATCATATTTTGTGGAATTACTTCCCCCATTTCAAACAAAGGTAAAAGGTACAAGTTTAACATTCCTATCATCAAATTTTTAAAATTTTCAAGCACATGAGAAAACTTAAGCAATGCTATTACCAATTCATCCAACATGAATTTAGAAAACTTAATTGATTTGGCACTTTTGCAAGAAATCAAATCAAAAGAAACTTCCCTTGAATTAACTTCTTCAAGCAAATGGACTTCATTGAAAACTTGCAAGTTGGGAGTAGCACCATAAGACACCAAACCATGAGACATCTCTCTTGAGTAGTCATCCCTATGCATGCTCAAAAATAGATCAACAACACTAGAGAAATTGTTAGCATAAGAAGGAAAACAAATAAGTGGGACTTTAAGTTTTAGCATAGGTCTTACCAACAATGCTCTTTTTATCTCATTTTCCTTCTTTAAGAGATTTTTATTCTTACCAACTTCTTTATTTTCACTCTTTTCTTCTCTTTTACCACACTCCTTTTCATTTTCCTTCAACTCTTCTTTTTCTTTTTCTATTTTAAGTTTTAAAGTCATCATGTCTTCTTTAACCTTACTTGGACTAAGAGGTTGAAGAGTGAATTTGATCCTATTGTGAACAAAAGTGTATTTGTTGGATTCACCGCCATGAATAACTTTCCTATCAAATTGCCAAGGTCTCTCTAGCAATATGTGGCTAGCCTCCATGGGTGCTACATCACATATAACCTCATCACAATATTTATCAATGGAAAATGATATTTTGACTTGTCTATTTATCTCTAATTCTCCATGATCACTTAACCATTGAACTTTATATGGACTAGGATGTGGAGTAGTTTCAAGATTAAGCTTTGACACTAACCTAGTGCTAGCAACATTTGCACAACTACCTCCATCAACTATTAAAGAGCATATATTTCCTAGAATGAGACACCTAGTTTGGAAAATATTAGTTCTTTGTGAATCATTCTCATTTTGCTTATAGGCTCCAACAAATTTACTAGCCATGAACAAATCTCCCTTTTGAGACTTTTCCTTACCTTCACTCTCATGTGAACTAATGCACCCATTTTTCCTTAGGACCAAAAGTCTTTTAGTTGGACAATTTAATGCAATGTGCCCATACTCCAAACATTTAAAACATTTCATGTTCTTTAACTTAGGGTTTAAAGAAGAAGAGTTAGAATTTGTACCTTTTTCCTTGGAGGTTGTGACATCATGTCTTTTGGATGAAGGCCCCTCTTTCTTGGAATTGATCTTTCAACTTAGAGAGTGGTAATTTGAAGAAGATTTCTTGTAGGCATTCTTTCTTTGCAATTGTTTTTCCACCTTTTTGGCTTGGTGGACAAGATCTTCAATCTCTACAAAATGGTGACACTCCACTTCCTCCATTATATCTTCATTTAGACCATCAAGAAACCTATCCATGGTATCCTCTAAATTTTCCTCCATATCAGCTCTAGTAATAGCCACCTCTAACTTCTCAAAGTACTCACTACACTTTTACTTCTTTGAGTAAGCCTATGCAATTTATCACACAACTCCTTATGAGTATGAGAAGGGACATGTCTCCTCCTCATTATGGCCTTCAAACTTTCCATTTTTCAATAGGCGCAAGTTCACAATTCTTCCTAAGCTTTTTTTCTCGATCCCACCAATTAAGTGCATAATCTCTAAACTCCAAAACAATCAACTTCAACATTTGTTCTTCACTAACATCACAACAAGAGAAAATTTGTTCTACCTTAAGCTCTCAATCAAGATACGCTTCGGGGTCACTCTTCCCATGAAAGTTTGGAATGCTCACTTTTTCTTTCAACTCATTTTCTCTCAAGTAATCTTCATATTTTCTCTCTATTTCTCTATCTCTCCTCTCGTAGCTCCTTTCTTTTTTATACTTTCTATATTTTTCTCTCACATTCTCTTCATACCTCTCATGCATCTTCCGGAGCAAATCTCCAACCTTATACTTCTTAAGAGTTTTTGCAGCACATTCTTTTTTATAGTCCAAATTAACCTCTATTCATGATTCCAACAAGCTAACAAGTACTAAATGATCAAACAAGTAACAAGAACAAAAGTCCTCACCACTCGCTAAGTGTTTACACTCAAAAAAATGTATCACTCGTGTATATCACTCAATTATGGCTTTTTCTATAATGTTCACTCTAGCCTTTTTTCCACTCCCTAATGCAACTCTTGAAGTTCTTAAAATAAACTAAACACATCTCAATCAAGTTTGTGGAAAGCCTCTACACAATTGTGACAAAACACACATGAAAGTTATCATTCAAGAGACCAATAAAGACAAGAAAAACTTCTAAGACAAAACTAAGGAATTTAAAAGACAAAAGAAAGAAAAAAAGGCAAGGGAAGACACATTCAACTAGATAAATAAGGAGACGACTAAAAAAAACTAAATGACTAAGTGGTTCAAATATGTGGACGGTAAAGTTCGAAAACCAACTTGCAATGTCTATTAGAAGCAACAAAGATGCAAAAATGATTGATGTATCAAAATGAACAATTCTGGATTTTTTTAAATTTTTTTTTGTGAAATGTCTTTTATTTTTTCTAATCAATTTAGGCTTTTGAGTTTCCAGAATCGGACATGTATAGAAGAAATAACAATAAAAAACATGTTTGCAATTAAGATTTTGGATCAAACTATATTGCAAGTGAGAAGATAAAGTTACAGATTTTTTTTTTCCGGAAATTTCCAGCAACTACAAAAATTAAACTTCACCAAAATACAACCAATAATCATCAAGGTAAACTTTCTATTGTCAAAAAAAAAAAAGGTAAACCTTCCCACACATATTATAACACTTATAACCAACTAACAACACAAGTGCGGTCTAAAATAACAATTTATTGTTGACCCCAAAAAGACCATAACAATAAGCTTCAGGGATAACACAAATCCTTCTACTGGGCGATACAAAATTTCATATTTTAAATTAATTGGCCACAAACCCAAAAAACAGAAGACGTGAAACATGAATTGCAAGTGTTAATGAATGCGATTTTGTCACATTAACACTAACATGCGTGAATCATAAAGATCGAGAGACAAAAGCAAAGAGCCCCAAAAAAAATGCAAAACGGTAAGAACAAAAGCTGCAGATTTGTTTTTTCTATTTTTTTTAGTTTCTTTTTTAGCTGGATTCAAGAGTACAAAGACACTTGGTATTAGCTCTGAATACCATTTGATGTGGATCTAATTGATTCCATGTAAATTTAGGATTTAACCAAGTGAATTTCTGGAATCAAAATAGCAAACAAGATAAAAGAGAAAGGGAAAAAGAACATACAAATGGAATTAGGCAAGAAGATAGAGAAATCGCCACATCCAAAAGGATGATAAGATCACGAGGAATCACCACAAGAGTAAGAGACTCTTGATAAGATTCAAGTTTGGTTCTAGAAAGAACCTCTCTAACCTCACACAAATGTGTTTTCTATTTCATCAAAAGTTGTGAAATAAAGTTACAAAAGTTCCTTAAATACCTAGGGTTGTGGCTAAGCCACAACCTTGCACACCTTGGTGCCTATGCCAAAGGTGTATACACACAAATACCAAAATCCTTTAATGACAATATAAACTAAAATAAAACCTTCTTAAAATAAAATAAAGTTTATTCTAATTTAAACAAATTAGATTATCTTAATGCTCTTGCGATTCACATCAACGTTTGACCGCCGACTTGACCTCCTCCATATCTTCTATTTATATGAATCCCGTTTGCATCCGTTAACAAAGCATTACCTTTCCTTCTTCTGTATTTCATGAGTGAGTGAAAGTATCTAGAATTCCCATCCCCTTCTTTGATCCATGTAGCCATAGACTTTTGCATTATGAGGATGTGATTAGAGTGTCTCAATATCTTCACATCTTACGCTGCACAGTTTTGTAAGTACCATATAAGAGAAATGGAAAAACTATTTTTTGTTGTGTTGAAAATGATTAAGATCCTTTACGAGCAAGGGAGTCACCCTTTGATTATGTTTGCTGTATCGATAATTGTGTAATTTACCTTGCATATTGGTATATATACAATTTTTTTACCTTGATTAAGATCCTTATGAGCAAGGAGTCACCCTTTGATAATGATTATAATTTACCTTTGCATATTGGTATACAAATTTTTACTAATGCACTTTATATATGGTATCAATTAAATACTTTTTATTTTTCTCATTCAAAAATTCAGGGTGAGTAATGACGCCTAACTACAAATTAGGCAAAACCTGAAAACTTGGTAAACACTTATAAATAAAATTACATTTATCTCATTCAAAAAAAGTAATAAGTACTTGAACCAATGACATATTAAAAAGCTAGTACGACATTCGGTCTCGTATCTGCCATTTTCTACTAGTACAATCTCAACAGAGAGTTTTATTACTCTCCCCGGCCCAAAATATAAGAAACAAACTCTTAAAGAAAAATATTGAAATCAGTTGTTCTCATTTAAAAGGGTTAAAAGTTTAACTCTTTCTAAATATATTTTTTATTAAATAATGGTTATGGTTACTCATAATCAATAACATATTTTTAATTACACCACTTGAAATTAACTATTTAATTTAATATATCTTATAAACAGTGCTTGTTTATTATACTGAAGACCAATTTAATTCTAAAAAAATAAAACTAACTAATTTATTCCTTAAAAAGTGAAAATGTGAGTTAAATTAGGACCAGATAAAAGCCCCAAGTAGCAAGTATAGACTAGTTCTTCGTTGACAGCATTGAGACACTGCATGGGTCGTCCGCGAGGGTCCGATACAAAAAAAAAAGTACTTTTATTTGCGAAGGAACTTCATATATTGTTGTTAAGGCCGGATTTGGGAATTTACTCAAAAATTTATCTTGGAAATTTTTGCTTTTAGCTGCCGAACCAATACAATAGTAATCCTCCGTCTTATATTAAGTGTCGTTTAAGGTTATGCGCGGGTATTAAGAAAATGATTGGATATGCTAAATTTTATGGTAAAAAATGCGGTAGGACTAAAACACCCTTACACTTTTCTTGGTTAGTACAAAGGCACGGTTATTGATGTTCTAAAATAAGGGTATTGTTGGAAAGTAATAATAAATGATGTATTGGAATTCTAAAATGACAGATAATTTGAGACAAAGAAAAATGGCAAATAGGACAGTAAATATGAGACGGAGAGAGTAGTAGATAGAAAGAAAAAAGGAGAATGTGGTCGGGAGGGGGGGCTATGTCGGTATTTCAGAAGGACAAATTGAATAGCTGATGCCTAACGAGTTGTAAGGTGTCCTCTTTTGCAGTATCGATCCCCTGAAAGTTGCGACAAAGCGCCCCATTCACTCGCTGACACTTTCCCTTTCACAACTCACCCTGCCACGTCACCTTCCAATCCCTTTATTCCACGTGACATTAATCCAATGGCGGTTTCTCTCCCTCTCCTCATCAATGATCCTACGGTCATAATTCCAAGTTCTAGACTCTTCCACTCGCTCGCTCAAACATACATAGTACAGAGAGATAGAGATAGAGATAGAGAGAGAGAGAGAGAGAGTGCGGTCAAATTCTAACTAGGGTTAGTTATCTAACCAGATGGGTTAAAGAATGTCCTCATGATATCTTAACAAAGAAGAAGGAGAATACAGAACCAGAGGGAGAAAGAAAAAAAGAGAGAAAAATAGAGAGAAAGAGGATTTCGTTTCCCTTGTTTGGACAAGAAATCCTCCGAGTCAACTTGGACGTTTCTCGCTCTTCCGTTTCCATCTTTCATTCCTCGACTTCTCCGAACAATTTGATGCTTGTATGAAAAGTTTTTGCTGTGAATCTTCGATTGTTCGTTTGGATCTCGCATTGTGGTGAGTTTACAGCTTAAGCTCAATCGTGAAATTAATTTGTTTTTTTGTTTGCCTTCGACGATTTCTTGAACGATGTTCAATTTTTGATCTTAATGATCATTTGGTGTTTCGCATTTCTATTTGATCTTTCTTTTTCATCATTTTACATTGTTTGTTTGAAGGATTCTTTTTGTGTTTGAGGTTATTGTAATGTGAAGTAATAATGGATTTATTTTCTTGTGATTTTTCTTCGCTCGTAATCTTTCTTTCCGGTTTTTGTGGATTCTTACCTTTTGAGATTCATTTCATACTTTTTTTTTTAAATTTTTCATATCCTAAAAGTTTTTCTTATTAATTAGTAAGATGAAAGCTTATCAGTTTGTTGTTCGTTAGTTATTGTGTATGCGAAGTGCTTAGTAGTTAGTAATTTTTTAAAATTTATCCAATTAAAACTAACTAGGAAGGCTCTTCTTATCTACCTTCTGCTTTTTGTTTATAAGATCGTGTAATTAGATATTTTATACTGATTTTTTTTTATACAAAGATATTTTATACTGATTTGTTTCCTTCATTGCCTTGTACTTTAATCAAGTATTGATCTTATAATGCTATGCATAGGTTTATTAGTTCCAGATTAGTTTGAAGGATTAAGCACGACTATTACAACTTTAACAAAATTACTAAATAAAGCGCAACAGAGAGAAATAAGTTATTTTATGTAATTCATTTTTTTGACACAAATTCTTTATGTAATTCAAAATCAACCTATGGAATTTAATTATTTGATATGAATTAATTGGTTTATTTATTGTGCAGCTTAGGTTTTGTTCTCTATTTTAAAAAGACTGACAATTAAGGGTGCGTGCAGCTCAGTTGGCAGATAGCTGGATCGTTAAGTATGCTGTTTTAGGGTTTGATCTTGGTTAGAGAGATAAAGCCCAATTCATTGATTTCTACATTTCAAGGAGATTTGTGATTTCTAGATCTCATGGAGTATTTTTAGCCATAAAACGATGGAATGGAAATGCATCACTATAGAGAAGCTAGAGCCCAACTAGGTTGGCCCCTAGAAAACCTATCAATAGCATTCCTATGAATATATTGAAAGAAATTTGGATCAGATTAGATATAACTGTGAAATAGATCTTAATACATGGTAAATAAGAACATAAATGGGATTTGAATGCATGGATACCCTTATTAACACTAAAGTATGCAATAATCTCATGAGCTTTCTAGAATGGTTAATTTCCGATGAAGAAGCATGAAACACATGTAGTTTTGAGTACTTTGAGTTGTAATTTGTTTGATTTCTTACTTGCTGTTAATGATTTTGTGTCTTTTATTGTGAGATAGTTAAACACAACCAATGTTGCATTTTATGATTTTTTTTTTGTGCTGTTACTGCGTAAGCTTATCTGCTTAAGATTTGTAATGCTATATGCTGAGAATTCTGACAGAATCCTTATAAATGTGCAGATTTTTGTTCTGTCATGTGTAAGATGGCCTCAATGTAGCAGGAAGCTGGTATCTATCTTAATCTTGCTTTAGTCCTTCAATTCCTTTACTCTGGGGATCTTTAGTGAGATTTGATACTTCTGTTTTAATTAATGATCATTGGGGCACCAGAGATTTGTTTCATACGATTGCTGTTGGCTCTAGAGTTTGGCAACTTCTGGGGAGAAAAGAAGCTTTCTTCCGTTGCCACCTCTGTTGCCTTCTGCAAAAATTATCCGATCTCAGCCCTGGTACATGTCTCATAAATTGGACAGCCCTGTTCAAACTCAGATGGCTGTGGCTGTTTTCAGTAGCCCGCTTAGTAGGAATAAGAGCATGGAAGGGAGGCAACCTAGTGGGAGGAGAAGGGTTTTTGTGCAAACTGACACTGGGTGTGTCCTAGGCATGGATTTGGATCGTAGTGACAATGCACATACTGTGAAGAGAAGGTTGCAAATTGCCCTTAATGTTTCAACTGAGGAGAGCTCACTAACTTTTGGGGATGTTGTTTTGAATAATGACCTTAGTGCTATTCGGAAGGATACTCCCCTTCTTCTCACACGTAACATTATCCACAGAAGTTCATCCACTCCATGCTTTTCGCCCACTGGATGGGATGTGCAACAAAGGGATAAGAGTGGTCCTATTGAGATATTAGGGCAGTCATGTAGCCTGGATAACATGAAGCATATGGTTCAAGACATTGTGAGGGCAATGAAGATGGGGATTGATCCAGTTCCCGTTCATAGTGGGCTTGGAGGTGCATATTATTTCCTGAACAGCAGAGGTGAGAGTGTTGCAATCGTAAAACCAACAGATGAGGAGCCTTTTGCCCCAAACAATCCAAAAGGTTTTGTTGGTAAAGCTCTTGGACAACCAGGTTTGAAGCGTTCAATTCGGGTAGGGGAGACTGGCTTTAGGGAAGTGGCAGCTTATCTTCTTGACTATGATCATTTTGCAAATGTGCCTCCAACTGCCTTAGTGAAGATCACTCACTCAATATTCAATGTCAATGATGGAGTCAATGGAAAAAACATCCAAAGTAAGAAGCTGGTTAGCAAGATTGCATCTTTCCAGCAGTTCATACCTCATGATTTTGATGCAAGTGACCACGGGACATCTAGCTTCCCAGTTACTGCTGTGCATCGTATAGGGATATTAGACATTAGGATTCTTAACACAGATAGGCATGCTGGGAATTTGTTAGTTAGAAAACTCGGTGATTTTGGTGACGTAGATTTAATTCCTATTGATCATGGGCTTTGCCTGCCAGAAGCTTTGGAGGACCCCTACTTTGAGTGGATTCATTGGCCTCAGGCTTCAATTCCATTCTCTGAGGATGAGCTTTCTTACATTGAAAATCTAGATCCTGCTAGTGATTGTGAGATGTTACGAAGGGAACTGCCCATGATTCGGGAGGCTTGTTTGAGAGTTCTAGTACTCTGCACCATTTTCCTCAAGGAGGCTGCTGCATACGGTCTGTGTCTTGCAGAAATTGGTGAGATGATGACTAGGGAGTTTCGCAGTGGTGAGGAGGAACCCAGTGAACTGGAAGTTGTTTGTTTGGAGGCAAGGAAGATGTTGGCAGAGAGGGAAGAACTATCTCCCAGGACTGATTTGAGAGATGATGAAATTCTGTTTGATATAGACTCTGATTTAGTTGGGTCAGAGTTCCCTGCAAAGGCCGCAATGGATTATCCTGTATCCAGAACACCTCTTCAGCCTGGATTTGGAAGTGGGAATGTTCGCAGCGCACTCTCCAAATTGGTTGAGAGGATTGAGGAGGAAGAAGAGGAAGCTGATGGAGAATTTCGTCAGGGTTTTATCACTTCCCCTCCTCAGGAAACAATCCCAACAGTTTCAAAAATTTCTGTGTCACTGAAAAACACCATGTTAAGTGAAACAAGCCAGAAACAGCTGAAATATTCAGGAGGAAAAGTAGATAATGGCTGTTATGGGAATACATCATCTGGTCATAGGAGTGCAAATGAGCAGCTTCCTGCAAGCACAAGCTTTGTGAAGCTTGCAGATATGGCTGAGGATGAATGGACAATATTTCTGGATAAGTTTCAAGAACTGCTGTATCCGGCATTTGCCAAGAGGAAATCTATAACCATAGGTCAGAGGCAGAGGCTGAGGCTTGGTACTTCGTGCCAGTTTTGAAGTTGAGCAATACTTCAGTAAGATAGTGGACTATAGAATGAAAAATAAGGGTTTACAGGTTATTGTTAGGAAGATAGTTCTGGTTTATGAGCTTGGGATGATGTTTTTGTTTGAGAAGAATGAGCGTTGGAAGAACTGTTGTAAATATTCCTGTTATCAGCTAAGTGGTAGTAGGCCGTGTAGAATTTGTTTGTATTTTTCATCTTATGACTTCATTTTTTTTTCCCTTTTTTCTTCCAAACAGCTTTGCTGATAAATAATTTGTAGCATAAAATCGTGAAATGAAACTTATGTATATAATGAATGCCTTGTTCCCATTTTTGTTTTGATTTGATCATCACCTTTACTTGATTACTTCCATTCTCTTGAAAAACTACATCTCTTGTGAAAATAACAGTGCAAGTTAAACCTGTGCAGATAATACTACCATTACATACGTCTCAAAACTGTTCAAATAAAGTAATCATGATTTATGTCACAAATTTCAAAAGATATATAGATAAACATCAAGCATGCTTGACAAAAGCCCGGGATTGGTGGGGTTGGAGGAATCATCAGTATGGAACCCATCTATATCATGAAAACAGGATCTTATCTATTGCCTTCTTGTGTCGTGAGTAGCCTTCTGTTTTCACAATTGGCTGTGTTCAAAATTATGTATTATACTTTTGCCAACTCAACAGATAACAATTTTTGTCGCAGGAAGGGAGCTCTGTTGGCGAGCTAAGAGACATGAATGAATTGCAAGAAGGAGGATTCGAATCCTGGAAAGTAGCATTTTCTTCACTACCTAACTACTTACTAACCATTAACTACCTATAAAAAACAAATAACATCTTTTTTTTTTTTTTCAGACTTGGGGCAAAATAATAATAGAAGCAAATTTTATTTTCGATATTTTCAGTAAGCTCTTCTTGCAATGGACAGAACAGAAGAGTTGCTAACAGTATTGCTCTTGCTGACATAGAAGCTATACAGATATTATTACTTATTAGTAGTCAATTATGGAACGTCACATGAACTGACCCACTGGACGATTAGATCAAAATAAATTTACTTGTCAATACTAAGCCTATCAATATACCTTTGATTTAAAGGTTATATTGCTTAAATTTGAGTTTGCAATGGTTAAACGTGATTTGTTCGCATATAAAGCTGTTGGGTCCGAAATTGATTAGAGCGTTAAAATCGATTCTAAGTTGAAGCTCTATTTTGTAACTTTCACGGTGGTTTAGAGTTAATTTTAAGTGGATTAATTTAGAAACAGGACTAATTCTCATCAAAATTATACTCCAATGATACTTGTCATCTTTCCGAAAGTGTAATAGAAGTGAGCTAGATGCAAATTTAGATAAAGCAAGGGTTCATAAACTAACAACAGCTATTTAGCACTAGTTCTTGTCTGTACTTTACAGTGTTTAAAATTGCTGGGCCATGTATGGTTTACATGTTAGTATTATCTTGTCCCAACAATTTTTTATACTCAAGTTAGATCGATGGAAAATAGGATAAATTAAAATAAAGAGATTTGGTTAATCTTATGACTGATATTAATATATTAATATTCTACTCCTTTTTTTAGGTCCAATGTAGTTATCTGCTCACTTTGATAGGTTCTATGAAGGCAGAGGCTGAACTAGATATTTAATGTGAAGTGACAACATGAATTATTTAAATTTTTGTTATTACGTAAAATATTTAATTTAAAAGCATCAAGTCACGTAAACATGCAAATAAGTACTCTCTCCGTTTTTAAACTTTTGTCCTTTTGACCTCTCTTTTTTGTTTCAAAACTTTAGTACTTAATTTTTCTAAATTTACCATTTATCTTTAATTAATTGTCACTATTCACAATACTAACTCCTTTGGATTCTCAAGTTAGTGGACATCTTAAAGCCAATTAGAGTGTGACTTTATTGATTTATTGTTTTCATTTCTCTTTCCAATAATTCCAAAAAAATAAAATACAAATTGGGTATTAATGCTACAAAGAGGTACTTTAGTAATTAGGTATTACAAATTTATGATTTCTTAATTTGTGTGAAACACTCCAAAAGACCAAAGTTTATGAACGGAGGAATTACATAACAAAAATACAAAATTCATTTTGTATAGTCAACTTAAATTAGTGTAGTTAGAGATTGGTTTGAACGAATGAGATCGAAAGGTGATTTTTGATGACGTGGAAACCTAATCCGTTGATATGTTTTTTGTAATACTATATAACCACTTGTCTTGAAGCTGGCTAATGAGAATGTGATTCTTTTCATGGTTTGTTTTGCAAGATATAATGATGCAACTAAGAGGGGAGAGAGAATAAAAAAGACAAATGAAGAGTGAGAATGAAACTTGTTTTTTTTGTCTTGTTAATTAAAATGTCAAAGCAAAGTGACATAAACAGTTTTGGCGACCATTATCGGATTAATACTACCATGAAAGGAACATAGGAGGCCTTAGTTATGCCAGCTACTTGTGTTGTTTTCAATTGAACAATACAAATAGGGAACAAAACATTGTATACTTTTGTCTTATTCACTTTTGGCAATTAATGGAAGTGAATTGGTAACACGTCAGATCAGAAATATTGGAAAGGAGTAACAACATCCAAAATAGTGAACCCTACATACACTGCTATGTCACTTTTAAGAAATTCATCTTATTTTTTCTACTAATGAATTGGAAATGGGTACTACAAACCAGTGCTGTGAAAATCAGAGCAGACGGTTCAACTAGTTGAATCGTAACCCAACTAATTAGACAGTTCTTGCATTTTCAAATGGACCGCAGTAAGGTTGAATCACTCAAATTCGAGTTAAACCAAATCGAAATATGGTCAGATCACTTAATTTGAACCGCCATTTGAATCGAGTTGAAACGTTCAAAATGTTTTTTTTTGTTTACTTTTTCTCCAAAATTTAATAATATTTATTTTAGTTATTTATCAGTCATTCGGTTCAATCATGGTTGATCCGAATGGATCAATTGAACCATCACCTGAAGGTCTCGGCGATTTGATTTTCAGGCCAATTTCAAAAAATTGCTACAAACTACACCACTCCTATAATATTTTATTAATACTTTTAATTTTATTTCAATTTAATTCATTAATTAGAAAATGTACCTTTGTTATCAATATAATGGTGGTGAAACCAAATATCATTTGTCTATCCCAAGTAGATAGCTCAATTGGCGAGCTAAATAATATCAAATGAATATAAGGAGGCAAGTCAAAAAAATTATTCTAGTATTCAATAACTTTTGGTTTTGATGCAATGTGTTCTAAAACAGATTTTAACGGACTTTTTAGTGTCTTTTTAGCAATTAAATGTCCCTCTCGCTATTTCTCTCTCTATTTTATGTTGTTCATATAGATAATAATTTATATATGTTATGCACTTTATATACATATCATAATATTTTGTTATAAAATTAAAAATGTACATTGGTAAACTTCTCTATTGTAAACACACTAAAATTGATTGTAAAAAAAGCACTCTATTGTAAACACACTTTCTTTCTTCCTTCCAATTTTGTTTCATTTATTGATAGTGGCTAAATAGGGATTGACAAAAGACATAGACAAAAGAAACAAACGAATTATACAACATTAGTGTAATTACTTCTTTGACAAAACCCAATTGAATATTCTGATTTTCTCACATTGAATCATTATATGTTAGATATGTCTCCAAGGTCTTTCTGCTAAGCTAACACATTCACCATGTCTATAACAATCCATAAGATGATCAATGGTCAATCCTGCAGCTTGCATAAATGAGTGCACTATAACTGGACCCACAAACCGAAACCCACGTTTTACCATGTCCTTGCTAAGAATCTCTGCTTTTGGACTCCTTATTGGCACACTTCTTGGGTATTTGTATCTATTAATTATTGGTTTGTGATTCACAAAACCCCATATATAGCTACTAAATGATCCACATTCCCTAACAACCTATAGACAAAGATAAATGAATAGCCAACTTAGCAACCAAAGTGAAGTACTGAAAAATATATTTTTAGTCCTTATAAAATCATGACAGTTCATCTAAAATGCGTGTTTTTAGTCCTCTGACGAAACTAAAAACACCCAATTTTGGTATTTCACAGAAACTAAAATTGTGTGAAAATCTTATAAAGATTTAAGTTGAACGATGGTGTTTTTATATACTCCTCCAGTCCACTTTATAAGAAACAATGTAGTTTTATGTTTATTGAATAACTGATCTATAGTCCAGATACATACATCAGTTACAATGAACCTAAAACTGCATTCTTTCTTATAAAATGGACATATGAGCAGAAAAAATTTGCATGGGCATGGATAATGTACTTGCCTTCATTATGCATTTGGCATTGTCCACTATGCACATAACTCTGCTATCAGCTAAAGAAAGTGATTTGTTTGATGCTATTTCCATGATTTCCTTTTCCTCCATTTTGGCAACAGTATAAGGGTCAAATCCAGCAAATACTTCTCTGCATAAAAAAAATAATATAATATATCTTATATTAGTTTATTCAAAAGAAAATAACATTTATAGAATTTTAATTTTTCACTTAAAATGTTACCTAAGTATTTCCTTTCTTTTTAGAATTTCTGTCCAATTGTAGTCCATGAGCAATCCTGACAGTGCAAGCAGCTCAAACAATTTGCTGTTTCATGATTTAACCAATTAAATTAAAATAGTTGGCATCAATGGCTATGTATCCAAAAGGTTTTTAATTGTAATTTTAAGCTCTTAATTATGGTCATTGTGTGAATTTGATTTTGAAATTTGAACATGTCCAATTACTTTCTATCTCAAATCTTTTACAAACTTTCAACTATTTGAGCAGAAAATGATATTAGTATTTTTTTGGATCTGCAGACAAAGTGATAAGTACCACCGTAAACTCACACGCAAAGCGGAGATTCCTGGTTCGAATCCGGATTCATGAGAAAAAGTATATATAAGCATAGAGTGGATGAGTCCAAATGGTTTGAACTTTTTGGACAACAGAACTTCCTATACTTGAACACTAACAAGCCCAATCCACACTCAATGCATATTAATTGGGCCTATGCTAGAGTCCAATAAATTGTAATCCAAATACCATAAATGCATTAAATTGAGAAATTGAAATGTATATTCTTAGTACTTACTTGTCATCATAAGCTGGAACTCCCCAGCACTCATCATGAAAATCTATGTACACCTTATCTGCATGAAATATCATATCTGGTGTAAATCTTTGAAAATATTATTACATATTGTTATAATCTTCTATAATATTGAAGTCAACTGATACAGTGATACATAGCTAGAAGTAATAATATAGTAGTATATGAAAGTGGCAGAATATGACATCCTATGAGATTCTGCCATTATTTATTTTAATGTAGCAACCACTTATAAGTTGGTATTTTTACAATATTCAATACAAGATATGCTAACTGCTAAGTTGAAGTTTTTCATTTCAGCTACTCAAAGCAAAATAAAACCTTGTAATGTATAATTAGGCACAGTGTTGCCATTATCAATTTTTTCATTTCTTTTAATAGAGATTAAGTGAATCAACACAAAACAACCAATTAATAGACATGATATTTACATTTGAGCTAAGTGACATTAATTAATTTTGAAGTGAAACCAAACTTTTTAGTTCAACTTATTGATTCCTTATAACAGAAATAGAAACTATTCTCCAAATAAAAAGCTGCACATTTTAGCATATCCGCAATAGCATAGCAGCATATTCTGAAAATAATACAAATTTCCTAAATTTCCAATGCAGAATAAAACCAACTCAAAACATTCAAGGAATCAGCAGTGTAAAAGTATTTTACACTTTCTGTCGATCATAAATTGCTACATCATCAGAACTGCTTGATTTTATTCACAAGTATCTCAAAAATCTCTAAGGTCACACATACTAAATTGTGATTGGTTGATGGTGTAAATTTTTTATAACTTTTTTTTTTTTCTGATAATTGAATTTTGTATTAGTATATGTCCAACATCAAAATGAGCACACTCTAATTAGTCATCTTCTATGAAGGGTTGCAGAGAATTTAAACTATCAGGTTCTGAAATCACAACTGAGTGTGAAAATTAAACTTAACATTCAAATGAAAAAGGAAGAAAATTGGAAATAAAGTTGATCATACCACTATTCTTTGTTATCCAATTGCATCTTTTCAATTCCCCTGGTTCACTAGTCACCAATGGACTTTGTTGTTGTTGTATGGTTTTAGCTACAACTGGTTCTCGTTTTTCGCGCGACGAAGCTGAAATCAAACCCAATGCCAATGATATCTTTTCATCTAAAGGAGTCAAAGAATCAGCCTGAGAAGAATCATTTGAGTTTTGTGACAAAGATAATGAAACTGAAGATAAAGATAAAGATGAGGTGCTTTTTTGAAGCCCAATAGGGTAGATTTTCTTGAGGCTTTTGGTGAAAAAATTTTGGTTCAATATTTTCTGTGTCTCTTTGAAACTTCTACTCCTCTGTAGAACTTGTCTTCTTACATTTGTTTTAGACATAGTGAGAGAACAAGAGAGTTTTTTTACTGTTGTTATAAATGAAGTAGATGTTGAAATTGGTTGAGATTCATTAAAATTGAGGGGTTTTAAATGAGTGGAATTTGTCTAAGTTGGTTGTTGAAATGTGAGTTTCATGTACATAGAAATATTTTTGGTTATTGGTTTTCAAGCAATATATTTGAATATGAGTCCATTGCATGGGTAGCATAAGGTATTGAAAAGTATATTTGTGTCATTGACCCTGAAAAGAAATGTTAAGATATCATAATCTTTTTTAAATGTAAAACAAAAACAACACTGATAATTTTACTCACCAAACTAATTTGAACTGTTCGTATGAGTACATAAGCAGATTACGACATGTGTGAGCGGCAACTGAGTTTGTATCCCACCTCAAAATCTCGAATTTGAATTTGGAGTGTAGTGAAAACTCTAATGAAAGGGGGAGAACCACACGTAATGGTAAAACCGAGTAACATTGTTAGCCAGATTTCCCTACGTAGACGAGTCATCGAGACAGTAGATACTACGCACACAATAACCAAAAAAAAGATTAGGACGGGTGTGAGGCATGTTGGAAATTAAAGTGTGAGTGGTTAGTCTTACATCAGCTATGAATGAGCTGTATGAAGGATATATAAGAGAGGAGACTCATATACCTGACGCCTTAAGATTTTAGGAGAGATGTGGTGTCCAAGTCTCTTAATGGTCTGGTTCATTGGCTAGCTCGTTGTTGCTCCTCGGGACTCCCCAACAAGGCTACCACTTTTGTAGTCAAACAATCTATTTTAGCCTTATTTTTTGTGTCTCTCCGTGTGTACACATATTGTGTGGCCAAGTAAGTACAAATATATAAATTAGGTAAAATGTTACATAACCAGAAGCCACTTGATAATTTCATTCATAATTAAAATCCAGTGTGTCATTCATTTTTTTTCTCAAACAGTATATTTGGATGTAGTATTTTGGGGCAGTGTAATTTTTGGGAGAAATTGAAATATTTTATTTCAAACATGATAAACGATCATTTAATATTTAGATAACCCTTTATTTGTTTTTATAAATATTTTATATTTTCTTTTACTATACTTTGGTGTATCTAGCTTGAGTTAAGTGAGTGATTGTGGTTCCTCAAGTATTTTTCAAACGATTGAAACCCATCAAGTTATCAAGTATTAAATTTATAATTATCTCCCTTACACCCTTTCTATTTATTTGACAGTACCAAAATTTGATTATTATCTAATAAAACAAATGCAATTTCCTGAAACTAGCATTGATATTGATATTGATATTGATAATCATAAGCAGACTCTTAAAACATTTTGTCATCATTAGTGAATAATCTCAAAAGTGTTCACTTTATCGGTTTAAATTTTTTTTTACAAATTATATAAATGGTAAAGTTTAGTTGAAATTGAAATGACACTCCTAATGAAAGGTAAGACCGTAATCATATTATATTTAGTTGCAGTGTTTGTCTCAATGCAAGGTGTAATGGGTCCATTACATTCTTGATTCCTACTCTAATGTCTTTAATTCTGAGACATACTTATGGCCTGCAAAGACAAAGATATCCCATCCTTCTTTCTTCTCTAGTCTTTTGGTCATTTCCACTTTCAAAATTCTATCAAATTAATCAAGTTAGGTCTCTTTAATTAGGTTCAGTAACTTGACCTTGATGTACCTATTTTCCTCGTAGGAGACTTCGTCGATTGCACTATATATTAGCAGTAGTGATATCTTTATTTTATTGTGGAAGTCAGGGAGACTTTTTTTTTCCATCAGTTTTAGTCTCTCATGACTTTTAATAGCATTTTTACCCTTTGTAGCGCTTTTAAGCGCTATTGAAAGTCATGCAAACCCAACTACAAAAGATCTTTTCAAAGCTGCTCTTCTAGATATAACTTGTTGTACACCCAACTACTATTCAATTGATTAAACCTACTCAACTGCACACATTTTAAAAAAGCGTTAGACTCACATAATATTCGCAATAACCTATCAAATTAGTGACATCGATATGATATCAGTAGAGATGATTTCGAGCAAAATATGAGGGTCAAGGGCAGCATAAAACCCTTTCGTTCCAAGTAATAAAGGTAATTATTTCTAAGGTTAAATATGTTTGTGGTCTCTATTAAATTTGAGTTTTTTTAATTTCATAGTCCCTTAAAAAAATTTCACCTACTTTTGGTCCTTAAGTTTTACTTTTTCATCAGTTGTAGTCTCTCGCGACTTTTAGTTGCGCTTCACGACTTTTAATTTCACCTACCGTAGTTAGTGTCATCTTGAAATTATCTCAATGGAGTTGATTTCAAGCCAAATATGGGGGTGAGGGACAACACCTCATCCTATTCCCTCAACAACACATAATTTAACAACAAAATAATAACAACATTCAATCTCAGACAATTTCAATTGTTATTTCAACAAAATCTCAATATCAAGGGTATCCCTAATCCTACACACAACAATTCAATATTTCATATTTAGTTCCTATCTTAACAATGGTCTCCCTAATCCTATCCTAACATGATAACAACATCCAATATACAACATACATAGTTTCAACATTTCTAAATTAATAATTTCAACATAGAAAATCCTTAATCCTATTTCAGTTTCAACTAACAATGTTGCAATTTCAAGATAGCCATTGCTAATCCTAGCTGTTCTTCAAAACTTCAACGAAAGTAGTGAAGGTTATTGATTATTTATGGATGTCGAATTAGAGGTTTTTTATGTAGCTAATCAATTGTTTGTCTTTTGGAGAAAAAACAATGAATTACATCGAAATCCTCTACTAAATCAGCATCACATGAATCGAAGGCAAAGGTCAACCATTAAAAGGTTCTTCAAAAGCAAATTACTGGAAAATCTAAGTTTTCGTTCTAAAGTGGTTTTTTTTGTCAAAGGTTGGATGATTCAATTAATACGGGCAAGGCCCAAACCATACAACCCAACTTGGGAACAATAAGGCCCAGAGGTCCAAAGTAAAGAGAAACGGGTTACCTACAAAGATATCCGGTACCCGCCCAATATAACAACAACTTACACTAAATAAGCAAAAAAACCTACCCTTATGTCAAGGGAATCTAGAGAGATGGCTTAATTCAGTAAAAGCAGGCTAAACAAAAAACACTCAAACAACAACCGTTGCCTTCTCTCTCTTCCATTATTTGCGCATTGAAGACTCCAACCACTGCTTCACGAAGCAAACAGATCTGGGAAACCTCCACCTCTACTTTTGCAAGACTTCTGAAACCAGAGACCTTGTATCTACAGCACCCAGCTTACATTCCAACCATTAAAGAGAACATTCATTGTCTTTGAATTACCGGACGATCTCCAAGTAAGATTTGCCGAAGGTTCACCGGAGGATTTGCTGGCCAGTTGCCGTTGAGGGTTCCAAGATCCGCCATCGTCGCTATTGTTGTGCGGAAAAGAGTATGTACAAGTATACATAGTCGCAAGTAAAGACCGTTCCCACGAGAATTGTTGAGTTGATTTCTATATTTAAGTTAGTAGTTAAGCTAGTGAGAAAAACAAGTAACAATAACAAGTTGTAGAATTATTAATGTCATCAACATAAAAGTACAAATGCAAATAAGATAAATGATAAGTTGAAATTCAGAATAAGAGTAGTTGGAATGCCTTTCACTATGTAAATTTATAAAAATAGTTTAATGTTCTGTTTGACGCTATAGCATTGAGCGCTGTAGCATATGATGTGTGCCTTTCGGTCACTATCGCCAGTGTTTTGTTACAAGACTCCTATGTTTAGGTTCTAAATAAGTCCACCCCTGTATAATGAAGAACCCACAGCTTAAGTCCTATGAACTATTGCTCCCCTATGTCTAGAGTTAAGCAAAAGTGATTTAAATGTCTTTAAATCACCTTTCGTTCATATCGATCCTTGAGTTCGAATCATGGACCATGTCTGAATCCACGAATGTACTCATATTTAGCTGATCAATTCTAAAATAAGTATTGGAAGAAACGCAAGGGTTAAAATACTAACATCAAACATTACATTAAAACTATTAAAATATCATTACATAACTACAAGCATCCAACTACAAGAGATTCAGCTCATGATGGACAACAACACAAGAAATAAAGCTTAAAGGTGATACCTAAAGCCATAAAACCGAAATCACAAAGAGAAGGAAAATACTCCAAATGATGATAGCCCCCGTGACGCTATAACATCGCTCACAGCATCTCAAGTGCAGAATTTTCTACTTTTAGTGATAAAAATGGAGAGAAAAATATGTCTAAGTGTTTCTCCATTAGAACCAACAACAATGAAGCTCTATGAGCTGAATGGAGCTTGCTAAAATGGAGAAGAAGAGCTTGATATTTATCCAAAAGACTTTCCAAAAAGGTGGATGTGAGATAAAGCAAAAGGTGTAACAAGCCACCAACCACCTTTTCATCTCCCACTATAAAGTGGACAAGTGTCCCTATGAAGCAACTTGGTTGGTGGCTGAAATAACTCGCTTTTCCACTTGATTTTCGTTGATTGGACATAAAGCAAAAAAATGCTTTTTAGTGCTTCAGCGTTTTCTCTCTCCTATGCTGCAGAACACAGCGCTATAGCGTCTGACGCTGCAGCACTGAACAAACACATTAAAACACAAGATGGGGCACCAAAGTGCCAAATAATCACTTAATCAGTTCCTAACCCTCTTTTACACTAAACCACATATATTTACTTAATTAAACAACAATATTACTTAAGAACTTGCATTAATTTAAGTAATAAAAGCATAAATAACTCATATAAATATGAGTTATCAGAGCTATGCAGTGAGCTGCTTCGTTCCCTTCTCTTGGGGTCCAGATAAATCTACATCGTTGAAATTGATTCTTGAGGGTTTTGATACCATCATCATCATCATCAAGTATACTTCTAATTTCTTCCCTTTGTTGATTTCCTCTGCAAGCTTCAATGAGAGTGAGGTTATCAGATTCAAAAATCACAGCTGAGATGAGGAGATTTGACGCTAGTAACATTGCTGCCCGAAGCCCCATAGCCTCTGCTGCTAACAGGGAAGATGCAGAGCTTCGATTAGCCCCTGCAGTGAGACAAGTACCATGGGAATCCTTTATTATAATACCAATCGCGCCTTTTCCTTTACTCTGGCTGTAGGCAGCATCTGTGTTAATTTTGACATTGTTCAGTACCGGTGGTCTCCACCGCACCGCTCCCCTAGGGGTAGTGTTGATATCCTGGTCATTTGTTGGCCTTTTGTTGCTTGAAGGTACTTTGCAACATAATTCTGTGATAGAATGAGTACCTGTTTTGGATTAGGTTTTTTGTCTTCAAACACCAATTCATTTCTTGACTTCCACATAAACCACAAAGCTGTAAATAGCTTAGCAGATAGTAGATCCTGGGAATCTGGGAGAGATTGAAATAGGTCGAGCTTAGAAGAGAGCCACCCATTCATAGATTGCAGGTCATTTCTTGATGGAGCAGGGCCCAAATGAAGGGCAAACCAGTCGGGCTCTGTCCACGGGCATAAGAGGAATGCATGCTCTAGACTCTCCGGATCAACTTTACATACAGGGAATAATGGGGAACTAGCAATATTTCTCTTATATAGGGCTTCTTTAAGGGGGAGCGCATTGTTACACAGATTCCACAGGAAATGCTTAACTTTTTCAGGGACTTTGCCATTCCAAATCCACTTCCAAATTCTGCTGTCACCCAAATTGGATGAAGATGCCCCAGTTGGAGCTTGGAAATTAACATCCACCAATCTCTTGTAACCAGATTTTATAGTGTAGTGGCCATTAGATGTGAATGGCCTGAAGAGAGAGTCTTTAGAGGAAGTCCAAGAGATAGGAGTTTGAAGAGCTTCAACTGTACTTTGAGGCACAAGATTGATCCTTAGACCATTCTGATCCCACTCTTTCTGATTTGTAATCAACTCCCCTACTCTAGCCACTATAGCAGTGTTTTTGAGCTCTGCTTGTTTACCTGAGGCAAACCAGCTATCTTGGGTGATAAGTATATTAGTCCCTGCTCCTATGGACCTTCTACCTGAGGCTTTAAGGACATACCTCCTAATAAGCAGACTCTTCCACACCCAAGAAGAGTTAGATTTTTCCTTAGCAGCCCAAAACTCCTCATTAGGAAAGTAGATGCTCTTTAGCATTGTAGCCCAATACGAATATGGTTCTTGCATAATACCCCAAGCTTGCTTGGCTAGGTGAGCAGTGTTCATCTTACTAAACACCTTGAATCCCAGACCCCCAATATCTTTAGGAGAGCACAAGACCTTAACATTCTTCCAATGAATCCCTCTTTGCTTTCCTGCTTTAGTCCACCAGAATTTTGCCACGGCAGATGTCAGCATTGAGCAAAATGTTTTTTGGAGATTAAGGATTGACATCACATAGCTTGGGATAGCCTGCACCACTGCCTTAATCATGATCTCTTTTCCTGCTTGGTTCAACAAGGAGCCCTTCCACCCCTCCATCTTGCTTAACACTCTTTCTTTGACCCAATTCAAGCTCTATATCTTTGATCTGCCCCAATCTACTGGAATTCCCAGGTATTTGCTAGAACTCTCCCAGATTGGGATTACAGTAATTCCTTCCAGGCCAATTTTGAAAGAGTCACTGGTTTTAGAGCCACATATTATTCCTGACTTGGAAATGTTAATCTTCTACCCTGATGATGTAGTGAACATATTCAGAATAGACACAATATTTTAGATTTCCTCAGTTGAGTCTCTAGAGAATAAGATGGCATCATCTGCAAAAAATAAATGAGTGAGAGGAGGTGCTGAGGCTGCCAATTTTATACCTTGTACTCTACCCTAGTTATGAGCATTAGAAATGAGTCTAGAAAGCACATCAAACACCAGTACAAATAGATAAGGGGATAGGGGATCCTCTGTCTTAACCCCCTATGTGGAATTAGAACATCAGAGGAGAAACCATTTACTTGATATGAGTAAGTCACAGATGAGACTAGGCTCGTAAGCTTCCAGCACTTTTTGTAAGAATGTCCAGCTTACTCGATCATATGCCTTATTCATATCAAGTTTGATTACAATTCCTTTACCCCTTTTGCCTTGTCTACTCCTTAAGAAGGGAAATGCCTCATGTGCCACCACTAAATTGTTCTAGATTAGCCTCCCCCAACAAATGCACTCTCCTTCATTCTTCATTCTTCTTCATTCTCACTCGTTCATTCTTCTCACTTCATTCTCTTTCTTCTTATATTCTCCTTCTTCTCATATTCTCTTTCATTCCTTCCTACTTCTACATTCTTATTCATTTTCATTTTTTCTTACGTTTTATTAAAATTAAAATACATATTAAAATTTAAAATTTGGAAAAATTGAAAAAAAAAGGTTTAATTTTATTTAATTTTTTTTCTTTTTTAAAAATTCGCCGGTAATGTGCATTACCAGCGGAAAATCCGCCGGTAATTACCGAAGGAAAAATCCGCAGGAAATGTGAAAAATCCGTCGGTAATTACCGGCGGAAAAATCCACCGGTAATATAAAAATCTGCCAGTACTTACCGGCGGAATTTCCGCCAGTAACCATTACCAACGAGTGAATTTCCGGCGGGCCAGATCCACCGGTAATGACCATTTTTCGGCGGAAATTCAATTTTTCCAGCGGATTTTACCCGCTGGCAAATACTGAAATTCTTGTAGTGGATTAGGTCATTCATAAAAGGCTAAAGTCTTGCCACTATCACTTTAGATATGATTTTTGTAGATAAAACTACAGTAGTTGATAGGGCGTAGTTACTACAGCAGTTGATAGGGCGTAGACCAGTAATAGATTCAGGGTTATTCACTTTAGGGATCAGGGCAACCAAAGTATGATTAGCACTATCCCAAGGTTCCCCTCTTGAAAAAAGTGTTTAGTAGCCTGAACCACATCATTTTTCATTAAATCTCAGTTCCTTTGGAAGAATAAACCGTTTAGCCCATCTGGACCCGGGGTTTTGTGAGTCCCCAGAGAGAAAACTGCAGTCTTTATCTCACTTTTAGTGATTTCAGCAAGCAATTTTGAGTTAATATCATTAGTAATAATACAAGGAATTACATGTAAACAATTTTCACACTAATGTCACCTTCAGGGGCATAGATGTCAGCAAAATATTCCCAAATGCCATTAGAAATATCTGTCTGTCCCTCCTACCAAGCCCCTGCACCGTTCTTGATTCTGATAAGCTTGTTTCTCTCTCTTCTCTGCACTATTGAGGCATGAAAGAATTTGGTATTCTTATCACCATAATTTAACCACTTAAGTCTTGATCATTGAGCCCAATACTTCTCCTCTTGCTTCCAAAGTCTGTCTATTTCCCTCCTCATGTCGTTAACCAGATCCCAGTCAGTCTGAGCAGATGGGCAGATGAGAGCTTGTTGAATTTTGTTCTTTAGGACCTGAATTTGTTTTGCAGCATTTCTAAATGTTTGTTTGTGCCATTTTGTCACATTTGCCTTGCACTTATCAACTTTTTCATTCCAGGATTCCCACGGGTTTCTACTGCTACTTGTAACACCCCCTTTTACTATTACAATTAAATAGACAATTATCAGAGTCACCTCGAAGGGCGCTACATTTTTTCACCATTTTTAAAAAAGGAAAATCTCCAAAATAATTTATAAAAAAGAAATCACCAAGCAGCGGAAATATTAACCAGTTTAAACATCTCCAGAATTAACAATTAAAGACATCTCCAAAATAAATTAAAACAATTTCCAATAACTAAAATAATAGTTCAAAACGATAACTAACGACTCCCCGGTGCTACATATCAGAGCTGACACAGACCCAAACGAGAGAGGAAGCAAAACCTAGCAATTCCTCCACGAGCACTAGCGATCACCTGCAGCGTTGCCGCATGAGAGCAACATTCCAAGCAGAAGGGGTGAGTCTAACAGAGATAATAAGCAGATGATAAAAATATGCTAGCATCAGGTAACTACAGCAACACAATACAATTACACCATATCACAGCACCAGATACCAAAGGAAAAATCCATTTGACAGTGAACCACCAAAATTATAACATTCATAGACAATGGGATGATATGCAACCCCTCCAGTGGGCATATGCATGCGGTACCGATCACCAAAATGAGCCACGACGGGCATATCACCAATAAACACCAGAGGCAGAGCCTATATCACCAAAACATGCATATGACAATGCGACACCATGATTATGCACCAACTCACCATAACAAGTATTTAAAATAAATACTATATCACCAGAATCAAAACAAATGATTTCACCAAAAATAGCACCAAGTTGTAGCATCACAGCTACCACTAAACTCTCCTGAGCATACCAGCACCGTACCTGAAATATTAACACCAGACGGCTCCACAACGCGGACATAACACACGCACACCACGCACAAGACTGGCGCACAGCGCCTAGGCACATCGCACCTACTTCAGCGAATTAATTAAAATAGCAAACGACATCGGATTTCAACAAATAAATACTTGTTGGAAAGCCCTATGGGTCTGGTTATCATCCCTAAGTTCAGTTTTTGAAGGAGAGTGTCCAATAGGTACAGTTTTCGAAAAGCACACAGGCTAGTTGCAAAAGAGGACAGTTTCTGTCCTTCAAATTCAAGCAATTCCAAAGTGACCAAGACTCAATCAAACTGCATGAAACTTGTGCATAAACTGGGGAAAATTTTGTCTAGTTTTCAAAGAAATTGGATTCGTTCGAAAAGGAGTTCTTTTGAAAACGTGGTAACCAAAACACTGACCCTGTGTCCAGATTGTTTCCAGAATCTTACTCTAACTTGTGGAATTCATATCTCGAGCTACACAACTCTAAACGCAACCAAACCAGTGCCAAATTAACAAGCATTAAGTCTATTTTCCAGAAAAATAAACCACATAATTTTTCGGTCAATACAACGTTCCCAGTCACCGAAATACCGAATCTATACCCAAATCGTTTCCAGAATTTTAACCTAACTTGTATCACCTATAACTCGAGCTATACAACTCCGAATTTGACGAAACCAGTGCCAAAACGACCGGCGTTAAGTCTATTTTCAAAAACAATCAACCTCATAATTTTTGGATCTACCAAACAGCGCCAGTTTTAGAAAAACCGAACCTGTGTCCAGAATCGCTAAATTGCCAAACACCAAACCCTAACGGCAACGACACCGCAACCACCACAACAAAAACGACAATTCGACAACGCGACAACAACAATCAACCACGCACAGCAACAACAAAAACACGAACAATAACAACACCATCATCGTGATACAACAATCACGCAACCACAAATAACGAAACAAATCACAATAACGTGCAATAATCAATAAAGCACCAATCTCAACGAAAACACGATATGCAACAACACGAACAATTCAACAAAACCCTAGACTACCCACACATAATTATCATCAACCCATTATCAAGGTTAAGCCCACCCTTACCTCAACTATGGTGGCGCAAACTCCCTCCTAGCCTCGTTCCTCGATCTCCGAATACGGCGACTCCCCCAAACTGCAGCTTCAGTGCGAAGCCAATATCTCTCTCCTCAGAACTCGTTTCGAAGATCCGAACGGTGAAAGTGTAGAACTATATCTTACGAACCTGCTGCCCAAAAACGAAGACGATCCAACGGTTAACGAAACTGGAATCGCAATTTTACGGTGACAGGTTTGAGAAAAACGGGAATTGTTTTCTCTCTTCTTTTCTCTCTCTTTGGTGGCTGCTCTAATCCGAAATTCCTCTCTCTCTCAACCCTAAATTAATCCTCTCCACTTATAATAAGTGAGAAACATAATGGGCTAAATTATTTGGGACTTTATCCACATAGGAAGGGAGCCCAATGCTATTTTTAACTAGCCCACAACACGTGATTATCATCTAACTCGTTTTCAACATAGATACTACGCCCATAATTTCAATTCTTACAATCATCCTACGGCAATCCAACTTCGAAATAATTTGATTAAATTTTAGGGCGTTACAACTACTCACTCAACCCTCCTCAATAACCTCCTGCAATCCTCATGGTTCTCCCACATTGCCTCATACTTAAAGGACCATCCACATATTAAAGGAGGTTTTGGCTTCAGAATGATGGGGGCATGATCAAAATTCACAATAGGAAGGGCAATTGAAATGGCATGAGGGAAAAGTTGTCCCCAGGCCCAGTTAACAAGCACCCTATCAATCTTTTCTTTAGTAACAAAACCCCCTCTAGGGTTGCTCGCCCATGTATACTTACTTCCTTTCAAATACGCATCCATCAATTCAGAGGAGTTGAGAAACTCCCTAAATCTATCCATCCTCCCTTAATCAACCGGTCTCAGCCCATCTTTCTCTACATTATGAAGCATTTCATTAAAATCTCCACAGCAACACCATGGACCATTGTTGATGGGTTTTAGACTGAGAAGTTTTGGCTACAGGTTCCTTCTTTGGGCAGTGATGGGGTTGCCATATACAAAAGACATTTCAAAGGTGGCCCCTGACCTCCTTTCCTTAATAGCTGTATGGATGTAATTTAGACAATAGGATAGAACTTGGAGTTCATAGTAATCACTCCAGAACAGAGCGAGACCCCCAGAAGTACCATGACCTTCCACACAAAACCAATTTTGAAACTTAAATCTCCTTTTAACTATCTCAACACGTTCCTTCTTTGCTTTTGTCTCAGAAAGGAACACTATGGCAGGCTTATGACTAGTGACTAGGTCATATAATTAGGGATGGCAAAACAGGCCGGCCCGCCTCGCCCCGCCTCGCCTTCGGCCCTCTAAAAATGGGGCGGGGCGAGTTGGCCCGCCAAATTCCGCGAGTCCAAAAGTCTGGCCCACCCCGCCAAGTAATGGGCAGGCGGGCTAGTGGGCCAGCCCGCCTATTTTTTTTTGCAATTTTTTTAACAAAAAACTCACCTGGTTTTAACATTTTAATTAATTTCAATAGAATTTTCACCTGTTTTTTGAAACAGTTTTTTTATAAAGCTTTTTTAACAGGTTTATACGTCAAAAACTCTTGATATTATAGCAAATTATTATAGCAACAAGAGGGAGAATGAATTATTATAGACAATATTTTCTAAAGCAAGTGACTGCGGCATGAGAAAAGAGGTATCTATATATTTTGAATATATGAATATCTAAGATCTAATAAGAAAATTTCAAAGGAAAAAACTTAGTTGGCCGACCAGTATAAAATTGCATCTAAATAATACATTCCCTCAACCAGTATAAAATTAGTTGTCCATCTTTAACAAAAAATAATACATTCCCTCAACCAAGCCGTATTTGATCAAACTCTCTAAAAACTCTGCCCTTATTCCTTATCAATATATACAACATACGCTGATTGATTACCAATATAAAGCAGTGACAGAGGCATGAGAAAAGAGGTAGGCATGAACCTGCGAGAAAAACACAGTAACCGAGCAACAAGGAGAGAAAAATGCGCTGACTGATTGAAGAGGGCTGATCTGAATGATTTTTTTTCTTTAAAAAAAAAAAGGGCCGGTGGGCCGCCCCGCCCCGTCCTTGCTTTAGCTCGTGGTTTTTTCCTTTTGACGGGGCGGGCTCAGCGGGTCAGCGGTCCCAATACCCCAACCCAACCCACCTTTTTTTTGGCGGGTCAGCGGCCCGGCCCGACGGGCCAAGCCTGTTTTGCCATCCCTACATATAATTCTCTATTTGTCATGGCCGCCGCCAAACCACGACAATTCCAACTTATGCACGTCATTGTGATGGAAGGGGCAAGGGTTTGCTTGCCGCCTCAAACTTTTTGTTGTTGTGACCAATTGAGAAGTTACCAAATTGCCCTAGGGAACCTTGCACCACATGAACATTCTTATCTGACTTGGTTTTCTTCTGATTTTGAGTAGATTCTGATGCATCACATTCAGCTTCATCTGATTTCCTTTTCTTTTGCAGGAAAAGGCCATTTGAGATGTCAAGAGATAAAGCCAGTTCTTCTTCAGTTCTGATCTTGATGATTTCAGTGGTTGGGCTCCCATCTTCAGGAGGGAACTCAACTATGTAAGGATGAGGTAATGCTGGTAGGAGTTTTGGAGGATTCCTCCATTCTGGTTCAAGCTCTCCCACCTTAGATTTTCCTTTGGAATCCTTAGAATCATTCACTGGACTTGGGTAGTCCTTAGTTGTTATTTCTTCTTTTAGACCCACATCTTCTTTTACTAACCTTAGATCTTCCACTTTCTTGGGTCCAAGTCCCGGGCAGACTGATCGAGAGCTCAAGGGGATCACAATTGACAGCTTTCCCTCCACCATTGGGTTGTTACACTCCATCGTTACAGTGTCACTTGGTAAAGCAGCTACCACTTGACCTTCTTTTGCTTCTTTCTTTTTCCCCAAAGTACTTTCATCTTCTAACAATGGAATTTCCTTGCTGTCTGCACCTGACTATTTGTTTTCTTGTCTCAATCTGAAGAAGCTCCTTTCTAGATTTTCCAGCCATTATTGTTTAGATAGGGTGTTGCCTTTGTATGTTAGATGCTAACTTAATATCTTTCCAGATCTTCCTATACATATATGTATATATATATATATATATATATATATATATATCCTGCTCATCTACACTATTGGATATATGTTCTAGCAAATTTTCGCTTTGTATCTCCTCCTTCTTACTAAAAGCTACCTCAGCTGAAGCCATGTTATGAACCTTCTGTTGCGAGGGACCACTCTGTTGCTCCTTATGTTTGTTGAACTTCTTCACAGAGTTCACCGTGCTATCTCCATACCTTTTCACACGCTCTTTCAATATCAGATCAATGGGCTTAAGGGCAACGGTGCTCATGCTCTGATCATATTTTGGGATGGTGGAGCTGTATGCAGAGATAACTCATGTTACTTTACACACCCTAGGTTCATGACCTATAACTCCACAATTGAAGCGCAGGTCTTGGAGTCTTTCGTACTTGTAGTTAGCCCAAATACGAGGTAAATCTTTCCTTGGGATCCAACAGCCCGAGGGTAATGGTTGGGTAATATCAATAGCTACTTTAGCCCTAACAAAAGTTCTCAAAATTCTTCCTTCAACATTGGGGTCTTCCACTTCTAACATCTTTCCAACTCGTGAAAGGATCATTGCAGCATTGCCTCTGCTTAAGATCTCCATTGGGAGATTGTGTATTTGCACCCAAAAAGGGGTTTGGTCAAAGTATATTTTGTGAGGAGAGACCTCCGGGATCCAGTATTCCACACAGATGAGACGGTTCAAAAAGAACCACGGAGCCTTCTTCATGACATCTCTAGAGTGGATTTCATTCTCGAACGTGAACAAGAACTTGTTTAATCCAAGATTTGATATTTGAACCTTATCATACACAGCCCAAGCCTTTGCAATGACCTCCCTTACAGCTTGTTTGTTCACAACTTTGTTTGCTATAAACTTCCCAATTAGGGTTCTTCGTGCTAAAGAAACATTGTCTGGGTTTGCAGGTAGCAAGGCTTCCTCCATTACTTCATTATCATTCACCACTGGTAGTTGGTTGTCTGAGTTTCATGAGGAGCTGGAGTCCATGATGCTTGAACTTGTTGACACCTGCTAAACACTGAAGGGCACTGGATGGTAACTCAGATCCCCTAGATCTGGGGTTGGGGACAAGCTGCGAAGGCTAGAAGCAAGAATATATTTTCGACAGTTTTGTTTTGTATCTCGTGTTTGTTTAATATGTTACTCTGTAACTTGTAATGCTTCAAAAACTATTTTGGCAAGTACATAGATGAACTATGATTGTATGTTTGATAAAAGGGAACGAAAGCTATTTGAAAATCCTTAGAGGAAACAAAACCCTAGATGGGAACAAGGCCTTTTTTGAAACCCTAGCAGAGCTTCAAATTTAGGAAAGCTCTAAAGTGGTTTGTATGTCCCATGATGACAATTTTATTTTTCTACTTAGATGAAATGACAAATAAATACCACACACACTACCACCCTCGCTCACATTCGGGTTCGAACCCGGGAGCCGACGTTTCTATGTCTCTGAAATTGCCAAGACAGCCAACAGTGAGGGACCCATGATGACAATTTGATTAAGGTCGATCATATTTCCTTTTACTTTTTGACAAAGATGATGTTTTCTTGATACAGCCTAAATTAGTGGATGTGATTGATAATATGTAACATATTATGCAAATATTAGGTTTGTCAAAAAAAATAGATTGTTTCGGACTGGGCAAAGAAGACCGAGTTCGAATCTGGACCTAGCAGCGGCCCAATCACGTGAGCGAGGCATTCCTCATTGTGGATCCGCGTGCTACAGGTTGTTCACCTGGGAGATCCATGCGCTACAGTTATCAACAGTGGGGAGCACACATCCAGATCTAACAAACAACATCACACCATGTTACTTATGCGCTAGAAGCGCCTCATGAAAGCCATGCGACTATAAATACCAGCTCATCCCCTGTGCCAAGTATGCATTTATTCCCCTGCCTCATTCTTGACTTCAGATCGCTGACTTGAGCGTCAGAGTGTCATTACAAGTACCATTCCTAACTTGGAATCTGAGGAACGACTTACACATGAGCCCTACCAACTATTCAAGTCGGACTACCCGAACTCAAGTAAGGTACAAATCATAGAAGATGCAAATATTTTTTCTCATGTTGTGTTCTTTGAGTTTTGCAGAAGGGTTATGATAAAGATATAGATTGCGTTTTCACCAATTAAGTTCATCGTTAACATCCACCAGATTTTTCAGAAAAAGTTGAAAAGGTTTGACAACATGATTATTATTTTTTTCTCAATTCTTTTTTCTTTGAAGATAATACATCCTATTATATATTTCTAAATTGTTTTTTTTCTAACAGCATAAATTTCTAAATTGTTATTAATGATAGAAGAATAAGACGTTGTCTTTACAATTTTATCATTTGATGGAGTCTCACCACCAATTAAGATGTGAAATGGCAATGAAAACTAATAAATTTTGTTATTTTTAATTGAGTAAATTGTGATTTTCGTATTGTACGCTTAAATATTTATTATTTCATTGTACATTATTTTCTTTATATAAAAATAAGAGTTAAATATGTTTTTGGTCCCTACTTTTATAGTGAGTTTTGATTTTAGTCCTTATAAAATATTTTGGACACTTTTGGTCCCTACTTTATTTTCCGTTAGCACTTTTAGTCTTTGCTATCAAATTTCACTAACGACGCTGACGTGGTACTAACTATGTGGTAGTTTTTAATGTGCTGGCACATTGCTATATTTTCCACATAATACTTTTATTGCCACATATTAATAAATAATTAACAAAACAAAAAACTTAAAACAATTTTAAAAACCGAAAACTAAAAAATCAAATCCCTAATTTACAATCAAACCCAAATCTGTTCTTCAATCTTCATTCTTCTTCGTCTTAAAAAAAAAAGAACTAAACAACAAATTAATTGATATTAACTGGATCTAAGAAATGAACAAAACACAAACACCAGCATCAGCAAGAAATGAACAATGAATATATCTGAGGGAAAAAAATGTTGATATATTGGATTCAACAGGATCTGAGATTAACAGATCTGAGATAAAAAATTTGATAATAACAGGATTCAACGGGGGATCTTAGATTAACCAAACAGAAACTGAAGAGGATCTAAGAGTAGAAGGAGAAGAAGGAGCCAAAGGCCACCGTAAGCTCCGTCAGCGGCCACCGTCACCATCATCGTCACTCTCGGTTTTCTTTCTTCCCTAATTCCTCTTTAAGGTTGATTGTGAAGGAGTAAGCATCTTGAAATTGGAAAGAAAACTGAGGGTGCCTTTCAATTCATCAATTGAGTCCATCAGGACACATCCCCAAACTAAATTCATCATCTCCATCAAGTAAACTAGGCGGAGGAAGCCTTTCAATTTCACGAGCCAGGGTGTCAAGAAGCAACAATCCAAGACGATGATAATCCCAGACTCTTGAACTTAAAAGCCAAGGGCAGCGTTTAACATCACCCAAATCAGTAGAAGGATCCAAAGGGGATTTAGGCCTTTAGGGACGTGTTCTGGATTTGTACCTTTGTGTTTCTATTTTAATTTCCATTTTCAATTTTAATTTTTATTTTGTTTTTCCATTTTATATCATTTAACTTAGGTGGAAAGAATTTAATGACATGAAATCTGATATGGCTTTCCAGCATATTAAAAAATGCCACATAACCTTTGCCACGTCAGCACCGTTAGTGAAAATTAACGGCAGGGACTAAAAGTGCTAACGAAAAATAATGTAGGGACCAAAACTGCCCAAAATATTTTATAGGGACTAAAAACAAAATTCGCTATATTTATAGGGACCAAAAACATATTTAACCCTAAAAATAATTAAAGATATTGTTTGTACGACACGAAATGTGAGGATCTTTTCATTCAATCCCTTCTAAAAAGCATGAGTTGGGGGAGTTAAAATCCACCCAAATCATCCTTCAATTGGTGGACCTTTTCGTCACCCCATGGACATCTTGAAGGATGTTCCTATTAGAGTGTATGAATTTTATATTCTTGTTGACCTTGTTGTGCTTGAAATGGTGGAGGCTGTTCAAATCTGCATATTCTTGGTAGACCATTTTTAGCAAATACAAGTGTTATTACACTACAAAAAAATGCAGGATAAGCGACGGAATTTTCCCTCGCTAAAGACCCATAATCCGTCGCTAAATTCTGTTTGCGAGGGATTTAGCGAGGGAAAAAATCCGTCGCTAATAACCTCCTCGCTAACTATTAGCGAGGGATTTTAGAGAGGGATTTTCGCGAGGGATTTTCCCTCGCTAATTAGCGAGGGAATTTAGCAAGGGAAAATCCCTGGCTAAAGCTGAAAGCCACGTGTTATTTATTATTCCACTTGTCCACTTTAGCGAGGGATTTAGCGAGAGATTTTTCCCTCGCTAAAATTGAATTTAATTAATTTTTTTTTAAAAACCTGCTTTTTTTTATATGCCACGTGTCCAAATTTGAAAACCTGCTTTTTTTTCAATAACTATATAATTACCAAATGCAACACAATTTCGATAATACTCAAATAAAATCCAAACTGACCAGCAATACTAAATATCCCAATCAACATAAACGTTAATCAAATCCTAAACAAGTCTGAACCAGAAATAACATAATCGAAATCCTAAATAAGTCCAAACCAGCAATAACATAATGCAAATCCTAAAACATGTTCAAACCAACAATAACATAACGCTTCAAACCAGTTATAACAACATAATACTAATACGAGCCATCATCAGACTCCGCATCAGAAGAATCAGACACAGGTGCCGCATCAGATTTGGATCTCTTCTTTTTCTTCGCTTTTTCACTCTTATGGTACTTTAATATCTCCTCCTGCTAAGCCTGCAACTGCTCCAACAGAGTCATCACCTGCTGTATCTGCTGCCCATGAGTTCCTACCTCCTGCCTGAGCTGCTTGTCCTCAGTAAATTTCATGCAAAATCAGATAAATTGATTCTCATTTCAATACCCCAAGCAAGAGCAAAAGCCATAATGAAGCACATGCATCCATTTTTACACCAAAAGCAACAACCCAAATCACAATTAAGAACCACATATGTATAAACAAAATCAGCATACAAGCTATATTATAAGAAACTGTGATATTCAATTTTAACCAATCAACATCCCTAAATTAAAGTATATACATTGATAGAATTTCATCGGAATATAAATTGAAGCTATATTATAAGAAACTCTGATATTAAAGTATAAATTGAAGCTATATTATAAGAATTTCATCAGAATATAAATTGAAGCTATATTAAAGTATATAAATTAAAGTATATACATTGATAGAATTTCATCCCTAAATTAACCAATCAGAATATAAATTGATAGAATATCGGATATTCAATTTTAAACAATCAGAATATAAATTGATAGAATCTAAGCAAAGAAACTTAATTTTGTCTTATCTAGAACACTAAGCATAGAAACTTAACAGTTATAAAATATAGTAAGTAGCATCCACTAGAATTTCCATAGCAAAATGTCATGAAACATTGAATGTACCATTCCATCATTAAACTAAGTTGAACAACAATTTCCATAATTTGAAGAAATAGCAGAAACTCAGTGGGGGCAAAGAAATTATAAACACACCTTATACACATTTCATGTTCAAAACTAATTGAGATCCACAAGAAAAATAGATTGTGGTCTAAAATACCCTTGGATCAAAGCACACTAATATGTCCTGCACCCTAAACTGCAAGAGAACACCAAAATAAGTATAAAACCAAGACAGTATATATCAATAGCAAAATTTATTCCAATAAATGTAGCATAATATTAAAGGAAAAATTCTAAATGCTAGAACATGAACAAGCTATATACTATATTATAATCTAGTGTATTTACACATTAGTCCACTCCATATGTTATACTGCAGGAGCTACTGCAATTTAACATCATAGATCAAAATGGTGAGAATAAGAGTTACTATATACAAGAGGACTCGTGCTTTTTCTAGTTTTTATCAACCAATGACATAGATCGAAAGTAGTTTTTAATACTCCAAAGTTAGAAAGTTGGAGTATTTTTTAACCAAATCTTTTTAAAGGGTTTGGATATGTGAATATTGGAGTATTTCTAGTCAAATTTGTTAGGTTTTATCTTAAATTAGTCAATATTTCTAATTGTTAAAGTATTTTCATCATGTAACTCACTTATTGATTTCATGCAACAAGGCCAAGATTGAGGGGTCTGTTGTTGTGACAAAAGTAAACTATGATCAGCAAACTACCAGTATAATGTAGCTTCACCCCAAACTCCAAATGTTAACAATGCAATTCACCAAGCCAACTTAATTGAAGTTGCAATTGAAAATATATCACTCCAGCATTTCCAGCAATTGATTTCCTAGGCGAACTCAAAGAGGACAACAGCACATAATGAAGAAAAACAATAGAAACAACAGCACTATAAATACTCCTTATGTCTAGTTAGCTACTCCATGCTTGCAGCTATACCAGATCGGTCAACACCTAATACATATATTAATAGTATACTATTAAGTGTAAAAAAAATAATTGCTGCAAAGCATATTTCAATTGAAAAGCACATAATGAAGAAAATTATTCAGCAGATGTAGGTCTCAGCAGATGTATATCAGTAGATTTAGGTCTCAATTTGGGAAATCGTTCAACCAATCCAAGAGAGGAAAATTATTCAGAAAATTAGGGTTTCAAAACAAACACTAAATGAAGAACCCTAACAAACCAACAACATTGAAAGAGAGGAAACAAAAATTACCTCCATAGATAGTAGACACGAACTCAGATTCTCTGCATAGACAAACAGATGGTGCCGTGAGAGTGTTGTAACACCCCCCTTTTACTATTACAATTAAATAGACAATTATCAGAGTCACCTCGAAGGGCGCTACATTTTTCACCATTTTTAAAAAAAGAAAATCTCCAAAATAATTTATATAAAAGAAATCACCAAGCAGCGGAAATATTAACCAGTTTAAACATCTCCAGAATTAACAATTAAAGACATCTCCAAAATAAATTAAAACAATTTCCAATAACTAAAATAATAGTTCAAAACGATAACTAACGACTCCCCGGTGCTACATATCAGAGCTGACACAGACCCAAACGAGAGAGGAAGCAAAATCTAGCAATTCCTCCACGAGCACTAGCGATCACCTGCAGCGTTGCCGCATGAGAGCAACATTCCAAGCAGAAGGGGTGAGTCTAACAGAGGTAATAAGCAGATGATAAAAATATGCTAGCATCAGGTAACTACAGCAACACAATACAATTACACCATATCACAGCACCAGATACCAAAGGAAAAATCCATTTGACAGTGAACCACCAAAATTATAACATTCATAGACAATGGGATGATATGCAACCCCTCCAGTGGGCATATGCATGCGGTACCGATCACCAAAATGAGCCACGACGGGCATATCACCAATAAACACCAGAGGCAGAGCCTATATCACCAAAACATGCATATGACAATGCGACACCATGATTATGCACCAACTCACCATAACAAGTATTTAAAATAAATACTATATCACCAGAATCAAAACAAATGATTTCACCAAAAATAGCACCAAGTTGTAGCATCACAGCTACCACTAAACTCTCCTGAGCATACCAGCACCGCACCTGAAATATTAACACCAGACGGCTCCACAAAGCGGACATAACGCACGCACACCACGCACAAGACTGGCGCACAGCGCCTAGGCACATCGTACCTACTTCAGCGAATTAATTAAAATAGCAAACGACATCGGATTTCAACAAATAAATACTTGTTGGAAAGCCCTATGGGTCTGGTTATCATCCCTAAGTTCAGTTTTTGAAGGAGAGTGTCCAATAGGTACAGTTTTCGAAAAGCACACAGGCTAGTTGCAAAAGAGGACAGTTTCTGTCCTTCAAATTCAAGCAATTCCAAAGTGAACAAAACTCAATCAAATTGCATGAAACTTGTGCATAAACTGGGGCAAATTTTGTCTAGTTTTCAAAGAAATTGGATTCGTTCGAAAAGGAGTTCTTTTGAAAACGTGGTAACCAAAACACTGACCCTGTGTCCAGATTGTTTCCAGAATCTTACTCTAACTTGTGGAATTCATATCTCGAGCTACACAACTCTAAACGCAACCAAACCAGTGCCAAATTAACAAGCATTAAGTCTATTTTCCAGAAAAATGAACCACATAATTTTTCGGTCAATACAACGTTCCCAGTCACCGAAATACCGAATCTATACCCAAATCGTTTCCAGAATTTTAACCTAACTTGTATCGCCTATAACTCGAGCTATACAACTCCGAATTTAACGAAACCAGTGCCAAAACGACCGGCGTTAAGTCTATTTTCAAAAACAATCAACCTCATAATTTTTGGATCAACCAAACAGCGCCAGTTTTAGAAAAACCGAACCTGTGTCCAGAATCGCTAAATTGCCAAACACCAAACCCTAATGGCAACGACACCGCAACCACCACAACAAAAACGACAATTCGACAACGCGACAACAACAATCAACCACGCACAGCAACAACAAAAACACGAACAATAACAACACCATCATCGTGATACAACAATCACGCAACAACAAATAACGAAACAAATCACAATAACGTGCAATAATCATCAAAGCACCAATCTCAACGAAAACACGATATGCAACAACACGAACAATTCAACAAAACCCTAGACTACCCACACATAATTATCATCAACCCATTATCAAGGTTAAGCCCACCCTTACCTCGAATAACGTAAGCTCCGGAACACGACGAACGAGACACGAACAAAACCACAGCAACACGAACGATCTCCTTTTGAAATTCTTCGCGAAACCCTCCTCTTCTCTCCCTCTTTGCGCCGCGTGCTCTCTCTCTCACTCTCACTTTCGTTTTTCTTTTGCTTGCTGCGAATGAGGGTTTGGCTTAAACCCCCAGGGTTTAAGTTGAGGGCTCAGTAAACACTGGGCTCTCTACGTCACCACCTCCTTTACTCGTTTCACCTCCTACGCATATAAAATATTAACCTTTTAATTTATCTATATCCCGCCTCCAAATTATTTTAATAATTCAATCAACTATTTTAATTAAATTATTTCCGGGGTGTTACAAGTGTGGTGAGAGAACAGAAATTTAAAGGGAGAGAGAGAGACAAAGGGGAAAACGCGATACCTGCGTGGTGGTGCCGTAATAGTCGCGTCGTGCCTTCGCGGTCGTGCTGTGGCGGCGGCGTTGTGGATTGGTGGTTGTGTGGTGGTCAGCGCCGTGTGAGAAAGGAGAAAGATGAAGGTCGCGTGAGAGGAGAGAGTGAGGTGAGAGAACAGACTGAGCACTTGTTTTACGGGTCTCAAGGGTAAAAAAAACACTTAAAATTAGCGACGGATTTTTGCGAGGGTTTAATAAGTTAGCGACGGATTTTGCTTTTTTTAACAAGCGTAAGAACTAGACTTTTAGCGACGGTCACTTGTGTCGCTAAAATCCCTCGCAAAATTATTTTTAGCGACGGATTTCGTTTCCCTCGCTAAAATCCGTCGCTTATCCTGCATTTTTTTGTAGTGTTATTGATATGAAAAATGGGAAAGTGTCCTTGATGGTTGGTGATGAATGGAGTCACTAAGTGTCATAAGGAAGGGGGTTGGAATTTTGAACCTTTTAAAATTAACCTAGAACAAGATAAACAACTTCACAAGTAATGTAAGGCATTATTAGAATAAAGGGTGAGTTGAGAAGAGTAAGATGTAACCATCTTCTTAACTAAAACTTTGAGTTGAGAAGGCTTACTTGATTCTTCCTTCTCAAGACAAGATAAGTTAAGAGGTAATGTATTTTACAAATATGTTTTCAAAGTGTATAGAAGTGTGTGTTTAATAGATACTATCTTAAGTAACATAACTTAAGAAGATAGTTAAGTTTTAACCATTTGAAATACTTGAGAAGCGTTGTAAAACAACTATGGAGAACACCATGTTAAGTCCAAAAAGCTCTGAAGTGCAGTCGTCTCTGTTTTCAGAATCTTCTTTGTAATAGAGAGTTGTAAGAGCATTGTAAATACTACTTAAGAAAAAAGATAAATAACATAGAGATATATAATGGTTCACCAAAAAAACCCAGTGCTACCTCCACTCCTCACATTCAACTAGTGTTTCCCATATTTCCTAGATAGTTTAAAACATTTACAACCAGCCTAGGCTAAGAGTTCTTATGGTAGTTTTCTTAACACATCATCTACTTTCACTACAAAAAGGCTATTAGCGACAGCCAAACCCGTCGCGAACAACACAAATTGTGTCGCTAAAACAATGGTTGCTTGCACATAGCGAGGGAATGAATCCGTCGCTAATTTTCATTGGCACGTGTTCTAGTTAGCGACGACCAATTCCGTTGCTAATTAGGTACTGGTTTAATTTTTTTAAAATCTTCTTTTTTATATATTTCATATTAAAAATAAATACTAAAATGTAAAATAAATAAATAAATAAAATAATTTAAAATACATATTCTAAAAATACGTGAATAAAGTCTGAATCTTCATAAACTAGTAAGAAATGTTATAACATAATACTAAAATGTCAAACAAATATAAAAAGTCTTTATAGAGGGCATCATCAGGGTCTGTCTCAGACCCAACTAGCCGCATGCTCCTATAAAACCTAAAAATCTTCTCCTATCGACGGGTCACCTTTGCGAAGTCTTCTTGTAGGCTCTTAAGAGTCGGATCCTGACCCCTGATAGTCTACTCCTGAGTCTGCAGCTGCTGCTCCTGAGTCTGCGGTGCCTGAGATGCCCAGTGTGCCACTACTGCTCCAGGTCCTCTAGCTGTAGTGGCACACTGGGCATCCCCACATAGCTATCCCCCATAATAACTGTCACCTAACGGCTTCAACGGTGCCTCCTCGAGCGAGGTTCATCGACAACTATGTGCTTCCCCTTATCACCTCTTAGTGGGTCAGAACCTCCTAGATGCATATTTATGAAAAACGAAATGTGATATATTAATAAATAAATTTAAAGACACCAAGAACAATAATATGATAAGTTACTAATAAGACTATCTAAAAGTCTCTTCATCAGAAAGTCAGCAACTAATCTAATTCTTCATCTTCTTCATCTTGTTAATCCTCAGTCTCTTCTTCATCTTGTTCATCTCTAGTCTCTTCATCTTCTTCTTCATCTTCAGTCAGTTCTAATACTGGTTCAACTTCTTCAACATGGAGTCGATCATCACGTAAGGTATCAATTGCCTCATTTACACCCGACATTTCATCCACTTGATATGGAACCTCATCCCCACATCAGTGGCTTCAATGCGACCCCGTGGAAAATTGTCCTTATTAGGTATCACTTCCAACATCATTTCAGTCACACAATCTAAACTCAACTCAGAAATATTACTCATGGCCTTGAGTGCTAAAAGCTTGACACATAGATAATTTTGACTGTGCGAGCCTTCAAACAATGGTTTGTTTGACTCTCTTAACAAATTATAAAATCTCTGTGATTTTTCATTTGGAAGTTCATCGGGATCGTCATAATGAGGCTCATCACATGACACATTCACCCCGAGAGCATCACAAAATATGCTTTCCATCGACTCAAATTGTTTATTAGATTGAAAACCAACACTAGAGCTGCTTGAAGCCCCTATGTCAAAATTTGGAAGTCGTTCTCCATGGTCCACCCAAATCCAATAATTAGGCCTAAACCTGAAACGATACAAGTGATCCCTGATTTGATCATCAGTCCTAATAGGTACAACGTTGCAGCTAATCCATGGACATCTAATCCATCCTTCAAGTTGAGTCAATTTATGTTGCTACACTACCATAATAAACTCTTGAACCCCAACTACAAAAGATTGCTTTAAACTTGTTCTTCCCGGATATAACTGATCACACACCCAACCACCACTACAAAAAAACACCCTATTTGCGACGGACTGTAGCGAGGGAACATTGATCCCTCGCATAAATAGGTATTTACGGGTGATTTTGTGAGGGAATAATGTTCCTTGTTTTTTTAGGATTAGCGACGGAATTATAGGAATTAGCGACAGAATTGGCCGTCGCAAACGGTTGGGCGCCAATTGAAATTAGCGTGGCACACAAATCTAGGACATTAGCGATGGAATGACTTGGTCCCTCGCTAACTTTTAGCCGTTGCAGGACCTAGATTTCCGTGAGGCTTAGCGACGGAATGCGTTCCCTCGCAAAATCCGTCGCAACCCTCAATAAATGTACGAAATAATATTTTTTTCCTCACTCTTCTCTCTCACTCTTCACTCTTTCACTTCACTCTTCACTCTCCTCTCTCACCCATCCGAATACCTAACCCCCTTCTCTCAAATCCACCACCACACAACCACCACCACCAACCACGAAACAACCACCACCACCCACGAAACCACCACCACCACCACCACCACCACCACCGGAGCTCCTCTTCCTCTCCTCTCTCTCTCTCTCTCTCTCTCTCAGGATTTCCCTCTTCTTTCACCACACCACCACCACACAACCACCACCGGAGCTCCCATTTCCCTCTTCTTGTAAGTTTTGATTTGCACTTTTTATGATATTGTTATAATTTTAATTTTTTATTTATTGAATTTGTTTTAATTTATTTATTGTTTGCTTGAAATTGAAATTTGTTAGGATTGAATTATTTGTTGTTGTTGTGTGTTAGGATTGAATTGGTTAGGATTGAATTATTTGTTGTTGTTGTTGTTGTGTGTTGTTGTGAACTGGTTAGGATTGGTTAAGTGATATTGTGAAATGTGAGTTGTAGGATTGAGTGTGAAATGTGAGTTAAAATTGAGTGAATATTGTGAAATGTGAATGTTAGTAATTGAAAAATGGATTTAAATTTGTTAAAGTGAAATTGTTGAGAAGAGTTAGATTGAAAATTGTTGAGAATTAAAAATTGTGTATGTTGTTAATTGTGTCAAATAGTTGAAATTGAAAAGTGTATTATTTTAGAGTTGTTAATTAAAAATTGTTTAATTGTTGTTTTGATGAACCCTAGGTTAGATGATTGTGTGTTGTTGATGGAAAAGGGTGAGGTGCTGTCCCTCACCCCCATAATTTGGTCGAAATCATCTCCATTGAGATAATTGCGAGACGATACTAACAACGGTAAGGTTGGGAGTTATATGAAATAACTTCCTTCACTACTTGGATGGAAAAGGGTTTTGTGCTGTCCTTGACCCCCATACTCGGCTCAGAATCATCTCCACTGAGATCATATCGATGCCACTAACTTGATAGGTTATTGGAAATGTTATGGGAATCTAACACATTTTCTTAAATATGTGTAGATGAATTGGTATGAATTTAATCGTGATTGGGTGTATGATCGGTTATTTCCTAGAAGAGCGGGTTTGAAGCAAACTTTTGTAATTGGGGTTGAACAGTTTCTTGTGGTAGCTTGGCGACATGAATTGGCTAGACGGGAAAAGGGGGTTAGATGTCCATGCTTAAAATGCGACGGAATACCTATTAAGACCGATGATGAAATTAGGGAGCACTTGTATCATTGGGGGTTTAAGTCTAATTATTCGATTTGGGTGGAACATGGAGAAACACGACGTCCAAATTTTGACGCAGGGGCTTCAAGCAGTTCTGGTTTTGGTGTTGCACGTAATGAAATTTTTTAGTCGATGGAAAACATGATTTGTGATGGTCTTAAGGTGAATGTGCCATTTGATGAGCCTCAATATGACGATTATGATGAACTTCCAAATGAAGAAGCACAAAGATTTTATAACTTGTTAAGAGATTCGAACAAACCGTTGTTTGAAGGCTCCTCATTAACGAGGGATTGGGGTCATTTTGCGAGGGAATTTTCCCTCGCTAATCCCTGATTTTTTTGTAGTGCACAATTCAATTGATTCCAATTCATCTACACACATTTAAAAAAACGCGAACATTCCCAATAACCTATCAAGTTAGTGGAATCGATATGAGTGGAAATGATTTCAAGCCGAATATGGGGGTCAATCACAACACAAAACCTTTTTCCATCCAAGTAATGAAGGAAATTATTTCTAACTCCCAGCCCTACCATTGTTAGTATCGCCTCGCAATTATCTCAATGGAGATGATTTCGAGTAAAATATTTGGGTGAGGGACAGTATCGATCTCACCCTTTTCCATCAACAACACACAATAATATCCAACATAGTCGTTAATCTTAGTGTTCATCAAACATCAAAACAACAATTTAAACAATTTCAATTAACATCCCTAACAACAATTTAACATAATTTCAATTAAGAACAACATCAATCCTACACAATTTCGAATTCACAATCCTAAACACTAACAACAATGTTTCTATTTCACATTTGAAATTCCCAATCCTAAACCCTAACAACAACATTTCTAAAAACAATCTTTATAACGACAACAAATTTATTCTACAATAATCACATTTCAAACTCACATTTAAAATTTCAATCATAAATTATACAGCAAGAAACTTAAAAAAGCATGTAAAAACAAAAAATAATCAAAAACTAACCTCTAGGGAGGGAGAGAGAGGAATGAGAGTGGAACTACTTCCGTGTTGGTGGTGGCTGTGGTGGAAGTGAAATATGAGAAGAGGGTTTGTGGGGAGAGAGAGAGAGAGGGGGACAGCTAGAGAGAGCGGGAGACGATTAAAGAGAGAAGAGTAGAGTGAGGTTGAGAGTAGCTATGTCATGGTGGTGGTTGCGGCGGTGGTGGTGAAGAGTGAAAGTGAAGAGATTTGGTTAGAGAGAGAGAGAAGAATTAAAGAGAAAGAAAAGAAGAGAAATTGGAGAGTGGGTTTCGTAATCCAACTTTAAAAAGAGTTAGCGACAAAGTTGAAGGCATTAGTGAGGACTGGTTTAAAAACCTTATCCGGTTCTAGTTTCAACAAATTAGCAATGGACTGGATCCAAAAAAAGGACAACTTTATAGCGACGACCCTGTCCGTCGCTAATTCCTTCGGAAAGAGTTTCATAATTTTCCCTAAGTTCCATTGCTATTGAGCATTATTGCTACGACTTTACATTCCTTCGCTAATTTTCATCGCTAATGAGTGTTTTTTATTGTAGTGTATTACACACATAATACAACCGTTCTGGTCGATTAGGCAGCTCCTTAAAACTTCTCACTGATTGTAGAAACCCATGCTAACTTGAGAAGGCACTTCAGGTATTACAATATAAGGTTTGGGGTTTTCTTTTGCAGTATTACAAGAGCTTGGTTGAAGTTACTAGATTTAAAACAATCCTAAACAACAAGCTAAACAGACATACTCAAAATATAAATCCATAGATTAAAATATATGGTTGAGAGAATACTTGAAAAGGTTGATAAATTTTAGTTCACTCTCACAAAAACTTTCGGAGGTGATTCTTGAAGCCTTTTATAACCATGGAGTTGAAATATAGTCGTTGGAGGAGTTTCCCAAGTCAATAGAGCCATTGGGAAGCTTGGGCAAAAAGTGCAACAACTTTTCTACACTTCTGCAAAAACTGTACTTTTACAACTGTAACTACCCTTCTCATTCACTGTTTCCTCAACTGTTTAGTCATCAAATCTTGGGTAAAATATGTTTTTAGTCCCTACAAAATTTTGTTTTTTTAAATTAGTCCCTACATTGACGAAATAGGCATTTTGGTCCCTACATTTTTTTTCCGTTTTCATTAAGAGTCCCTGACGTTAAATAGTGCTGACTGGACTAACGTTTTTCTGATGTGTCATTTACATGTGATTTTTTTATCCATGTGGCTTTTCCTTTTTATTTCTCTATTTTTTGAATTTTTGTTTTTTAAAAAATTTTGGTCTTCTTCTTCCTCTCTCAGTTGCTTTCCCTCTCTCAAAATCACAACAACCATAGGAGCAGCAATCAGGACAACCCCACACTCAAAAATCACTCTCTGGTTCTCGATTTCTCCAGAGCCACCAACACCAACCCACACTCACTCAAAATCCCTCTCTGGTTCTCGTCTCCCTCACTGCAATTCTGCAAACTCTCACTGCAAATAGAATAGACGTAAAATAAACAAATCATTTATATAAAACTAATTCGCTTAAGTTTAATTTGAGAAAGGCTAACCTTGGGTTTCTCAAAAAGTCAAAGGAAAAAATAAAAGCAATTTGCATCATATGCAAACATTGACTTGCCAAGATACTCTTATTTACAGGTTATGACCCCTTCTCTTTAGCAATGATTTATTATATACACCTCAACGATTAAGGATTCAACATCATTGCGTTCTGTTCCTGGTTTTTTGGTTTTCTGGTTTTTTCTCAAAGAAATGCATCTGGTTTTTGATGATGACGACGGGTCTACAGTGTCGTCGTTTATTCTTGTGTCTCCGCCGTCACGCTCTTGCATTCCGTTCGTGGTAATCCAGAAATGGAAAGAACACGGGTCAGGTTGGTTCAGTGGGTGTGACGAAAATCAATGAAACAAAGCCACAATCGATTTGACCAAAAAAAAGCCACAATCAATGGAACCAAGGTTGGAATCGGAATCAGAGACCAATTTCGAGCCAGTATGTGGAATTTGGGGGCATGCCGTAGTGAGAAGAGGGAGAACGTGAGTGAATGAGTAGCTCTAGGTTTCCATGGATGCTTCTCTGCGCAGCAAAGAAGAGAGAAGAAGAGTTGTTTTTAAAAGCAAAAATTAAATATAACATAAAAGTTTGATTAAAAAATAGAAAAGCCACATCGATAAAAATTTAGATGACACCTAATTTAATTATGCCACATAGACTAAAAAAGCCACATGTAAATGACACATCAGAAAAACGTTAGTCTAGTCAGCACTATATAACGTCAGGGACTCTTAATGAAAACGGAAAAAAAATGTAGAGACCAAAACGCCTATTTCGTTAATGTCCGGACTAATTTAAAAAAATAAAATTTTGTAGAGACTAAAAACATATTTTACCGTCAAATCTTCATGTGAATCTTCTTGGGTCTTGATATAACTTACTTGTGTTTTTAAATGTTGAGACTTCATTAGTTGATGTATTGAGAAGGCATGTCCTTGAGTCTTCTTGACTTAAGTCTTATTGACTTGCGTTTTCTAGACTTAAGCCTTATTGACTCTTTAGAAGCCATTAGACTATGTAGGTTCTGACAATCTTCTTTTGGATTAATTATAGCTTCCTTAGCTCTCAATATTACTTCAAGTCTTCTTAAAATGCTTTAATACAACCTTCAAAATGGTTTGTTAACCATGAAAACCAATTGAGAGATTTTACTTCAACAATGAAAAGGTATCTAATCAATAAAACATCTTGCCTTTGAAGATTCGCGTTGCATGATTTATTTGTTAGAACAAGTGGTGAAAGAAGAGTAAAAAAAATCACACTTTGATGATCCATTAATGGTGTGCTTGGTTGGTGGACTTCCAATTGTTGATGATGGTATGGTATCTCATAATACCTGCTTGCTAGAAGCGTGCCCATGATGTTCATCCAAAATGGATAAAAGGAGATTCTTGAGTCAAAGCGTAAACCTGGTGATTATGATGAGAAGAAGTAGACCTGGTGATTATGATGAGAAGAAGCCCTACAAAAGATGCAGAGTGAAGTGGCAAAGCGGGCGGGGGGGGGGGGGGGGGGGGGGGGGGTGTGAAGCTAAATTGGAACGAGGATGATCACCCTACTCGTTAAGATCAGGATGGTAAACAGGTTCTTTTAGAGAGGCAACCCAAGTTTCCTTTTAAGCTTTAAAAACCACCTTTGTGAGTTCTTTCCGTTCTTCCCTACTTTATGTTTATTACTATTACAATGGAGAAAATGCGAGTTTTTTAGCTTGGGGTAGGGTGTTTTCTTTTCTCCACTTTTCATTTTATTTTGAATATCATCATGTTTTAGTTTTGTTAATTTTGCATTGTAGCACCTTTTTACCCCATTGTCTATCACGTCCACTCATGAAAACTTTGTCAATTGTTTTTAGAACCTTCAGGCACCAATGATTTTGAACCCAATTTTGTGTTCTTGTGGTGGACAGTAAGGCAGTGTAATTATTTGGAATATAGAGGTGATCCTTAGCAAGTTGATGATTAGCATCAATTCTTGATTTTGCGTTAACGTTTCTCATTAACTTAAGCTGTAAATGTGAGTTTTTGGACTGATATAGACGATGCTACATCTTGATTCATTCCCCTATTCTTGAATATTTGACTGATATAGGCAGTGTTCTTGATTTATAGCTCAAATTAATGAGAAACGTTTCTCTTTATTTTTAGCTATAAATGTGAGTTTTGTGGCTGATATAGGCGTTCATGCTACATCTTGATTCATGCTTCTATTCTTGTGTTGAGTGTTATTCCTTATTGATTATGCTCCCTAGAACTTGACATGCAGCCTTTTGGAAACTATATAAATTGTTTTGGCACATCTGAAAATAATCAAGACACTCTAGGTATTTTTCAGGCCCTAAAGCCCTTGTTTACATGTTACCTATAGTTGACCATTTTGAGCCTCGTATATTTACTTCTTCGGTACCTTATTTGATTGTTAAAATGTATTTGGGGTACCTTCTGAGGTATAAATAAAGAAATTTGTTCGTAAAAAGATAAAAAAAAATGATAATCCCCCTCTTCTTAGTTTGTGCTTCCGATATTTTTTTTGGCCAGGGTCTTTGACCCGCTCCAGTGTCCAGGGGAAAGAGGCTCTGAATAATGCGGAGCTCGACCGAGAGGTATGTAAAGTCTAACTCCAATTTAATTTGTTCAATCGCTGGGGATCGAACCCAGTACCAGCCGAGTCCGCCTCTTTAAATGGAGTGTTTTAACCTCTTGCACCCAATATTGGAGTTAAAAGAAAAAAAGAATTAGTTAAAAATGAAAAAAGAAAAGAAGAAGAGTGGATCATTGTGTGTATTGGAAAAAAAAATTTGCGAATTTTTTGAATCTTGGGAGTATTCTAAAACGTTACACATAATTGTTTGAAGATGTTGTATAACCTTTTCAATATCTCTTTCCTTGTTCTCCCTACCTATTATCTGTTTCCCTTGGCCCCATCATAACCATGGAAAGACATTGTGATTTTGATGTGCTTTGAAATAAGAGAGTTAAAAATAGGTTGATAGTGAGGCTTATGGTAGAGTATTTTTTTAAAGGAACTAGAGCGAATGGTCTTTACCCTCAAACACTTAGAAACTATATTTGGAAGTGTTTTTATTGGTGTCAAACATGGTAAGGAACCTAAACCTCCAGCTGGATTTGCAACTGATGTCCTCTATAGTTTTTGAATCGTCTGTGTCTATCATTTGGATTGTTCTTATCTCGGGTTCCCTACTCATTATGTCTTTCGACTCCTCTTCTTACTTTGGCCATAGTGATTGCTTGAGGACAAGAAAACTTCTAAGCTTGAGGGTAATTTGATGTGTCCATATTTGCTTCCTTTTTTCTTTGTTTTATGCATGGTCTTTTTAGTTCAATTAGTCATGAGTTTTTTAGTTTTGTTTATTTTTATGTAGATTTGGATGAGTCGATGAGAAATTAGAGTCATTATAGAAGAAATTGGGTGAAAAGGGAGACACAGAAAGATCCACGACCAATATGTGCTACCACACTCGTGTTTTGTGGCTTACTATTACAATTCTGAGTGCGGTTAATAAACATGACTTGGGTATGATAGCTGCGGGCCCATGGTCTGATGTTACGTTTTTGTATGTTATTCACTTGTAATTTGGATAGTTTTTGTTTCTTTTTGTCCCTAACTATAAATAGACATTAGAACGACTTATGTAGGGTTCTGAACTTCATATTTTAGAGGAGATTTCGAGGAAATGATCACCGATCTTCTTAATCTTCTTCCTTCTCTAATATTCTTGGTTAAATGTTCCTCCGACTTTTCCATGGATTTGTTAGTTTTATTTGTTTGGCTAGTTTTCTATTTCTAGGATTGAGTATATCCCTTAGGTTTATGAGAATGAATTGATTGATTTTCTCTTTTTTATTAAATAGATGATTATTTGATTCATTCCTTATTGCATTTTTTATATATGTGAATTTGTTGGCCGCTTATTTGCATTTCAAAGATGATTAAGAAAGAACCGAGAGGTGAACCTAATTATTGTATCTATAAGGATTGAACTTGAGACCGAAATCACAAAAGTTGATTTGGTCTCTAAAGGAACTAACCATATATCTTAACGGATCCAATTTGATTTAGTTACCACAAAAGTAGGAATTGTTTCATTGAGTACCATTTTTGTTTCTTGGGAGAGAACATTAACTTACCTAGGATCAGTTCACCTTCAAACAGGCATAAAATTAATAAAAGAGAAATCATTTTAAATATATAAATTGTCTTTGTGGCAGATCCTAATCCTAGGATTCTTTCTGTCCTATAACGCAAAAAACTCTACTTTTTTTAATAATTTTATGTTCTTATTAATCAACTTTTCTTTCTTTTTAATTTAATTAGATTATAATTAGTTGGTATTCGAAAATCAAAATCCTTGTAAATTTTTCACATCACCGACCCCTCTCAAGTCGAAGTTGTTTTGGAAGAGTACGAGTTTGGCTTAAGTCCAAGAGTCTGGATGTGGAGAGTTCCTTTTATCAGACATACATCCCCCCCAAAGTTTCGAGGATGCATGCGAGCCGTAGTAGGGTCGAGGTTGTGGAACCGCTAAGGAGTCCAGTCAAACTAAGCAACTTACACTAATTAATAAATTTATATAGAAAATGAAATATATCAATGCGAAACGTGATATTATCATTGTGATCATGTTAATCAAATTTTAAAAAAAAACTATTACTCATAGTTGTGCTATCTAATAACACACATTTTTTATTATATTTTAAATAACATATTAGCCATTGAAATAAAGTAATCTAATGGTATGTCAATTTAGTTTTGATTTATATGCAATTTGATATATATGATCTTATAAATAATATCACATTATTCAACAGTCAAATTGATAAATTTCATTTTATACGTGAAATTATTAATTAGTTTAAGCAGTGGCGGACCTAGGACCCTGGGTTCAGGGGTGTCAAATTTTTTAAATACACAATTTGCTAAAAATATATTTAAATAAATAAATTATACATTTCATAATTGTCTTCTACCTGATTTCATATTCTGAAATCGTTGAATAATAAGCTCAGCCAATTTTATTGAACACATCACTCTCAATGTATGTCACCAAACAGTCGTTCATCCATGTATCCCCATCCGGTTACGTAACCTATTCTTCACAATATTCATAGCAGAGAAAGCTCTTTCTACAATTGCTATTGCAACAGACAAAACTAGTGTCAGCTTCAAAAGAAGAATTTATCAGGTTCAACTTGTGTTGCACTAGACCAACACAAATTAAATAGCACTAATAAGTTCCTAAATACAAATTAAATAGCACTAAAAAAATCAATATATTTAAAAAATACAAAACAAATTCAAATTAAATACTTTTTTTTTTGTTACCGTATTATTGGTGCGCAGTATCCACCAGCTTTGTCGGTGACTATTCTAGTCCGGGGGATCTGGCTGGCCATCGGTATACCCGGCTTTGCCCATCTATGTGGTGCTCCCCTCCCAACTGAGTTTTTGCCACACCCAAAATTCGAACCTGAGACATTGCGATGGGTTCCAAGTTACCACTCAGATCAACTGTTGTTGGTAAAAAATTCAAATTAAATAGACACAAATAAGCAAAATAAATTAAATAGCACTAACACAAAATACAAATTAATTAAATAGCACTAATACAAATTACCAATTAAATAGTACTAACAGATTCAAAATTAGGATAATAAGAACAAGAACAGATCCAAGGAGATAGAGAGATAGAGAAACTTTTTTAAAATAAAATATAAGAGTGTGAGTGATTGTGTGAGTGTGGTGCAAAATTAGGAACTTTGGGGCAAAACTAAGAACTTGGGTGTAAAATATATTTTTCAGAAGATGCAAAAATATTTTTCCCTAAAATATCGGTGCTAATTTTATTTTTTTAAGGGGTCACTTGAACTCTTCAAACATACATAGGTTCGCCAATGAGTTTAAGTCACTAAGTAAAACATATAGTGTCAATATATCTTAACATATATATAAAAAATAAATAGTACATTTTTAATTACCCAATTAACAAAATACTACTTTTAATTAGATATTTTAATATTAAATCTCGGCGACCATTCATTTTTCAGTGATTATTGCACAAGCATTTAAATGGAGATTTTTTTTTTGACACATTAAATGGAGATTTCTATTGGTCCATCCGAGAATACTAAGATTTATAGTCATACGATCAAATATTGTTAAACTATTTTTGACACGCATCTACTTCAGAAGTATTCAAATGATGATCTCCGATTCCGAGGGCTGTTGATTCAACAAAAATTGATTTAAAATCGCATAAAAGCGATGATCCCGCGAGCATATTTTGAAATCTTCTAGTATTATATAAAGATAATTAAATGGTTTTTTTTTTTGACAAAAATTAAAAAGCTTTTCAAATTCATATTATTTGATAGAATTTTTGGTCAAATAATGGCGTATCTTCACTGAGTTTGTTATTTGTATCTTGGTTAGTTAGATATTAGCCTATGTTTACTGCGAATAAGGAGGAGATAGGAAAACGTATACCTAGGCTAGTTATACCTGAATCAAAAACCAAAAGAGCTTTTGATTTTCAAATCAGTTATTATAAACGGAATAGTCACTTAGAGTACGTCTTCTTCTTCGTCAATATTTTGATCAGTTCCGACGTCGTCTTCCATATTCAGTAAACAAGTTTTTCTTCTTCCATGTGCTGCTTTCTCTCTCTCTCTCTCTCTCTATATATATATATATATATATATATATTAGTTGCTTTCAATATATCGAACTGATTCTTTTTGTATCGTTAAATTAACTTCTTCTGGTTATATTAGAACCGAATTGCCATTATTTAATACAGATACAGATCATTATGGACCTTCATGGCGAAATGAAAGTATCCGAATTGGAGAATGAGAAAGCAGATCAGCAACTTTCCAGAATTCTTCAACTCTCTTCAGGTACTTCTTCATTACTGCCTTTTTATATCATTGATTCTCTTATATGTAGTATTTTAATTCAATATCAATGCACCATTTATATCAAAGAAAAGTGTGATACACTATTTTATGTATTTATGTATTGCAGATATAAATACGGTTGTGGAGGACCAAATGAGTTTGATTAGTTACTGGATAGCCAAAATCAAAGACGATTTCGATGTAATTGATTATTTCTTTTCTAACCCATATAAGTATTCGGCCACACCCATGTTGAAGGCACAGTTCTACAAAGATGCGGAAGCATGTAAAGAGGACTCTAGCGAATGCTATTCCACTAAGGATTCTTCGGTATATAGTTTACAGGGAAATTCAAGTGATAGTTGGGTCACCTGTGATGATTCGAGTGACGGTTCCGAATATGATTTTGATTCGGATCATGATGATATTATGTTTCATGCATCGCGATCTCAAACGGCGACTCCAAATAAGTCAATTCTTAATGTGGCAAACAAGAAATGTGAATGTGATAGGTCTACTAAAGTTCATTGTTTGCCCGATGAGGAAAGTTGGGTGGCTTTTGATTTTGATTACTTCGAAAATTTGCACGCCGTTATAATTGAGAGTCCAATCCCCTATGATGATATTGGCGACGGTTCTAAATATCTTTTTGATCCATATCTTGATGATATGATTTACTATGCATCGCGATCTCAGGGCGGCGGCTCCAAGACAGGTGTATCAAACAAAAAGACTTGTGAATGTGACATTAGCGTTGAAGACAATGCATCTTCTGTATGTTTCATTTGATTATGCACCACATTGCTAGAGATAAATAGCTACCTGAGATTTGATTGTAGTAATTTCAAGTGATGCATGTGTTTTTAAACAATTGTTGATGTGTTGTTGTCTTTCTTTATTAAGTCGCAGGACAATTTATTTCCTTTGGAATAATCTTAAGCCTTGGTTTTGGGATTTTTAGCCACAAAACCACCACTAACCTCATCACAAAATTGGGATCTTAAACCAGGCTCTGCTAAGGTTGATAGCTTTTAGCCACCATTGTCGTTAGGTCCTAGCCGTGGGGTCGGCCAGAGGTTTGGACAGTCTTAGATTCCTCTTTTCTTCAAACAATTGCGTCGAGGAGGGAATTCTGCTCCTCAACTGTGGGTTTCCTGACTCCACTAGAAAGGGTCAGGTTGAGTGAAAGGGACGTGAGGGTTGGATTATCTACTGACCTAATGCATAAAAATAAAGTGCGATAAAAGAAGATAAAAACTGAGAAAAAATAGATTTGTAATGATTGATGTGTATTCTGTACAATTCTTGCTTTCCAAGCAAGTCTGCCTTACTTCGGCCATTCAATTCCTCGGCCGACCCTTGTCCTCGGCTTGCAGCCATAAACCTAGGAAATCGAGCCATCATGGCCGTGGTACTTAATAGGTTGAGACTTGTTCTCCCTCGGTCTCGTTCACTATCCCTCGAGCTTACCCCCCTCCTCGGGGAATTTAGATCATGATTTGACTCTAGCTTTCCCTTGAGTTTATCCTTTCACCAAATATGTTCTGGGATTTGTCTAGTGGTCTGCCTCGGCGCCCTAGTCTTTTTTCACCTTTTCCTCTCAGCCCTCGGCCCACGACTTAATTATTTTTGGTTGTTAACTGCCGCAAATGGCAGATTTTCGTCAGCTAGTGCCAGATTTACGACTTGTTCTACAGGGAAAACAGAGCGATGACATCTGCACATCGCCTACGCTCGCGTCTCACTCTGTCAGCGTCTGCATCCTTTCAGCGTACGTCCGTCAGTGCTTGCGTCCAATCAGTGACTGTGATACCCTATACCGCGCATGTGACCGCCCAACAAGAGAAGTGTGTGTCTGGTAGGACCCACACATGCGCCCAACCAGCAACTGTGTCCTTTTCAGCATTCGCATCTGTGTCCTTTCCTGCATCATTTCTGATTACTGTGGGACCCGATTGCCTTGCGTCAGGCAACACCTTACCTGATCATGTGCACGGGATAGTCACTGATAGTCCTGATTCGCCTGTGAAGGCCGTCCCACTTGTGGAAAATCAAGACATCTAAATTTCACCAAACGCACACTAAATGTTTTTTCTTGACACAAAAACACTAACTGTTAGTGTTTGCAAACACATCTAAATTTTTAATACGTTATTCGCTAGTCAAAATTGCTAGTCAAATGTATTAGCAGTTGAGACTTGCCAAACTTAACATTAATGTTGAATTAACTAATATATAATATTCCAAAATATTTATAAATTGTTAATGCTGTAAATTCATGGTAATTATTCTAAATTGTTAATACTGTAAATCGTTTTGTTTTTTTTAACAAAATAATTGTATGTATTAGTCGTCTTTTTATTAGTTATTATTCATGGTAATTATTCTAAATTGTATGTATTAGTCGTCTTTTTCCCCTTATTTAATTTAATTTATTAGTTATTATTCAATTTAGTTTTTGTGATGTTTTGATTATTATATGAAAATAAAATCTTAATTAAAAATTAACTGGAATAATTGAAAAATTAGCCGATGACGGGTGGTCGCTAATGTTCTGTACCTTGCAGTGACGGGTGGACTGCAGTTGGTAGTCTCTTGCTGTATAGCCGGTATGTCAACGTGCGCTCGGGAGGGGTACCTGCGAAGCCACTCCGACGTTCAAGTCAGTATTGAGAGTAGGTGAGTGATTTAGCTAGGAATGAGAGTGTAACTCAATATGGCAATGTGAGCCAGTATTTATAGGAAAACGTGCCCATTATGAGCCGTTGGATTGAATGAGTCGATCTGAGCCCTCCAAATATGAGAGTCATAATTGGGCTTATAGATTGTGGATATGAACCAAAATGATTGGGCCAATCCATGTTCAATTGCTGAATGGGCCTCATGGCCCAGTCCAAAACATGTACATATACACCTAACTCCCCAAGAAAGAACGATTACCTAATCCAAAAAAAAACTGATTCTTTGATTTCCTAATTTACATCATCTACCACAATTTGCAACTGACTTTGTCAAATTGAAAATGGATCAACCAATACTTTTTGAGAAAAATGATAATTTAATTAAATTGCTATTGTGATTGGCTCTAATTAAATAACACTATTAGAGCCGTTGTAAGTTATCACATAACTGGCCGTGTCTTTCATCATTGTTCCCTAATATTTTTTTGGTTACACATTGTTCCCTAATCCTAATATCACGCCCATCCTTCTCGACCGCTCCACTTCCTTAAAGGTCTAACGTGAATTAAAACTTTTGCCCCTAATTTCAAAATGCCTCCGGTTACACATTTAGCATCGATCATTCAAATAACCGATGCTAAATGATGCTTTGTAATGTCTAATTTCCACTAGTGAATACTGCTCTGCAAAAATTTGTCAGGATTTACAACAATCTCGTTGAGGATCCTAAAACCGGAAACCGACATAATGAATGATGCAAATGCTATTTATTTTCAAAATGAAAATATTGAGTCCTTCAAATTTGAGCACGCATGGTGAATGTTGAAAGACAAACCTAAATGGTTGGGAGCATATATACATACGGACTCCTTAGTTGCCAACCCAATGAGATCATTGGAGCGCCCAATGGGACAAAAGGCAACAAAGAAGAAGGCCAAGGAGAAGGTGGTTGAGGAGTCTTCTAACAATACCAACAATGAAGTGCAGGAGATAATGGGTAAAAAAGCATCAGCATTGGAAAAATTGGCTAAACTTAAGAAAGAAGAGTTGGAGTTAAAGGAAATGGAGATGATCATGAAGGACACATCTGGGATGGGATGACTGAGATACAGCGTCGATGTCATGAAAGCTTTTGTACGAAGCTCATAGAAAAACACGGGCTTTAGTTAAGATGATATTGCAATGTTGTTTAAAATAGGCTTAAATATCTATTCTGCCCCTGCAAATATCACCATAATCCAGTTATACCCCTGTAAAAATAAAAACTTTAAAATTACCCTTGCAAATATAAATCGCTTACGATTATGCCCCTCGGTCAGCTTCCCATCCAAAAAAATAATTTAAATAAGGTTTAAATATATGTTCTGCCCCTGCAAATATCACCATAATCCAGTTATGCCCCTATTATGCTGATATTTGCAGGGGCATAACTGGATTATAGTGATATTTGCAGGGGCATAACTGGATTATGGTGATATTTGCAGGGGTAAAACATATATTTAAACCTTATTTAAATTATTTTTTTGGATGAGAAACTGACCGAGGGGCATAACCGTAAGCGATTTATATTTGCAAGGGTAATATTAAAGTTTTTATTTTTACAGGGGTATAACTGGATTATGGTGATATTTGCAGGGGCAAAACATATATTTAAGCCTTTAAAATAATCGTTTTGTTTTTTTTAACAAAATAATCGTATGTATTAGTCGTCTTTTTATTTTTTCCCCTTATTTAGTTTAATTTATTAGTTATTATTCAATTTAGTCTTTGTGATGTTTTGATTATTATATGAAAATAAAATCTTAATTAAAAATTAACCGGAATAATTGAAAAATTAGCCCGATGACAATAGCTAATTGCAATATTCAAAGCTAATATAATATAGTCAAACTATTCTAATTTCAACATTACCGATTGGTGGTCTAGACCACTAGAATACCTAAACAATATGTAATCCTTTATTATTGTTTGGGTTTGAGCACCCCTAGTGCTCCGTTATTGAAATACCGCTTATCTAAAAAAAAATAGTCAAACTATTCTAAATTGGAATAAAATAGTCGTACACTAGTTAAAGATAAAATGGAATAATTTAAGCTATTCTAAATTATTTGGATTATGTCAAAAAAAAATTGGATTAGTTTAGAAAAAAGTGCACAATTTAAATAGTTTGTTATAACTAGTCAAACTAGACGTTTTTAGTTGAGAAAAAATTGCACAATTTAAATGTTTGTACACTATTTATATTCTCATTATCAATTCAATCTATCTTCTCACTCTTATCATTCTCTCATTCATCCATTGGATGGATCCTAACAATGGTGACCTGGATACACATTCTTAGAACTATTAATTACTAGCTCTCTTTGTACAACAGCGTTCTACATAAAAACTTCTGCATAATTCCTGAATATGCATACGCAGGTATGAAGTAGGAGATGCACAATTTGATTGTTTATTGTTGTTTAATTAGTGAAGGTTTTCGATGTACTTATTGATGTTAATCAATTGTTTCTCTAATTGTTGTTATTGTTTAATACACATACAGATTATGGAGAAAGCATCCAAATTGGAGAAAAAGAAAGTAGATCAACAACTTTCAGGAATCGTTAATCAACTCTCTTCTTCAGGTACTTATTTTTCTTGCCTTAATATATCATTAATTACTTCTCTTATATACTTCTGTTCGACTATTAACATGTTTCATTTAAGTTACAAATACAAATGAATAACTACTCCTAAATTATTTGACACGCTTACTTAAATAATCGTTAATAGACTAAATATCTAACTTAGTATAGGAAATTATGTCTACCATGAATAAAAGTTTAATACTCTATTTATGTATTATGCAGATGTAAATACTGTTGTGAAGGGCCAACAGGATTTGATTAGTTACTGGATAGCCAAAATCGAAGAGGATTTCGATGTAATTGATTATTTCTTTTCTAACCCATATAAGTATTCTGCAACACCCATGTTGAAGGCACAATTCTACAAAGATGCGGAAGCATATAAAGAGGAATCTATCCAATGCTATTCCATTAAGGATTCTTCTGTAGATAATTTACAGGGAAATTCATCGCGATCATCCCATGCTGCGACTCCAAGGAGGTCCATTCTTAATGTGACAAGTGAATGTGATAATTCTAAAGTTCTTCGTTTTCCCGATGAGGAAAATTTGAATGCGAATGTGATTGAGTATCTAGTCATCTATGATTATATGGATGATTTCTTTGATCCGTATCTTGATGATATGATACTTACCCTGCAGCAAGAAATGGAACGTTTGGTCACTTCTAGTTTTGCTTACCTAGAAAATCTGCAATCGAATGTGATTGAGAATCAAGTCCTCTATTATTATATGGATGACTTTTATGATCCGTATCTTGATGATATGATACTTGCCCTGCAGCAAGAAATGGAAAGTTTGGTCACTTTTAAATTTGGTGACATGGAAAATGTGCATGTGAATGTGATTGGGAATCCAGTCCCTTGCGATCGTATGGATGATATTTTTGATCCGTATCTTGATGACATGATATTTACCATGCATCATGAAGAGGAGAGTTCAGCCACTTCTAATTTTGATTACATGGAAAATTTGCACACGAACGTGATTGTGAATCAAATCCCCTATGATGAAATTGGTGATGCTTTTGATCCGTATCTTGATGATATAATATTTTCCACGCATCACGAACTCGGGGGCAGCTTCAGCGAGGTGGATTGTGCGTGTGACAAACATTACATGAATCTGATAGATTCATTTCAATTTGGCATACAACGCGTCATTTCCAGGTTATGTGTAAGATGTTTGTGCACTACATTTCAATTGATGTGTTTTTTGTAAAATTGTTGATGTGTGTGTTCTCTTTTTTTATTGAGTCGCGCAGGATAATGGTGTGATCAAGAGTTTCTTTAACATGCGGAAGGAAGCCTAAAAGAAATTTCCAGCATTTCTTATTTAAGTTTGGAGATCACACTTTTTTTAGATGTTAATAGAGTTATTTTCTTTTAATTGGAAGGAAGCCCACAAGAAATTTCCAACATTTCTTAGATGTCAATAGAGTTATTTTCATTTAATTGGAATTTTACAATAATGCAGATTTCATCTATTTCAAATTGAATATTCGGATTTGATTTTTACCTTTATTTGAATTTGCATTTTTGCTTGTTTGTTAGCACACAATATGTAAGATGAAACGTGTTTATATATATATATATATATATATATATATCCAAACCCAGGAGCATCATTAGTGACCATTAACAAGTTGTTGAAGAAGTGTTTGCCAACAGAAGAGAGGTGAGTTTTTCGCTTCAACTTCCGCTTGATTAAGCTCAATATTTAACTTGCAGGTGGCACTTGGGTTATTATGTATTGAAAACAACAAGGGTTTTTTTTTCCCTACCCCCTCCTTATACCCCATACCTCCATTTTGCTATTAAACCCCAAAATACCCGTAACTTTAAAAAAAAAAACAGTTTTTTAAAATTTTTTGGAATTATGTTATATTCGGGAGCAAATTTTTTTAAGATTTCCGGAAATACCTCAAAAAAGAGGTATTTCCGGAAGAAAATTTGCCTTCCGGATTTATCTTTTGGTTTCCGGATTTATCTTATGGCTTCCGGATTTATCTTTCCAGATTTATGTTTTGGCTTCCGGATTTATCTTTCCGGATTTATCTTTTGCCTTCCGGATTTATCATTTAGCTTCTGGATTTATCTCATAGGAGGATAAATCCGGAAGCCATTTTTGGCTTCTGGATTTATCATTTGGCTTCCAGATTTATTTTTTGCCTTCCGGATTTATGGAGTAAACTCGGAATTAAAAAGGGGGTAAATTTAGAATTTTTCCAGATTTATGAGATAAATTCGGAATTTTTTTTAATTCCGAATTTACCCCATAAATCCGGAAAAATTCTGAATTTACCACCTTTTTCATTTTTTCCGGATTTATCACATAAATCCGGAAATTTCAAATTTAACATTCGGAATTTATGTATAAATCCGGAAAATTGTAAAAAATTGTTTTTTTTTTGAAAAAGTCAAAGGCATTTTGGTCCAAAATGGAATTATGGGGGTATGGATGATAAGGAAGGGGTAAAAAAAAAAGCCCAAACAACAAATGTGTTCAATGTTGTCTTTATATTCAACTGTCACTCTAATTAGCCGACACCAAGGTCCAAGTGCAAGTAAGCATTAGACAAACAAGCACCTATCAGCCTCATAAGGATGGAAATAGACCATAGGGATGCATTGGCGTAAACATAAATTAAGGGACTCAGAATAAAAAATTAAAGCAGCAGGAAATTAGGTTTTGAAGATGCTGATGTGATGTGGTAATACTTTTTTGTTTCCCTGATGTGGTAATAGATTTCTTTTGATGAGTTAGATAGTTAAGCTCGATGCATCCCTTTTCCAAGTTGCTTTATGCCCTTACGCAAAAAAGAAGATCCTTCAATGCAATATACTGCAACATTTCTGTAATAAACTACAAAAAGTAGCTGAACTAACAAAGATAAGAATCTATAAAAAGAAAAATCATAAAAATATCGAGAGATCCAATGCTTTCAACAAGAGCGCAAAAAAGAAGATCCTTCAATGCAATATACTGCAACATTTCTGTAATAAACTACAAAAAGTAGCTGAACTAACAAAGATAAGAATCTATGAAAAGAAAAATCATAAAAATATCGAGAGATCCAATGCTTTCAACAAGAGCATAAATATATATATATATATATATATATATATATATATATATATATATATATATTAAAATGGCTCTTTGGAAAGGAAGTATGGTTAAAACATAATTCGAAATCACGAGTACTTAAAAGAAACAGGAGAATCACACCCATGAATGGTAGAACGTCATTAATCCTTCGAGTAGTTTGTACTAATGGTTTTTGAAGTGTATAAAACCAGATTAACCTTAAGAAATTTAAAGAAATCAATTCTGAGAAGGAAAGAACAACACAAATTCCTTAAGTGCACTAATGAAACACGTAAATAAAGTGCGAAGACATTAAAAAGAGAAGGACAAGATTGAGACATTCGATTGTCAAAGGAAAACTGCATTGAATTGTAAAAGATTTTTAAAATACAAGAGTGTTGGATTACTGAATGTTACGAAATCGTCCATAGTACTAAGTTTGTACTGCTATTTATAGAATTACAAGCATGAAACTAACTTATTGCATGGTGGACACATGTCCTTGTTGAAAGCGAATAAAGAGAAAAAGTAACTAATGATTGATAGAGATTGGTGCCACTTGTCTTCTGGCGCATGGATGCTTTACACTATTCCTTGTGTTTTGAATCACTTCTGAAGAAACCGCCTTAACCATTGTTTTCGAATCTTCGCGCGCAGTGCTTCAGCCTTCGAGATTCGTTTCTGAAATCTCTTCGAATTATACGTAAGATGATGGATTATCTCACCATTCGAATACCCATTCTTTGAGCTCTATTTTGATGCCTTGCAGACATGTCCTTGTAGCAAATTTCAAGTCTGAATTTTGGTTGTAACAGATGCCCACAAAATGTTTGGTTTCAGTTGTTGAGGAAGAGAGTAAACATTTTGAAAAATTTAGTTGTGACTCAGGCGAAACATCACCTCTTACAGTTAAAGAAATAGTCGCTACTAGTCACTTCAACAACGTGTGTGTCGCTCTATAACTCTAGCACCATTCCCAAGGAAATCTTAATCATTCTTGCAAGCTGTCATCATTGGAAGTTCATCCTTTATTAGCCGTTTTTCAAAATACTCACAACACCCCATGTTCTCAGCACCATTTTTAGAAAACCACGTTAACTACCCCTGGACGTTTTCAATTCGTCAGTAGCGATTCAACATGATCATAATCATATAAATAACTAAGTCTTTGGGTGACTTAGGCACCTGTCCAACAAAGGTGCCCCGAAAGGAGATACCCCCTCTCCTTTGGTTGCTTGTCAACAAGCCACTCAAGTGTCCCCTTTTAGGAGCCACTTCTTCTATGACAAGCTCTGGGAACATTGCGATTCCCTTTTTTGACAATTTGAAGAAAATCCACGAACACCACGGGAGTAACATTCTTGAGGCTCTTGCCACTGTACCGGGGTTTAAACAGCGACTTCGTGATCTGGTCATCAAGAAGGCCTTCCCTTGCACAAACATTCAGAATTTCAAAAACTTGCTCCACTTCTCCTCCAACCAGTTAAGGTTCACACTGATTTAGAAAGTCATGATGCTAAAGTCGAATTTTTTGGATTCGAGGACTTTCGATTGGACGCTAAATTCGTCAAAGCCCACTAGGAAATGGCTAATGCTGATGAGATTCCCCAAAACGGTCAAAACCAAATAGATGAACGACAATTTCAAGTGGAAACTTTCAAGAACTCAATTACTGACTTCCCAAATCAATGCGAAGTTCTCAATGCTCAAAAGAATGAGGTCTTTGCGCGAATAAACCATATTTGAGACCAAATGTCGCTAGTTCTAGAAGTAAGATACCAAGGCTCTCAGTATTTTGAGGATCTCATGCAACACAAAGAGGAAAATTTTTCTCAGAGGACTGGGTTGGAGGCAGAGAAAGTGCTGTTGGAAAAGCACATGGAGAAGACCCAAGAGGAGTTGCTTAAGTTTCTTTAAAAAGCTTCTGTAATCTGTCAATTTGGACTCTTAATGTAGAACTCCATGTTATTCCTGTTTTCAGATAAGGACAAGGAAAAGGCCAAGTAGAGGAGAACACAACATTTATTTGTTCACCATATGTATTTTGCTACTCATGAACTTATTTTACTAAGTTGTAATGTAGTATGGTGATAATAGAATTTTATATCACTTTTGTTATGTGTGTGTAACTATTACTTGAAAAGTTTGTTATTCCACAAGTTAAGTGTATCATGAGTGTTTTATTTTAATCCCAACTAGCTATTGTAGACTAAGGTGTTACATTTATGGTGTCAGGGCAGTTCAATCCATTCTTGGACTATGCTAGTTAGTATTAGGGAATTCTTTGTTAAATTCTTATTACTTTGTTATGAGATATTGAGTCTGATCACTCAATGTTTTGTGCAATGTGTATGCAGAACCATGGCAGAGAACTTCTCGGTTTGGGCAAAGTGATAACCCGCAAGATGAAGAGATGAAGAGGTGTATCTAGAGTGTTGAAGATTTCTTGAAGTGGAGTGTCTTAGAAACGTGAGATAATTAATACCCACTATGCTAAATACATGAATGGAAGCTATGCTCTCTCCTATAAATAGAGAGACTTGTGAAGAGTGATGACATTCCCATTGAATAGGTGAGGAATACCCTTTGGGTGATCATTAATATTTGTTGTGAGATGTGAGTGATATAATTTCTTGTAACTCTTAGAGTGAGAAGAGCATTGTAGGGTGATACACATATTTGGGTGGGTTATAAATTGATGTAATCATGTTTGAGAAGATGAATAAATTATGTTGATGTGTTCCCGTGGACGTAGGCACGAGGTTGCGAACCACGTAAATCATTTGTGTGTTCTTCTCTCATTTATTCTTGCGACGTGTTTATCTATATATACTCAAAGATCATTAGGTGTGTGGGTGAATCCGTTGACGTGTGTGGTTATCCACAACAGTGGTATCCGAACAGTTATCCCTCAACACCAACTCACCTTAACTTTATATTCAGCAAAAAAAAAATAGAAGAGAAAATAGGTACACCTAACCCCAAAATAAAGGAGATAAGAGTGATTTAGTATACAAAATATCTCTCACAACTTCTCTCATGCCCTCTCTCTCTTACATTGTCTTTGAAATTCCTAGTATAAATTCCTTACATTGTCTTTTAATAATATGAAAGTAAACTTTTTTTTTAGATTAGCAATACTTCATTGATCTAGGGGTGCTCAAACCCAAACAACAAATGAGTTACATATTGTTTAGGCAATGAAGAGGTTCACACTGATTTAGGCAATGAAGAGGATCATGCCACAAAGATGATACGATACTCGCCCTGCAGCAAGAAATGGAAAGTTTGGTCACTTTTAATTTTGGTAACCTGGAAAATGTGCACATGAATGTGATTGGGAATCCAGTCCCTTGCGATCGTATGGATGATTTTTTTGATCCGTATCTTGATGACATGATATGTACCATGCATCATGAAGAGGAGAGTTCAGCTACTTCAAATTTTGATTGCATCGAAAATTTGCACACGAACGTGATTGTGAATCAAATCCCCTATGATTAAATCGGTGATGCTTTTGATCCGTATCTTGATGATATAATATTTTCGACGCATCACGATCTCGGGGGCAGCTCCCGCGAGGAGGATTGTGCGTGTGACAAACATTACATGAATCTGATAGATTCATTTCAATTTGGCATACAACGCGTCATTTCCAGGTTATGTGTAAGATGTTTGTGCACTACATTTCAATTGATGTGTTTTTTGTAAAATTGTTGATGTGTGTGTTGTTCTCTTTTTTTATTGAGTCGCGCAGGATAATGGTGTGATCATGAGTTTCTTTAACATGCGAAAGGAAGCCTACAAGAAATTTCCAACATTTCTTATTTAAGTTTGGAGATCACACTTTTTTTTAGATGTCAATAGAGTTACTTTTTTTTAATTGGAAGGAAGCCTACAAGAAATTTCCAACATTTCAGACATTTCTTAGATGTCAATAGAGTTATTTTCTTTTAATTGGAATTTTACAATAATGCAGATTTCATCTATTTCAAATTGAATATTCGGATTTGAATTTTATCTTTATTTGAATCTGCGTTTTTGCTTGTTTGTTAGCACACAATATGTAAGATGAAACGTGTTTATATACATACATACATATATATATATATATATATATATATATATATATATATATATAACTATTAATAAAGGGGATTCTAAAAAAACACTGTCATTTTGGTGTCAGATATTTCTAACAAACGATAACCACCCACTAACACACCAACACATTAATCACACACAAACACACTAACATGAAAGATGACTAGTGTGTGTATATATATATATATATATATATATATATATATATATATATATATGATCAGTACCTTGAGGTCGGCTGTAGAGCTCAAGGGACTGGTCCTCTAATGCTATAGAAAGTGGTCAACCTGATGTTGTTGAGGTAGGTTTGGACGCACGGGGGGGTGTACTTGCAAGGACACTCCGACGCCCAAGTCAGCTAGGTCGAGCACTATAATATCGAGTGAGAATTAGAATAGATTGTTTACCTGACATCTTGGTGTTTAGTGCTATTTATAGTGGTTGGGAGGCTCGGGAGAGCTGTCAGATTTGAGTGGATTGATCAGGATCATTGATATCGGTGGCCCAATGATCTGTTGGGCTGATCCACTAATGGATTGGGGCTGATGACTGGCCCAGTCTAGAACAGTTGCCCCCCAAGCCAAGGTCGATCATCGAGCGGGCGTAGGCTTAATGTGCTGTCCTGATGGTCGTGCCCTCCAGTTATCACTTGGTGAAGTTTTCGATTTTCGTACCAGGTCGTTGATAACAAAAAGGGGTTGTGTTTGGTTCGTTCCACCAGACCGGTGTGTTGTTTCGAATGTTTCTAACGTTTCGGGCTTGCATGTACACGTATAGGAGAGGTCATTCCCATTCGCGTGTAAAATACATTATTTCTTCCAAAATTCCACTGAGGTGATCTCACACACACGGGCGGTCAGAATTTTGGAGCAACCACTTCCTTCCGGCCGACCAAGAATCAAGGGTCTCAAGCGCGAGTGAGCTTGGGGCGGACAACATCTTGGGCGGCTATCATCTTCTTACGGGTGACCTGCATATATCGAGGGTGAGCGTCTTCGTGCTGGGGCGCCCCAATCTTGGGAGACCAGCACACACTGTAAGTGCCCCAATCTTGGGCGCCCCATTGTTGCTTGGAGCATGCGTTGTTCTTCACGCGTTGTGGGCACCCCACCTTGGGCGACCCACTAGGACTTGTGGCGTGCTTTTCCCTCTTTTTCCTTCTGCACCATCCTATTCGATGTAGTGGTGACTTAGAATATTTTTTTGACATTCTGGTCTTCTAGGTGGCGCTCTTTGTCTTTCTGAGGCTTTGGTGGTTTGATCTTCACGGCTGCTTGATCCGTATTTTAAGGTATGCGACCTCGATTTTTAGTAGTTTGTAATACTCGGTTGGTTTCTAACCTGTTGTGATTTTTATGACTTTTGATCTTTTCTTAAGAATACCCCTATGGGTCGGTCAGGCGATTATTTCCTTTCTTTCTCTGGACGATCACTTCCCCTCTCGGGCGATCACTTCCCTTCTTTCTCTGGATGATCACTTCCCCTCTCAGGCTATCACCCTGTCTTTGGGGTGACGAACTGAAGCTCTCTCGTGAGCGTTGAACAGGGGGCGACCTGATTGCCGGAGTGGTCACGAATGTGGGGCAGCCACGGTTCTCTTTGAGCGGGTGATCCCCATCTTGGGCGGCCAAGGTTCTCACGTGCGGGCGATCACCATCTTGGTCTGGCGTTCAAAATTCTTCGCTGGGCGGTCTACGAACGGTAATAACCCTTCTTTTTCCATTTGTATTACCCTATTTCGAAGTAGCGATTTGCTAAGGATCTAAAATGACTTAGAATAACTTGAACAAGAAGCTTGCTAGGGTCAAGGACTTGAACAAGAAGCTTGTTGATGTCGAAGGGGAACGTGACAAAGCTGTTGGAGATCACGCACCCTTAAGGGACCAGATCGCGGGTTATTGTGAGGAGCGCTTTGGGATCGAGTTCGATCGAACAGTCGTCAACTACCCCCACTTCGTGGAGGGTAGCCGCATCGTCAGGCCGAGCAGGGAAAACTCGTTAGGGAGGAGGCGGTCGCTTGGGTTCCTCAAGCATGATCTTGTTTTTAAATGATTCTTCGTACTTTATTTCTCTTGCGCTCTTGGTGCTTGGGCGAGGTTGTTTTTTCTCTAAGCCGAGGGCTTTCGCTTCGGCCATGAACTGGCCGTCCCCTATAGCAATTAACTGGCCGTCCCCCATGGCTCAAGGTGTGGTCGCCCCTGAGGGTTCACAAATAGGGGAGGGTGCTCGCCTTGTTGATCGTTCTACACGGAGTGGTCGTCTTTATTCGTTTAATCGTTTTTAATCGGCGGGGTCTCGGCTCTACCCCTTAGACATCTTATCAAATTTCTACTTGGATTTAGCTCGCCTTAGGGGGTGCAACCAATCTTAGGCCGCTTCGTTTGTACTTAAATTCGTTTAAGTGCCTTTGGACAGTATACAAAGCTTCTACTCAGATTTAACCCGCCCTCAGGGGTGCAACCAATCTTAGGCTGCTTTGTTTGTACTTAAATTCGTTTAAGTGCCTTTGGACAGTTTACCAAGCTTCTACTCAGATTTAACTCGCCCTCAGCGGTGCGACCAATCTTAGGCTGCTTCGTTTTTACTTAAATTCGTTTAAGTGTTGTATCCTAACCACGCAGTTTATCAAACACGGTTCGAACTTAATTCACACGGCAGGTCGAAATTTTGAGGTTCCTTCTCCCTAATATCGTCTCCGAAGGTGACGATCAACTTGATTCGTCCGATCGGTGTGGTTGATGCACCATTAGATCTGGTCCGGACTGTTCCTTTGTAAGGTCTCAAAACTTCTTTTGATATCTTCAGAACGTCTGAGAGATCTTCAAAAATAATATCTGCAGAGCTCCCTTGGTCGATCAGAATTTGTCTGACTTCCACGTTGGTCATGATAGCGACCCCCACGAGTGGTGCTTCGTTGTTGGGGGTCCCGTCAACAAGGTCCTTGTCCCTGAAGGAAATAGGCGGCCTCTTCGAGAGTGCCCTGGGGCGGACGTTGGTACGACGCTCATGGATTCATCCCACCTTCTTTTTGTCGACTCGTTTGTTGAAGCATCAGTGGGAATGCATCTTGTGATTACCATGGCAACTGCCTTCCCCCTTGATTTTCTAGTATCTGGGACATCATCAGCTTCGTCTTCAGCTTCTTCTATCACCTTGGCTACTTCGTCGGCCGGTGTCTTTCCTTTCCTAGGCGATCGAGATCATAACTGATCGTAATGTGCTCCACTGAGGTATTGCGTTGTTTCGAAGTCGCAAACATTTCATTTGGGTTTTCTCTGAAAAGTCCTCCTCTGGGGCGTCCACTCTCTGGGGTGGTCACTCACCTTGGTCTCGGGCGATCACTTATATGAAGAATCCTCCTCTGGGCGAGCATTTCTTTGGGGTGATCCCTTCCTCTCTTTGGGAGCGACCAGATCTTCGTGGTGACCGCCCCTCTTCGCGCCTCTCTTGGGCGACCATCACCCTCATGGTGAGCGCCCTTCTTGGGCGAGTGTTCTTGCGTGGTGACGATGGTCCACGATTGATCTAGGGTTTGGGTGAGCAAGGCATCTTCGAAGGCAATCCAGGTCTTCAGGGTTTTGGTTGTTTAGTAATTTGTCATAATTGTCGACAAAGAGACTGAGTCTATTGGAGAAGTTGGTCTATCATCCTTCTTCTAAAGACAAGAGGTTTTCGTGTAACTGATCGTTCTGGCTCGATCTCATGATGAGCTAGTTGATGCTTTAGGTTTGTCGTCTTGTTTACCTTATAATTTCTCTTGTATGGTTGCCCACATTCTTTGGGTTGTCCATGCTTCCTAGGTCGCCCCATACGGTAGGCGCCCATTGTTGGATTTGTCCATACGAGGTGTTCAACTTTTTTTGGTCTGAAAACTTCCTCATCACAGATTCCTGATATTGGGAAAATCTTGCATTTCACTGGCCTGGCTGCCCCTCTGTTTCATCGTTAAGTCGAAGTGTTTTAGGTGGGCGACAAAACCTTTCGCTCCATTGTACACCTTCAGGTCAGAGGGGGGGGGGGGGGGGGGGGGGGGGGGGGGGGGGGGGGGGGGGGGTTTCTAACGAGTGCGGAATGCGGTACTCGTCTACCTCTCTGGTAAATGGTCCCAAGCTCAAGTCGACTCTACCTTTACGAGGTGGTCGATCCTCGAAGTATCGACTTCGATGACCACGTCGTTCATCTTCAGAATAGTCCTCATGATGGTTGAGCGGGTACGGGTGATCGGGGACAGGTCGCCCCTGGTCAGGGTGGTCATGGTCGGCCTGTCCCTTATTGTAATCTAAACTGTGATCGTTCGTGCTTTGGTGTACTGGATGCTTTATTTACCTAAGTTCATTTGCTCTTTCATCTTACACGTTTGATGCTCTGATCGTCTAATATCTTTGGATCGCCCATGCTATTTAGGTCGTCCAACATCTTGGGTCGCCCAACTAGCATGGTCGTCCCATCTCTTTGAGCCGCTCCTCCCAATGTGGGGGGCGCTCACACCTGAATAATGAGATCGTTCCCGGCAAAGCATTGCTTGTTGGGGTTAATCCTCCCTCTCCACGTGGGCAAAAATATCTGTTTCCTAAGCGGGGTTAATCCTCCTCCTGGTCCCCTTCGACGGGGTGGAGATCTATGGATGAGCCGTCTTCGGGGATGGAAGCGATGTCTCTTGGACAAGTTCACCGGAAGGACGACGTCGACCTCAGCGTTGGTCGTTGTTCCTCCCAGTGCTGGGGGTGGCCGGACTGGTATCTCAGCCACGCTTTGCAGGCAGGCTGACCGCAGTCTGTTTCGGGGTGCCTTCGGAGGCATGAGAGATATCAGTGGGATAGCGCGTGGCCTCCCACTATGGTCGCCACTGATCAGTACCTTGAGGTCAGCTGTAGAGCAGGTCAAGGGACTGGTCCTCTGATGCTGTAGAAAGTGGTCGACCTGATGCTGTTAAGGTAGGTCTGGACGCGCGGGTGGGTGTACCTGCAAGGACACTCTGACGCCCAAGTTAGCTAGGTCGAGTACTATAATATCGAGTGAGAATTAGAATAGATTGTGTATCTGACATCTTGGTGTTTAGTGCTATTTATAGTGGTTGGGAGGCTCGGGAGAGCCGTCGGATTCGAGTGGATTGATCTGGATCATTTATATTGGTGGCCCAATGATCTGTTGGGATGATCCACTAATGGATTGGGCCTGATGACTGGCCCAGTCCAGAACAATATATATATATATATATATATATATATATATATATATATATATATCCAAACCCCGGAGCATCATTAGTGACCATTAACAAGTCGTTGAAGAAGTGTTTGCCAACAGAGAGGTGAGTTTTTCGCTTCGACTTCCGGTTGATTTAGCTCAATATTTAACTTGTAGGTGGCACTTGTGTTATGTATTAAAAAAACAACAAATGTGTTCCATGTTGTCTCTATATTCAACTGTCACTCTAATTAGGCTGTTAATAGTGTCAAACGTGTTAGCTGACATCAAGTGCTGCGAGTAAACATTAGACGAATAAGCACCTATCAGCCTCATAAGGATGGAAATAAACCATAGGGATGCATTGGACGTAAACATAAATTAAGGGACTCAGATTAAAAAACTAAAGCAGCTGGAAATTAAGTTTTGAAGATGCTGATGTGGTAATACTTTTTGTTTCCTTTATGTGGTAATGGATTTGTTTTGATGAGCTAGATAGTTAAGCTCGATGCATCCCTTTCCCAAGTTGCTTGATGCCCTTATGCAAAAAAGATCAGATCCTTCAATGCAATATAGGCATGTAGAGGTGCACAAAATAATCAGTTGAACAGTTAAATCACATCCGAATCATTATCCGGTTAAATTAATCCGGATATTTATGTTAATTTTTAGGGATAATTACACCAGATGTCCTTTAAGTTATTTTACTATAACAAGTTTTTCTTTTAAGTTTTTTTCGTACCATTTAAGTCTTTTAAGTTATTTAATTGTAACAAGTTTGTTCTTTAATTGTAAAACTGGCTATTTCAATTTTTTAAAAATGGTTATGGTTTTTATCCGGTTATGAGATGGATGTTCGTTATCTAACAGTGGTGGCTTTCCATGAAAATTTAACCGGTTATTTCAGTTTTCTCAAAAATGGTTACGCTCTCTCATGCAAGTTAACTACTGTGTGTAAGCTGTAAGCGCTCCAAAGTTCTCACCCAACTGAGCTTGAGAGCGCTGTATGGCCTTTTGTAACTAGTATGTATTGCCTCCACAGGATCGGCCTGAACTGAATTCTATAAATAGAATTCTATTTCAGAAAATGAACTAAGAAATGTTAGCAAACAAGAAGCAATAAAAATACATTTTACGTTCTCTCTGTTTTCTTAATAGAAGATTCAACATATTGTATCAGTTTAAAACACTTGTGCATTTCTGTAATAAACTACAAAAAGTAGTTGAACAGTTCAAAAGATAAGTACCTGTTTGGGGAGGTTGTCAGTTTTTGGTTTTTGGTTTTGAATGTCAATTTCAAAACCAAAATATTTTTGGGTAAAATGGTGCTGAATTAGTTTTTTTCTTTTTTTCAAAACAATTTTCCATCAAATCACAAAATAAAAAAAATAGGTTTTCTAATTTTAGTTTTTGTTTTAACACTAACACGTCATCACCAACCATCACTTCAACAACCACCGACCACCACTCCGGGACCCACCAACCTCCACTCCAGCCATCATCGACCACCGATCCGGCAACCGCCGACCACCACTTCGACCACCATCAACTACCACTTTGACCAACAATGACCACTCTGACCACTGTCGACCACAACTCCGACCACTGCCGACCAACGCTCTGATAACTGTCGACCATTACTCTGACCGTCATACCCCACCGCTTTGGCCATCGCCGACCACTACTTTGACCACCATACCCCACCGCTTTGGCCATCGTTGACCACCACTCAGACACCCATCAACTACCACTTTGACCACCATTTTGACCATCGATCTCCACTCTGAACATCGTCGACCACCACTCCGACCACCGTTTACCACGACTTCGACCACCTCTCCGATCACCGCCAACCACTACTCTAGCCACTGATGACTACCACTCTAACCACCATCAACTACCACTTTGACCACCACCAACCACCACTCTGACCACTTCTGACTACCACTCCAGCCACTGCCGACTACTGCTCCAGCCACCACCACTCCTACCACCGTCAACTACCACTTTGATTCCACTTTTATGTTCATTTTTTAAATTATAGTTTTGATTTTTGAAAATTTCTTAACTCTAAATTGAATCTGGTTTTGGTTTCTGAAATTTTTATAACTCAAAACAGAATCTGATTTTGGTTTTTGAAAATTTCAAAACAGAAAACCACCCCAAAAAGGGCCTACGAATCTATAAAAAGCAAAAAAACTGCAAAATCATAAAAATAACGAGAGATCCTATGCTTTCAACAATAGCATATATGTATTAAAATGGCTGATTCTTCGCTTCAATTTTTTATGATTCACGTGGTTTTGATGATGATCGATCATCCACATCGTGTTGTGCCTACTAAAAGAACACGTTGATTGACAAAATTAAGGATATTAGACTAGAATAAGTAAATCAAAAAAGATTGTGACAGTAAATATAGAACCCGTAAAACATGAAAAGTTTTTCAATAAATTTCGTTAAGGTTTTCTGTTACAATACCAGCTCCAATTTGGTGCTCTTTAAAAAGGAAGTATGGTTAAAACATAATTCAATCTTGAAATCAACCTAATCAGGGACTCTAAATCAATCACTCGATTGTATTCAAACGCACAAAGTACTTAAAAGAAACACGAGAATCATGCCCATGAAGGGTAGAACGTCATGAGTCCTTCAAGTACTTTGTACTATTGGATTTTGAAGTGTAAATAAAACAAGAGTAAACTTTTGCAATTTACGGAAATCAATCCTGAGAAGGAAAGAACATTGCAAATCCCTTAAGTGCAATAATGAAAGAAAGAAATAAAGTGTGAAAACATTAAAAACAGGACACAAGAGTGAGACACTCAATTGTCAAAGGGAAATTGGATTGAATTGTAAAAGATTTTAAAAATACAAGAGTGTTGGCTCATACATACATTGTTCACCACAACTGCCAAAGATCTTGTGTGATCGCACAGTACCACGTTTGTACTACTATTTATAGAATTACAAGCATGAAATAAACTTATTGCATAGTGGACACATGTCCTTGTTGAAAGCGAATGAAGAGAAAACTAACTAATGATTGATAGAGATCGGTGCCACTTGTCTTCTGGCGCATTGATGCTTTACACTTGTCCTTGTGTTTTGTGCCTTAACCATTGTTTTCGAATCTTCGCGCGCAGCGCTTCAGCCTTCGAGATTTGCTTCTGAAGTCTCTTCGAAATTATACGTAAGAAGATGATCTCGCCATTCGAGTACCCTTTCTTTGAGCTCTATTTTGATGCCTACATGGCGTATCCTTGTAGCCAATTTCAAATCCGAAATTCAGTTGTATTAGATGCCCAGCAAATGTTTGGTCTTGGTTGTAGAGGAAGAGAGTATATATTTTGATAAATTTAGTTGCGACTTAGGCTAAACATCACCTCTTACAATTAAAGAATTAGTTGTTACTAGTCACTTCCCAAAGAAATGTTAATCATTCTTGCACTTGTCATCATAGGAAGTTAATCTTTTATTAGCCGTTTTTAGCATTATTCACGACACCCCACGTTCTCAACACCATTTTCAAAAAACCGCGTTAACTACTCCTGAAGGTTTTCAATTTACCAGAAGCGGTTCGACATTATAATCGTATAAACAACCGAGTCTTTGGGTGACTGAGGCACTTGTCCAAATAACATCTTCTTCATTTGTTCTTGAGAGTTGTTCTCAAAAAACTTCTCATAAAACCAATGGCACAAGACGAATTCAACAAAGGCGCCCTGAAAGGAGATACCCCCTCTTCTTTAGTTGCTTGACAACAAGTCACTCAAATATCCCCCCTTAGGAGCCATTTCTTCTCTGACAAGCTTTGGGAACACTGCAATTCCATTTTTTTGACAATATGAAGAAAATCATCGAACACCACGGAAGTAACATTCTTGAGGCTCTTACCGCGGTACCGGGGTTTAAACAGTGACTTCATGATCTGATCAGCGAAAACTAAGGTCGTCTAGAAGGCCTTCCCTTGCACGTACGTTCATAATTCCGAATACTTGCTCCACTTCTATTCCAACTAGTTAAGGTTCACACTGATTTAGGGAGTCATGATGCTGAAGTTGAAGTTTTTGAATTCGAGGACTTTTGATTGAACGCTAAAATCGTTAAAGCCCACCAGGAAATGGCTAATGCCACTGAGATTCTACGAAACGGTCAAAACCAAATAGCTGAACTACAATTTCAAGTGGAAGCTTTCGAGAACTCAATTACTGGCTTCTCAAATCAACACGAATTCCTCAATGCGCAAAAGAATGAGGTCTTTGCGCGAATAAACCATATTCGAGACCAAATGTCGCCAGTTCTAGAGGCAAGATACCAAGCCTCTCAATACTTTGAGGATCTCAGGAAATGCAAAGAGGACAATTCTTCTCAGAGGAATGGGTTGTAGACAGAGAAAGTGCTGTTTGAAAAGAACTTGGAGAAGATCCAAGAGGAGTTACTTAAATTTCTTTAAATAGCTTCTGTAATCTTTCAATTTAGAATCTTAATGTATCACTCCAGACTATTCTTGTTTTCAAATAAGTACAAGGAAAAGGCCAAGTAGAGGAGAACACAAGATTTATTTGTTCACCTTATGTATTTTGCTACTCATGAACTTATTATATGAAGTTGTAATGTAGTATGGTGATAATAGACTTTTAGATCACTTATGTTATGTGTGTAACTATTACTTGACAAGTTTGTTATTCCACAAGTTAAGTGTATTGAATGTTTTGTTTTAATCCCAAGTAGGTATTGTGGATTAATGTGTTACATTTATGGTATCAGAGCAGTTCAATCCATTTTTGGACTGTGCAATGTATGTAGAACCATGGCAGAAGAACTTCCCAATTTGGGCAGGGGTAATGACCGAGAAGATGCATTCCATGGGCCGCACTAGTCGAATCTATGAGAGTGCAAGCTGAACTACCAACACCCTTATGCAACAAATTCTACAAGGCAATGCGAGTAATCAAGGACCGACCACACCCGTTCAAAATCCACCAATGGCAAATCCTCCTCCTCAAGAACCTCCAAGGCGGGTGTGTTCACAAAGTATAGAAAGAATAACCCACCTCCATTCAAGGGAACTACAAACCCCGATGAAGGACAATACTGGTTGCAAGAGATGGAGAAAACTTTCAAAGTAGTAGAGTATATAGATGAGCAGAAAGTTACTTTTGCCACTCATATGCTTCAAGGCAAGTTAGCGATATGTTGCCAAGGAGCTTGTGGGTCTTTACTTTCTACCGGAACACCTTTAACTTGGAATTTTTTTCAAACTATGTTCCTCAAAAAGTAATTTCTCGAGAGCATGAGAAGGAGAAAAGAAAATAAAAGAAATTCAATTGAGGCAATCCCTTCAACATGTTCTTGCTTGCAAGCATGTGTAACCCCTTATATCCTAGATGGCCATATCTACAATGCCATAGGTGTGGTTCCTCCTCAGTTGAAGCCTTAAAGCAAGAGACTAAAACTATTCTTGCAATGACTTTGAACATTCTATTAGCAGCCATCTTAGATTGCAAGATTAGACCCCTTTCTTCATGATGCACCTTGCAAAAATTCCCTTTAAACACTACTTCCATGCACCTTTTCTTGTAATTGACCAATACTAAGAAGGTTTCTACTCAAACCAGGGATATAGTAAACATCAGTTACTATTTGAGCAATGCCATTAACCTCTAATTTTACAGTCCCTTTTCCCTCTGTCATCAATTTGGTCACATCCCCAACTTTACAGAAACCCTAATTTGCTCAATGAATTCAAGAAACCAAAATTTATGACCGCACATATGATTGCTACAGCCGGAGTCTAGACACCATACCTCATCATCAGATTTCTTCTCTTTCTTTGTGTATTCCATCAGGAGAACTTCTTCTTCATCATCAAATTCTGCAAAATTGGCCTTATCCTCCCAATTAGGGCATTCGTTTTGATAACACCCCAATTTGTGACAGTGATAACATTCAAAAGACTCCTTCCCCTACTGTTGTCTTCCTCTTCCTCGTCCACCCTTTCCTTGATTTCTTCCACGCCCTCTACGTGCGTATCGCCTTGTGCTCGTGACTTTCAAGGCTTGTTCTTCTTCTTTATGTCTAATCATCATTTGTTCATGAACCTTCAAGCTGCTTTGTAGATTATTAACGGACATGTTAGTAACATCGTTTGATTCCAAGATCGAACAAACCACGTAATTAAATTTAGGGTTCAGCGATCTTAGAATCTTTTCAACAATCGTCACTGCTTCCATCTTTTTCCTATACATCTTCATACGATTCTCTATTGCCAGAGTTCTTGCAATGTAATCGTCGACGGTTTCATCCTCTTTCATCCCAAGCAATTCGAATTCCCTCTTCGCCGTCAGTAATTGGGCACACTTCACTTTGTTGGAGCCTTGGTACTTCAGCTTCATCAAATCCCAAATTTCTTTCGCCGTGTCCTTGGTGAGAATCGTTTCCATTATGTTGTGATTGATGGCCTGGAAGAGATAATTTTTGAATTTGAGATCTTTCAGCTTGCTGTCTTCACCCTGTTTCATGGTCCGACGTTGCTCCAGCCGATGGTACAAATACCCTATCTTCAACAAGATTCCAGAATTCTTTAGATCGTAGGAGGTTTTCCATGAGCATTGACCAGTGGTCATAATGCCCATCGAATTTGGGTATCGAGGGTTCGAGAAATGTATACGTTTGTGTTCGTTCATCGTTTCAAGATTCAGATTGTTTCGTTCTTTCTTTCGCGTGAATGTTCTTGTATCAGGGCCTTGCGCAATTGTAGAGGAGTGTGAAGAATCAATTCACTTCCATTCATTTGATGATTGAATAGAGTATATACAAGTGAGTGTTAGTTTTCAACAGTGAAACTAACTCTAACAAAAAAACAATAACAGCAAAACAGAGAGAGTTTCTAACAAATGGGCCTAAGTGAATTACAAACAAAACAGAGTCCAATAACTGGGCCCAATAGACTAACAACAAAAGCCCTAACATAAACTACCAAGGTTCTCCTATTAGTTACCTTTGTTTACTTACTAGTATTGAGTGAGATCTTTCAGGCACTCCTTATGTCGAGTTATATGGTTGGCACAACAAGTATCTAGAAACTAAGCTTATGATTTAGGTGTTTTAGTTTTTTTACCAATAAATAAAGTGTATCCAAATAAAGCTTATGCTTTATCTAAATAAAGTGTATTTTAGGGAAAAAGGCCTAAGGGTACTTCTTACTAACCTGGGATTAAGAGGTTTACTTTCATCCAAATACAGTTTTATTTGCGATGACAAAATCAAAAGTAGATCTGGTGTAGTCATTATTTTTTGTAATTTGCGTAGGGACCAAATTAAAAATTAATTTAAAGTGATGTTACGAACATTTATTTATATTGGTTGAGTATATATTTTGCGTAAAGAAAAATATGGTTTTAAAAAAATAAAGATATGAAGTGTAAATATAAATTGATTTTTTTAAAGTTGAGAAAATAGTAAAGAAATAGGCTAAACTAGACTGATAAACCGAGGCCTATTTAACCAACTCTGGCGACGGTTTTGATATTTCGTGGCCTAATGTGACATAACTGTGTCCTAAAGGAATAGGCGACAATTACCTACACCACGCCTCAAAAACCGTGGCCAAACTGTGGCCTAAAGTTCAGGCAGCAATTTTTTCACTTCTGGCCACGGTTTTCTTCCATTGCCTAAACTATTTTTTGTTGTAGTGTAAGTGAGGGGATATAAGCAGACTACTTAGCATTGCATTTTACGTATTTTATCACGAAATTATTATTTTTCTTCACCAAATCGTTATTGAAGACCGAACTACGTGTATTTTCACCAAGCGCGGGTTATAATATAAATATATAGATATATAAGCTTACCATTATTTATGTATTGTCATATTATAATCGACATAGATAGATAAGCTTACCATTATTTTTTTCAAAACCAACGAGAGTTGGTCCAAGTGGAAACTGGACTTGGATCCTATCCCAAGGTCTCGGGTTCGAATCTTGGGTTATGATAGTACAGATTACTACGTTGCTCAAATGCCTCTAAAATAAGGGATTTAATTTATTTTTAGTTTATTATGTTGAGGATAGATAGTAAATTTATAAAAAAATATTAAGGGTAAAATTATTAAAAAAAGAAGTCAAACGATACTATAAAAAACAAACAATTATTTTAATTAAGTATATCTAAAATTAAAAATAGGATAATATATGTTCAAATTTAATTTTAAAATTTCAATTAAGGAGAAAATATGTAAACGTAACCCCAAAAAAAAGAGGCGATAACAAGATTGAGTTTAGTATAACGACTTCTGTAATTCTCTCCCCAAAAAAAAGGCAATAACAAGATTGGGTTTAGTATACAAGATATCTTTAACTACTTCTGTAATTCTCTCCCTCTCTCTTCCTTTGCTACAAAATTTCAGTTTCAGACCCAAACCTACGATCACTCAATCGCTCCAATTCCTTAGAACAAAACATTACCATCTCTCTGCATAAATCCTTCTGTATAATTCCGCAAGCTTTCTATTGAATATTCATACGCAGGTACAGATATGAAACATGAAGGAGGAGATCGAACAATTTGATTATTTATGGATGTCGAATTACCGGAAGTTTTGGATATAATTAATCAATTGTATCTCTTTTAGAGGAAAACAATCAATTATATCCAAATCTTCTGGTAAATCAGCATTACATGAATAGAAAGGTCAAGGCCAAGAAGCTGACTCCATTAGCAAAGATTCTTCAAAAGACTAATGAAAATTGAGAATGAATCTCAATTAAAGTTTTTCCAAGTCATTCTCACAATGATTTTATATTAATTACAATATTAGGTGTACCATGATTTTGTACTATTTTATGTATATTACATGTAATCTGTATTTCATTTCCAATATTCAATATTCTATCATACCATGTATTGATATGCAAAAATGTGAAATAAATGGATTAATATTAGGCAAATCGAGAATAAACATCATTTAGCAAATAAATATGAAAATAAATTAAAGGCTCGTGATTGCAGTGGAGAAATATTATACCTTATGCCATTTCCAAAATTATAGTATTCAAAATATTTCTCACCTTTCAAAAAATATATATAACACTACAACAGATTTGGGGATGGGCAGCGTTTTTTTTTAGCCATGGGCAGCGTTTCTGGGCGCTGCTAAATTTGGCGCTGGTGATTCCTCCCCAAAAAAGGGCAGCGTTTGAGAAGCGCTGCTCATTAATAGCCATAGGCAGCGTTTGAAGGGAGAAGCGCTGCTCATTCACCTAGCGCGTTTAGCAATGGGCAGCGTTTGGTAAGGGGAAGCGCTGCCCATTTCTAAACGCGCAAGGTGAATGAGCAGCGCTTGGTGGGAGAAGCGCTGCCCATTCACCTAGCGCGTGTAGCAATGGGCAGCGCTTGGTAAAGGAAAGCGCTGCCCATTTCTGGTGAATGAGCAGCGCTTCCCCCACCAAGCGCTGCTCATTCACCTAGCACATTTAGCAATGGGCAGCGCTTCCCTTTACCAAGCGCTGCCCATTGCTATACGCGCTAGGTGAATGGGCAGCGCTTCTCCCACCAAACGCTGCCCATTGTTTAATTTTTTTTTTTCCTTTTTTTCTTGTTTTTTTGTACTTTCCTTTTTATATTTGATAATTTCCTGGTCATATACAGCCAATTAATACCAATCCAATCCATTATATACTAACAACATATATATATATATATATATAAACTAGTTATATATCCCAATGCACCAATATGATCACAAACCAAAACAAACTAGCTAACAAGTTATTATATGTATCCAAAACTTAGCAACTTACAATATTAACAAATTAATATGTATCCAAATCAAACTCTCTACCAATATGTATCCAAAACTAGCCAGATACTTACAATATGTATCTAAATTAAAACAAGTTAGCAGCTAACATATGCATGAACTAATTCATATGCATGTATCCAAAACTAGCAAGCTACTTACAATATGTATCTAAATTAAAACAAGTTAGCAACTTACATATGCATGAACCAATTCATATGCATGTATCCAAATAAAACTCTAACAATTTACAAGATTACAATCTATCTAAAATCAAAAAAATTGCGAGACATAACGGCACCACTCTCCTCTAAGCTCATCAATCTGTGCAGTAGAGTATGTCTTCCACCGACAATCGGGAAAATACTGAAATTATATAATTAAATAAAATTAGAATTGAAATATATGGTTAAACCAAAATAAAAAAGAGTTCTGTAAAGATACCTGTCTGGGGATAACCATTTGATTGTGGGTAATAATTTCCTTCATAAATCTCATTACGTAATACCCACAATCATTGTTATTTGGTTGTTTCGGACACTACAAAACAAAAGATTAGTTAATTGTTAAATTTAATTTCATACATTTTTTTGACAACAATAATGTAAATAAATATATGAGAAGATTGATTACAAACTTACCACTATTGGCACCCATTTTGTCTGTGATTGTTCCAATCCCCAATATTCCTTCAAACAACTGAACACAATTGGATATAACTATATTATTAAAAATACATATAGTTAACAACTAAAACAAATAAATATGCAGAGTGATCGAAATACACACACCTATTAAATATGACAACCAAGTCTGGGTGGGTGTTGAAATGACCATGCACAGAATCAATGTAGTACACTGTATCTGTCTTAGGATTTATTGCAAGCAAAATCCAATGATCCCTACAAAATAAAACTTTGAATAAGTAATTGACTAGTATTTAAAAAATGCATGTTATATAAGAATTAATAAATTAAATCTCTCACCCTACGAGACACGGTGCCAAAAACATGGTATCGACGCCTCTATGTTGAGCATCCGATAAGAGAGGCAATTTCAGTTTTAAATAAATAAATAGTCACTCTAGTTTTAAACAACAAAAGTACCTGAACAAGTGGAAGCAACAATGAACTCCAACCTAGGCGAACCACGCACCAGCAAATGAACCGAACTCTCGAACAGCGAATGCAAAGCTCCAACAAAACGAACTCGCAAAACCTAACAACAATTCACATATTCAGCAACAATCCTCAATTTCTCATGTTTAGAAATACATCACAAGTATCCCTTAACCTAGAACAACATTCAATTAACATGCATTTCACTAAATATCTCAAATTTATAAATACAACACAAGAATACCTTAACCTAGAGCAACATTAAATTAACAAGCATTTCATTTGGACATTTCAACAAACACTACACCTACATTTCCCCTCAAGTTTAGAAACACTTCACCCTTTCAAAGAACCAATCAACAAGCATCAAGTTTGAATCATCTAACTTAAGGTTTCAATGCCATTAAAATAACTAGAACAACAAGCAATCCTAAATATCTCAAATTTATAAAATCCCTTAACCTAGAGCAACATTAAACTAAAAAGCATTTCATTTGGACATTTCAACAAACACTACACCTACATTTTCCCTCATATTTAGAAACACCATTTCAAAGAACCAATTATCAAGCATTAAATTTCAATCATCTAACCTAAGTTACCAATGCCATTAAAATAATTAGAACAACATGTAATAATACTAACCTTAGTGAAAGAGAAACGAAAATGGGGAAGAAATGAGCTTCCAAGTACGAACCGAAATCCTTTGCAAAAATGGAGAAGTATGGAAGAGAAACGAAAATGGGAAGAAATGAGCTTTGGAGAAACGAAAATGAGAGCAGCCACGAGGGAGGGTGAGAACGAAAATGAGTGTGAGAACGAAAATGAGAGTGAGCACGAAAATGAGGGTGAGAACAAAAATGGTGAGCTAGAGTGTGAGAGTGAGCGCGAGAGAGAAGAGAGCAAGAGACTGTGCGTGATACCCGTTGAGAAGAGAGGAAAATAACGAAATAAAAAAAAGAGCAATGGGCAGCGTTTTAGCAAGAAGCGCTACCCATTGCCTAGCGCTTTTTAACAATAGCCAGCGCTTCCAATACAGGCGCTGCCTATTGGCCTTGCGCGTTTAAGCAATAGCCAGCGCTTCATATAAGCGCTACCTTTGGCCTTGCGCTTTTTTGCAATAGCCAGCGCTTCCAATACAGGCGCTACCTATTGGCCTTGCGCGTTTAAGCAATAGCCAGCGCTTCAGTATAAGCGCTACCTTTGGCCTTGCGCTTTTTTGCAATAGCCAGCGCTTCCAAATATAGGCGCTACCTATTGGCTTGCGCTTTTAAGCAATACCCAGCGCTTTCAATATAAACGCTGCCTATCCCTTTGACCGTTTCCCCTTACCTAGCGCTTTTTAATAAACGCTGCTTAAGGTAGCGCCTATTTTTCCTAATTCTGGCGTAGTGTAAGTAGACAATTTTTGGGTAACAACCATGATTTATCATTTGACCTATTTTTATTCTAAGCTCATTTTTAAAAATATTCACAGTTGCACCAATGATGGATGATTTTTTTCTTATATGAATAGAAACATAATTGTATCATTTTAATGTTTATGTGATATATATATATATATATATATATATATATATATATATATATATATATATATATATATATATATAATCAATTTATCTAAATTAGTTGTTTAACTTTTAGCAGGTCTACTATTTTGTTATTTTTGCTCGAATCAATGGTATTATTAGGGATCATTGGTGGTACAAATCTTGCAAGCTATCTGATCGTATATGACAAGTACAATGATTTTTCGTGTGAAAAATGCAAACATGACATGCAAAACTTCATGTCACGATATTCAATTTACATTCATTTTAATTTTTTTTAAATTCGATAGTATCATGTCTTATTCACAACTAATATACCATTATTCACCATGTTTAGATATCGTCTTCAAGTGAATGTCGATCATACAAGTTCTGTTACAATTTGTTTTTATAGACTCGATGGCATAATACCTTTTTGGCTTCTACAGCCAAAAAGCAGAGACACCTTATTTTCCCTGCGTGTGTACTCAGATTCTAATTGGGATAGTGACCTAGATGATAGACGTTCCACCTCTGGTTCATGCTTATTCTTTTGTCCTAATTTGGTCTCTTTGGAGCTCTAAAAAGCATACATTGGTAGCTCGCTCTAGTGCAGAAGCTGAGTATATATCGCTGTATGGCCAATGCCTCTACTGACTTACTGTGGGTGTAGTCCCCTCTTGGAGAATTTCACATCCAAACACAGCCTCCTATTCTCCTATGTGACAATCTTAGCGTTGTCATACTTTCTCACAATCCAATCCCTCATGCAAGGACCAAGCACTTGGAGCTAGATATCCATTTGGTTCGAGAGAAAGTTGCTGCCAAGAAATTAGTCATTCAGCATGTTCATGGCTCTTTCCAACTTGCAGATGCCTTGACCAAACCTCTCTCAGCTATCACTTTCACTGAACAACGTTTCAAACTCAAAGTGGTTAACTCTCATCAACCAGGGGGGAATAGAGATATACAATAGAGTAGAGTAAAGTGTACATAACACAGTTTGTTAATGTGTAACAAAGTCAGTTAGAAGACTGCCACATCAGCAGCTGACTTAGCATTGACTAGTCAGCTGCACCACCATCGTATATATACTGCTACAGTTCCTATTATTCAATAGGTTTTTTTTTGTACCCCCACACTCTTCCCTCATACCCCCACGTCCCCTGCGAAAAGACCAAAATATCCTTAAAAATTTACAAAATTACAAAACACTTACCATTTTTTACTTACATACGATTTACCACCAGAAATTTCAGAGAAAATCGTATATACCTCACCACACCTATATACGATTAGCCTGAAAAATTCGCATCGTATATACCTCATCATTTAGATATATACGACTTTGTTGAAAAAGTAAGTCGTATATAAGTCGTTTAACATATATATATAGGTATATACGACCTTGATTTTTGCTTTTTTTTTTTTTTAAATTTTGTTTTTTTTTTTAATTTTGTTTTTTTTTACAGTGTCCCATAGGCATCGAGGGGAGTCTTCGGCTTCGGCGTCGTTAGCTCCGTCTACACGCACCCGGCACAGGATTGTGGGACATGCGTCTACGAGGAATAGGCGCATAGAGAGACAGCAGTCGGTGGAGGAGGTCCCGATCCCTGAGTTTGAGTTTGAGGAAGCAGGTGTACCCATATGAGACTGACCAGGAGCAGTCTATGTCCTCAGACCAGTCTATGTCTGAGGACCAGTCTATGTCTCAACACCACCACCATCAGCAGCAGTATCAACAGCAGCCTGAGCAGCAGTATCAGCAGCAGCCTCTCTTTACTTTAGCAGGTCATGTCTTTTCTCGTGTACTGGCAAACCCGGTAAGTTGAATTTATTTACATTGCGTTGTTAGTTTAATTTATTCCTGTACGTTGTCTTATTTTGTTAATTTGTTTTTAATTTAGACATTTGGACGTATGGTGAAAGCATGGAACCATGGCAACAAGATTACTACCAGACTATTTCCTTATTGCCAGAACCAGCAGTTGTTCAGCTATGTCAGAGGTTCCAAGTTATCCCCCCTTGTCTCCACCGGACATTCCACAGTGGACCATGAGCTGCTGTCCGCCTTTGTTGAGAGATGACACCCGGAGACGTCGTCATTTCACTTACCATTTGGTGAGATGACGATTACTCTTGACGATGTGTCTTGCCTGCTTCATCTTCCCATCCAGGGAAATTATTTCAGAGCTCCACCCACTTCTGTGACCACGGAGCAGGCCATCCACCTAGCACATGTTTATCTAGGTGTGAGCATTGAGCAGGCTCGTATGGGGTATGGGAGGACTATCGGTCCATACTTCCGTTATGAGTAGTTGGAAGAGATACTTAAAGAGAATTCTGTGGCGGGGGCGAACATGGATGCTGCTGTCAGGGCGTATATACTTTTGCTTCTGAGCTACTCCATCTTCACTTGCAAGACTGGAGATAGGGCTGAGTCTAAGTGGCTGCTCCTGCTTGCGGAGATCAGTGTTGATGTTGTTGGAGGGTATGCATAGGGGGCAGCAGCACTAGCTTACATGTATGATGCACTGAACTACTCCTGTGTGGACACTTCACAACAGATAGGAGGGTATGCGAGTCTACTACAGGTACAAATTTTAAATTATTTTTTTCATTTTTTCCGAGTTTTGATAAATTGTTTTTAATTAACCATTTTGTTTTTTATTATTGGATTTCAGGCCTGGATTTTATGGTATTTTCCTACCCTAAGAGGAGGTTGGGTGGTGTAATGGAGGGACCACTATGTGGACGCTGGAGGAAGAAAAAGTCAGATGCTGTGAAGCTATTAGATTATAGGCAGCTGCTTGATGGGCTGACCTCCGATGATGTGTGTTGGCGACCATTTGAGGGGCTCTGGGGGGATAGAGCCTTTGAGATGATTTCACTGTACAGGGGCTTCATCATCTAGGGGGACATCAGAGTTCCCTACATGTCTGATAGGTGCCTGCGACAGTTTGGGTATGTGCAGGGCATCCCACGTACCCTTCTTACTGGTCATTCGGCCCGTGCAGACGTTCTCTTTCAGATTGCGCACTACTTGTCGTTAGTGCATGACATTCTGGCGGCTACCCGTCCTGCTGAGGAGTTGGGTGAGGTTGGTCCAGGCTACTTGCAGTGCGCACATTATGGCAGATTTGGTTAGGAATGGGCTTCGTCGTGGACATATTCGTATGGGCACCACCACGTACATTGACCTTTATCAGTTGTTGCAGAGGCTAGGGCTTGATGACTAGGGCATTTTCTGTACTTTTATTTTATGTTTGCACTTTTATGGATTCTACACAGTTGTTGGATTTTATGTTTGTGTTTTTCTAGATTCTATTTGTACTTTTATTTTATGTTTCTACGTTTCTTGCGAGTTTCCTTCAAATTTGGGTCAATCGATTTCATTCGTGCGATAAAACAACGTTACATATCAGTCCATTTCATTCATGCGATAAAATAAAGTTACATAAAAGATAACAGATAACAAACTAAACCCTAATCCTAATACTCCGGTGCTCGCAGACGAGGTAATATCTCATTCACACTCCGTTGTGTTTCCACGTACAGCTTGAAAGGCTTATACCCCATAAGCCTGTCATGAATGTCGAACATGTTCTCCACGTCTTCGTCGGTCTTGATAGACATGGACGAGAAGGAAATGCAGCCATCATCTCCACGATCGGGTTTCCGATAAGTGATACTAGTGACGTCACAATCGTCGCCGATCACTTGAACTTTTGACCACACTTTATCCTTCAAACCATCAAACCCCATGGCGCGGTCGATTCGGCATAACTCCGACTTCGGACTCCAAAAGTAGACCCCATCTTCTCTCATCGTGATGTTGCCCCCATAATGTATACCGCAGAGCCTATTCTTAGCAGACCGTTGTGTTAGGCAAATCTGCATTATGGATGTGTGAGAAATGTAATTAAGAGTGAAATTTTGGTGTGAAAAGAATGAGGGTGGGGGTGGGTATTTATAGATTTCGTCAATGATTATCAACCGTTGATATTGTTGGTGCAATCTACACTGTTGATTAATATTGGAAGTCAAATCCTAACCGTTAGATCAACAATTTTTTTATTTATAAAAGTCATATATACCTAGGGGGTATATATACGACTTTGTAACATACAAGTTGTATGTACCCCCACACATACGTATATATGACTTGTATGTCACCAAATCATATATACGTATGTGTGGGGGTATATACGACTTGTATGTTACAAAGTTGTATATACACCTCCTCTTAGGTATATACGACTTGTTTTAAAATTAGATTTTGTATATTTAATTTTTTTTTACATATATACGATTTGAATTAATCAAAGTCGTATATATGTATGGTATGGTATATAAGATTTTGGCTCAAATTTTTTTGGGGTTTTTTCGTCCAAAAAAATCTTGTGGGGGTATATGAGAAGATGGTGGGCCGGGTACCAATAAAAAAACCCTATTCAATAATGAAAGATATTCGCAATTCAGTTCAAACTATTCTGTTAGCATTCTGTTACAATCTATCATCCCCTATATATATAGAAATATACTATTTTTCCGTTAAAAAAATATTGTAGATTTTATTTCTTAGTAATATGTTAAATATTACTACTAAAAGTAGTTCTTTTATTTCTTAATTCCTTAAGTACATTCTAAAGACACTTGGCAATAAGATCTTTGTAGTTATATAATTAAATGTAACTATGCCTTAATCCGCTAAATGACCATGTTCTCTTATATACGGGAAATTGTAATCTCCATTTTAATAAGCACAGCTTTTCTCAATTAAAGAGACAGACGGTGGTAGACAAACGCAAAACACACCTAACTACTTGTTTTCCACGTTATTGCAAACTACTCTCCTCTTCCAATGAGAAAATTGGTTTTGAACTTTGAACCCTCACAAACACATATAAACTTTCATTCTCTGGACCACTGATTTACTATTCATTTTATTTAATCGTTCATACAGAAGATATTCATATGAGGCATAAGATCAATGTTATGGGGATTGAAAACAAATTTACACTACCAAAAAAAGTACTAAAAAATATTACTAAAGTACTAGCTACTAGTACATATACTTAAATGTTGAAGAAGGCGAATGTTGGAAAAGTAGCTCCTATCTTTGACTTATATTTTGGTTTTCTTCTATAATTATACTATAAATAACACATTGCTCTTTTGAAGTTAGTCTCCTTTTTCTGAAATCTTGGTATAAAGTGAGATTGATGGTCATGGTACTTATAAAGACTACTTCTGCTGCTTCTATTTTGCTTATTGTGTTTGTGTGTGCTGCCTGGTTCTCCTCTGCTCGGTTGCATCCTCTTGGTATACATTTGCTTAATTTTTAATATTTTTTTGGTTACCATTTTCATTCACTTATTTTAATTGTTTAAGAAGATTTTAAAGTCGAATGATGATCATAAAACTTGCAATCTACTTGCAGGTGCTCAAGTTGATGGCATTTTCAGTACTAAGGTAATTATATTAACCTTATTTGTTATATATATATATATATATATATATATATATATATATATATATATAATAGGTGTTAATTACCTATATGCCTTTTCTATGAGTGGATGGCTAAAGCTAAGTCTAATTATTACTTATTTGTATGAGTGGTGTGTGGACCTTTTAGAGTGCGTCTTCAGGAGGTCGGAGTAATATGTATTTCAATTTCATATGCTACTTATAACTTTCAAGGAGCGGACTGGTTTTTTGGTTGTGTAGCCTTCGCTCTTTCTATAGACTATTCGCAATGTTTTTGTACATTGGTTTTTATGTCTCTTGAATACACATAGTACTGTATATGATGTATATTTTTGCTGTTAAAAAAATAACTATATGTCTAAAGGAAACAAATTAAGAATTGAAGAGTAAATTGCTTTTATTTAGTTACTCTTTTTTTTTTATAAACCGAGTATGATTATAATGACCGACAAAGCTCTCACTCTAGAAACTTAACACTGAGGAAACCTTGATTAAGCTAGAAAAAACTCCTATCATCTTATCAAAGTGCTCTGGGTATTATTTCTTTAGTTACTCTATGTATATTCAAAGTATCTTAGAATTTTTAAAGAAATCTCCAAATTAAAAACTATAATCAAATTTGATAAAATGTCGAATAGCTCCCTAGTTTTAACACGGTCCGTCAGTACAAAAAAAATGATCTAAGTACAACTTGTTTACAAGTTTAGGGACTCAATTCTAAATTATTTCAAAAAACACACTTTTTAATGTGAGCACCTATCTAAAAATTTCCAAAAAAGTTTAGGGAGTTGAATAATATATAAACCTAAATGTGCATCGGTTAATATTATAATTAATACATTAAATGTTTAAGTTTTCAACCATCCAATACTTTTTATTTTTTTATTTTATATATTATACAATCCCAAGAATACTATTCTACTCTAGTAAGTAGGACTCCAGTTTTTTCTTATTAGGAAGGAGTACAATATTTCATACTAATGGTTATTATATAAATTTTGGGAACTTCTGGAACAGGTTAATGTTGCAACTGCAAGTATAAATAGCTATAAGGAGAAAAACCTAGATGCAATTGAGGAGAACATGAAGAAACTGAGCGTAAAGCAGATTACAAGAAAAAGTGGTAGTGGAAGTTCTTCAAGATCCCCTTTGAATGGCAAGAAAAGTTCAAGAACCCAATTTTCTAATGAGGTTGGTGGTGGTTTTATGACTTTTGCTGCTGACTACCATTCCCCAAGGCATCACCCTCCAAAAAACAACAAATGAACTCTTCAAAATCCCCACTTTTAAATGCAATGTTTTGCTCAATTTTTAGTTCATGTTTTCCTTATGATTTTGTATCTCGAAAAGAGTGTCTTGTATCTCGAATGGTCATAGTAAATTCTTTCTTTTTTGTTACTGTATTGTAAAATTAACATGTCAAATGAGAGTCAATTAGAGTAATTATAATCATTATAGAGCTATCAATCACATTCTCGTGCAAATTTACAAAATTTTCCAAATAATTATAATCAAAAGTGATTAAACTTTCCTCATCCGGAAAACAATATAAAACTTGAATTTTCCTCTAAATTGTCTTTATAGAAGAATCCTTAAGAATAACATTTGTTAGTCCTCTTTATATGCTTCTGCATGTTTGTAGTACAGTGCCTTCAAAATTGGTGTTGCTGAATAGTGAATACTTAAACGGATTATAAAAGATATAATCGACTACATCTAAATCCTCTTCCAATTTGAATATCCAGTAAATAGCTAATCAAAATTTACTCTTTGTTTGGGGATGTGATTTCATTTGACACAATTTTCGGTACAAATAAAGTATTCTTTGATTTTTGCACCTTTCACCGGCATAAATCATCATCATCAAAGTATAACCTTTGGGGCTGCATTCATAGCATAAATGTAATAACAGATCAAGACCCAGGTATGAAGGTTGCAGTGGAGAAGGTATTTGATACGTCTTCTCATAGATTTTGCATGTGGCACATTCTCAAAAAACTTTCAAAAAAGGTAGGTGTTTCCTTAAATTCTAATATGGATTTTAATAAACGCTTTAAGTCATGTGTTTGGAATTCGGAGACTAAAGAAGAATTTGACTTTTGTTGCAACCCGAAAAATCCTTTCTCTTCGCACAACATGAATTGGAGTCGCCACAAATATTTTTTTAGAGGTAAAACATTGAAAAAAACCTTTCTTGAAAGACAATGGTCCTTGGAACCACGAGATTTGAGTTCGGGGGTCGGTTATGCATGGGGAAGGTACGAGCACCCCACACATCCTTTCTACTGAAAGGGAACCTCGATTTGACGTGTGATTTAAAAGGTTGATTTAAGAAATGCTTTGTTTTTATCTCTCTTTATCTCTCCTTACTTTATGGAAAAACTTAAGGAAAATTTAATCTTTTGCGCTTGACGGGAGGGCACCGTGCCTACGTATCATGGGGAGGGATCAAAGCAACGTAGTTCTTGTTTTCGAAAATTGTTTTGTTTTTAGAAATTGCCTTGTTTTGGAAAAGGGTTTGTTTTTTTGAAAAGAAAATGGTTTTCATTTGTCGTGCTTGACGGGAATGTGACCCGCTCCTACGTATCTCCCAGTGCGATGGAGAATTCAAAGCTTACGTAGTTCTCGGTTGTCGAGAAAAGGTTTTTATTTTTTAGTTGTTTAATTGTGAAAATTGAATGTTCACAGTGATCAAACAACAAAGGTTTCGAGTGATCACCACTAGCATCCCATTATTGACGATCGTGCAAGCAAAGGCTTCGCATTATCCTCAACAAAGTTTTTAATTTGTGAAATGAGAGTTCTTTTGAAAAATGAGTGTTCATGATAATCAATTGAGCAAAGACTCCAAGTGATCACCACTAGCACCCCATTGTTGACAATCGTGCAAGCAAAGGCTTCGCATTATCCTCAACAAAGTTTGATTTGTGAAAAATAGTTTGGAATTGTTTTGAGAAGAAGTGAAGTTGTTTATCAATGATTATGTAAATGCAAAAAAATGTTTTGAAGTTGGAACGTTACTAACGAGTAACAAGTTGTTTTTTGTATGCAACATGGTTTTGAAGTTTTGGAGAGTTACTAACGAGTAACAATTGGTGGAAATCAAAACAAGCAAATTGTGAACACCAATTCAACATTTTAATGCACCACAAGCACATAAACAAGTATATCAAGCATGGAGTACCAAGCTTCAATTCAAGAATGCATGAGTAGGCAAGGATGCAAGAATAGGTAAGAATGCATGAATATGCAAAATGCACGTGCATCAAGGTTAAATGAACCTATCTTTTGCCAACTTAGCATAACCCAAGATCATTTGTGGACCATAAATGAACCAAAACCCAAATTCATCTTCTCAAATCACAAATTTCACAATTAACAACATAGGTTTGAATATTTGCAAGTTTAAACAAGTAATTTAACAAAATCAATTCATAAACCCTAGTATGCGAACCTTTTAGCCCGAAGAAATCAAGATACACATCTTGCAACCATTCCTTTAAGCGACCCAAATTCACAATCAAGGTTCATTTCCAAGCAATTGTACGATTGAACCTCAAAAGGCATCAAATCAAATATTAAAACCTAATTATTGAACATATACGAACCAAATAGCCGAAGGAAATCAAGATTTACATCTTGTAACCATTCCTTTTGGCACAAAAGCTCACAATCATGGTTCATATTCAAATAATTATAAGATTAAGCCAACAAACACCCAAAAATCAACATCAAACCAAATTATCTCAAAATATGCGAAATACATACATGGCCAATCATCAATTTATTTCAACAAGTCAACCAAATCAAGCAAGCGAATGACATAACCAAAACATAGATACATTTATTCACAAGATTCAACCATGAGAACCAGCAAAAATCATAAAACACATATTTATTTGAAGCATGCGAAATTATTATCAAAGCAAATAACATTTTATTTCAATTAAAACAACAAAATCATGCATATAACCCCAAAATCAAAGCATCAAAACAAAGATTCATGAGATTAACATATGTACAAGCATAAAAATGTAAGTTAAAAGAGAGGATCTACATTTTTGGAAGTGGAAATCTCACAAATATGCAAGAAATGATGACTTTATGCAAGGATTTACAAGAGAAGGGGTCTAGGAATCACATACCTTAAGATGAGCTCCAAATAAACACAATAGATGAAGAAACAATTAACCAAATCAACTTATCTTCAAGCTTGGTCTTCAATCTCCAAAAAATGACCCTTGATCTTGAACTTTTGTGTGATTTTATGAAGGATTGATGGTTGAAAATTAGTGTTTAGGCTTGGAAGATGGATTGAATGTGTGTGGGTAGATGAGAAATGAAGAAGTGAGTTAGAGAGAAGGTAGAGGGGGTGGCGCATAAATGGAGAGAAGGTGAGGAGGGAGTTGTGTGCTAGGGTTTATGAGTGAATGGTGAGGCCAAAAGCTTTTTTTTTTTTTTTGTGAGGTGAGGTTAATAGGGTATATATAGAAAGCAATTAGGTTTAAGGGTAGTTAGGTCATTCTGCATCTCATCTCACCCTAGGATTGCATCTAAAATTTGAATGGAGGGTGAGGATTGAATCACACATGGATTGAGGTCAAAAAATGAAAATATGAGAGGGAATGAGAGGGATAGGCAACACACATTGGGAGGGGTCCTTGGTGACCAAGTTTTGCAAGTTGGCAATTGTACTATTGTACTATTATGAGACCATTCCCTTTTCCTTTTATTTTTGATTATTCTTTTCAAGATAATTGTACAAAAATACACCACTTTGAGCCACATACAAGGTATTTTGAGGAATATGCCATTTTATGTGATCACCATGACCAAAAAATGTCATAAAAATCACATCTTGGAACTTTTTGTAGAATATTCCCTATTGATCCTTTTTGAAATTTTGTGCACAATGTATGCATGCATGCGCATACATACATACATGACCAAAAATGTTTTGCCTCAAATAAATTTCTCTAAAATTGCACAATGATTCTTTATGAGAAATTATCTTATTTTTGACAATGACCAAAATACCCTTTTGCCCTAAAAACCTTGTTTTTTAACAACAAATGCATTTCCACTCTAACAATGAATTTAAAAGCCCTAGAATGACTTTTAAAACCCAAAAATGCATGCACAATGCTCTTCACTCTTCAAAATAAAACCACACTTCTCAATTTATTTATTTTTTTGCGGAAAATTAGGGTTTTAAACCTAGGCGGACAAAATTAGGGTATGACAGCTGCCCCTCTTTATTTGGATTTTACCAAGGAATATGAATTGGCCGAAACATATTCCGAGGCAAAATAGAAATAAAGAATTCAGAAATAATACTAATTTTGTCTACTTAGAGAAACCGAATTTTCCTTTTCTTTTTTCTCTTTTTTTTTGTTTCCTTTCTTTGATCTCTCTTCTTTTGAGAGAGAGAGAGTCAACACTTGTCGCGTCGACGAGAAAGCAGTAAATTGCGTAAAGCAGTAAATGAAAGCAGTAAATGGGAAGTGCCGTAAATTGGGGAATTCGGAGGTTGCCTAAAACCTTTTAACGGACTCTCGTCGAGTCCGAGCTCTGGGGGTGGCCTTTTCGAGCGGCCGATCAATATCAGGTCCGGAACTGATATGATCAATGGATCTACGCTATGCCTTAGGTTGACACAATTAATCCGATGGACTTAACGAAGTCTGTAGGATCTGCCGCGCGCTCGTACGCGACGTTGTGATCTGTGGAAGGAGTTCACTAACTCTGTGGGAGTTTACTAACTCTGTGCTGATGGAGTTCACTAACTCGGTGCCATGATGATTTTCTGAAAATGAGATTTCGGGGACCCATTGGTCCAAAGTAACTGACTTTTTGAAAATTTTGGGGCCTAACGAGTCCAAAGCAACTGAGTTTCTTTTTGAAAATTGGGAAGCTGTGAATGATGCATGGAATGCAGGCTCTTGATGCTGGGATGCACATGGATGCAATGATTGATTTGGTGAGAGGTTTTTTCTGTTTGATTTTCCTTTTTCTTTTTCTTTTCTTCTGTTTCTTTTTCTTCTGTTTCTTTTTCTTCTGTATCCTTTCGCCCTTCTGGGATGCGAATATGAAAGTATAATGCTCTACTGTTTGACGACATGGATGATATAGGAATGATGAATGATATGAAAATGTTTTTTTTTTTTGGTTAAATCAATCCGCGGGACTTGTGACACTTGACACGAAGACCGTTCCAGGATGGTGATAACGCAAGGGTTGCGCGCTGGTTTGCAATGATCTTGTTATTTTTAAGGTGGCAGTGCATGTGACTGTTTTTTTTTTGCAACTTTACCCATTTTGGGAAACCATTTTTCCTTTTGTGATTTTCAAAGATTTCGTAATAATCTGTAATGCTCTGAATGTATGCACATGTTTTGCAATTCAATTTCATCAATCATAAAATCATTATTTTGAAAGAAACTGAATAAATGAAAGTAAAGACACGAAAAGCACACATATGAAAGAAAAGTTGGACTTTTGTTGATATGGAAACTGGTCGCGCAGAAAGTCACGCCAGTTGAAAGTACAATTGCAATCTTTATTCTAAACTGATAAAATACAAGAAAAAGGAACAGATCCTGTGATTCTATCCTTGAAGTAACGGTGCCCACCGTTCATACTTGTGACCTTGATCAACCCCTTATCCAAATCTTCGGGAGTGCTAGTTGCCTTTCTTTTTTCAAGTCCAAGTTTTCTGACCCTAATTTTTGCCTGGATCGCCCTTTGCGGGTTTTCAATCCACCGGGTCGCTCTGATTTTGCCTAGGCCGCCCTTTGCGGGTTTTCGACCTAGCGAGCTAAACTTTACTTGGCTCATCTTTCTCTTTTTCTGTCTATTTCTTTAGGCATAGTACTTCTTTACCACATCTGAGTTCACTGGATTTGGGATTTCATCTCCATCCATGTTTGCAAGAATTAATGCCCCTCCGGAGAATGCCTTCTTCACCACATAAGGTCCTTCGTATTTGGGAGCCCATTTGCCATGGGGATCCGTCTGGATTGGCAAGATCTGTTTGAGCACGAGGTCTCCTTCTTGGAATTCCCGAGGACGGATTTTCTTGTCAAAAGCCCTCATCATCCTCTGTTGGTACAGCTGACCATGGCACAAGGCGGCTACTCGCTTCTCTTCAATGAGATTCAATTGGTCAAAACGAGCCTGAACCCACTCTGCTTCTTCTAATTTGGTCTCCATCAATACCCGCAGCGAGGGTATTTCAACCTCAATGGGGAGAACAGCTTCTGACCCATAAACCAACGAGTAAGGGGTTGCCCCTGTAGATGTACGCACCGAGGTTCTGTACCCATGCAAGGCGAAGGGGAGCATCTCATGCCAGTCCTTGTAAGTTACTACCATTTTCTGTACTATCCTCTTAATATTCTTATTGGCTGCCTCAACTGCCCCATTCATCTTCGGACGGTAGGGAGAAGAGTTGTGATGTTGGATTTTGAAGTCCTTGCATAAGTCCCTCATCACCTTGCTGTTCAAATTACTGCCGTTGTCTGTGATGATTTTGTTCGGAAGGCCGTAGCGGCAAACCAAATCTTTCTTGATGAACTTAGCAATCACTGAACTTGTTACATTGGGATAAGAAGCAGCCTCTACCCACTTGGTGAAGTAGTCGATAGCAACCAGGATGAAACGATGACCATTTGAAGCTTTGGGTTCAATAGGACCAATGATGTCCATGCCCCACATTGAGAAAGGCCAAGGTGCACTCAGGACATTCAGAGAGGTTGGTGGTACATGGATGTGATCTGCATAAATTTGACATTTATGGCACTTTCTTGCAAAGCTATAACAGTCAGATTCCATTTGCAGCCAATAGTAACCTGTTCTCAGGATCTTTCTAGCCATTGTGTGCCCACTGGAATGAATTCCAAATGAGCCCTCATGAACATCTTGCATGATCTTTATTGATTCCTCCCTTGTTACACATCTGAGGAGAACCAAGTCATGGTTTCTCTTGTAAAGGACGTCTCCACTCAAGAAGAAACCCATTGACAGCCTCCTGAGTGTTCTCTTATCATTTTCTGAAGCGCCGGGGAGATATTCTCTGCTGGTGATATACTGTTTGATGTCATGGTACCAAGGTTTACTGCCTGATTCCTCTTCAACTGTCATGCAATGGTAATAAGCAGGTAGACCCCGGTGTTGGACTCTAACACACGTCAAGTTCCTGTCACAGTTGACGTTGAACATGGAAGACAAAGTGGCCAAGGCATCGGCCAGTTGATTCTCATTGTGAGGTATGTGCTGGAAGGTGATCTCTTCAAAGGGCTTGATTAGCTCTTGAATGTAGTCACGGTAAAGGATCAAATCAGGGTTTCTTGCTTCCCAATCACCTTTTACTTGGTGAACAACTAGAGCTGAATCCCCGGACACGTCGAGCCTTTTGACTTTCCAATCGAGGGCCGCTTGTATGCCTAAGATGCACGCCTCATACTCTGCAATATTATTTGTGACGTAGAAACTCAGCCTTGCCGTGAATGGTATGAAACGATTGTCCGGGGAGATCAACACTGCTCCGACCCCGTGCCCCCACATGTTAGAGGCACCATCAAACAGTACTCTCCACCTTTCATCATCTTGGGATTTTCCTTCGTCGAACAATGCCATGATGTCTTCATCTGGGAATTCACATTGCATGGACTGGTAATCCTCAGCCGGTTGATGTGCCAGATACTCTGCCAATGTGCTGCCTTTAACCGCCTTTTGGGTGACATCCTGGAGGTCATACTCTGATAAAAGCATTTGCCAACGAGCAATTCTACCTGTGAGCGCAGGTTTCTCAAATATGTACTTGATTGGATCCATCTTAGACACCAACCAGGTAGTGTGACTCAACATGTACTGTCTCAATCGATGCGCTGCCCAGGCAAGGGCACAACAAGTCTTCTTCAATGGTGAATACCTGGTCTCGCAATTGGTGAATTTCTTGCTCAGGTAGTAGATTGCATGTTCTTTCTTCCCCGACTCATCGTGTTGCCCCAGTACACAACCCATGGAATGGTCCAACACTGTAAGGTACAGAATAAGAGGCCTGCCGGACACAAGTGGCATTAGGACTGGCGGATTCTGAAGATACACCTTGATTTTCTCGAAGGCTTCTTGACATTGATCATTCCACTTCAACTCTTGGTTTTTGCACAACAGTTTGAAAATCGGCTCGCAGGTAGCGGTCAACTGGAAGATGAATCGGGAAATGTAATTCAGCCTTCCAAGAAAACCACGAACTTCTTTCTCTGTTTTTGGCGCCGGCATCTCGAGGATAGCACGCACTTTGTCCGGGTCTACCTCAATTCCCTTCTGGCTAACAATAAAGCCCAACAATTTTCCTGACCTCACTCCGAATGTGCACTTGGCGGGATTCAGCCTGAGTTTGTACTTTCTGAGGCGCTCGAAAAGCTTCTGCAGGTTAACAACATGCTCTTCATCGGTCCTTGATTTGGCGATCATATCGTCCACATAAACTTCAATCTCTTTATGCATCATGTCGTGGAACAGAGTCACCATTGCTCTTTGATAAGTTGCCCCGGCATTCTTCAATCCGAAAGGCATGACCTTATAGCAGAAAGTTCCCCAAAGGGTTATGAAGGTGGTTTTCTCCATATCCTCTGGAGCCATCTTGATCTGGTTGTAACCTGAATATCCGTCCATGAAGGAGAACATTGAGTGTTGCGCTGTGCTATCCACCAGAACATCGATGTGAGGTAGAGGGAAATCATCTTTAGGACTTGCTCGGTTCAAATCACGGTAATCGACACACATCCGGACCCTTCCGTCTTTCTTGGGAACCGGGACGATGTTGGCTACCCACTCAGGATATTTTGCCATTGCTAAGAACCCTGCGTCAAACTGTTTCTTGACCTCATCCCTGATTTTCAAGGACATCTCTGGCCTCATTCGCCTCAATTTCTGTTTTACCGGAGGATATTCTGGTTTTACCGGCAATCTGTGCTCAACAATATCTGTATTCAATCCCGGCATGTCTTGGTAAGTCCATGCGAAAATGTCAACATAGTCAAACAGGAGCTGAATCAACTTCTTACGTTCACAATTCCCCATCGCGGTACCAACCTTGATCTCTTTTCTATCTTCCTCAGTACCCAAATTAACCATTTCTGTGGGCTCCCCATGGGGCTTGATGACCTTTTCTTCTTGTTCTACCATTCTCATAATTTCTGGAGGAGTATCCCAACCATCCTCAACATCTTCCTCGGTTTGGTTAACCGGGTAATCAAAGTCACAGTATGAGTTATGGGCATTATTACTTTCAAGAATTGTATTCGATCTGCATTAAAATGGAGTGGCGAATAAAAATAAAGAAAAGACACGCAAATGAGAGATGAAGAAAGAGAATTTTATTGAAAATTCCAAAATAACATTTTATTCATTGATGAAGTTCGACGAAAACATGCATGCCCGAATGAAATATCCCAAGGCCTTGGGCAGAGCCGAGGAATTTTTCATTACAAAGAAAAATTACTTTAAATTGAAAATCACAGGGAAATCTAGGGCCTCCCAGTTCTGGAGCTTTTCTTTCGCAGCACAACGGCGCACTAAGCCGACAGCACCGTCACCCGAGCCTGAATCTTCTTCAATCACATTGACCTGGTCAGGGTTCAGCATGCCTACACTTCGGAAGTTGTTCCTAAGATCACCGACGACCATCCCTCCCTGGTTGGGGGTCCTTCCTCTGAGCTTTGCCAACCATTTCTCTCTTCTATCAGCTGCTAGCCTCTCTCGATCTGCAGGGCTTGGGATGTACCCAATACCGAACCTTTCAGTATTCCCTTTCAGTAGGACGGGTGCTACAATTCCTTGAGCAGCTTTTCCCAGGCCTTTTCCAACCTGATACCCATATCCTAGCATCACCTTTGCAACCATCATGTCCGCCTTGGACCACCTAGGCTTCAATTGGGGAGGCTCACTCCCAACAAAGATAGCATTTGAGATCTCCAATCCCTGGAAGGCAGTCTCAAAAGACTCCTCTGCTGCTTCAACGTAATATTCTGGTAGTGATCGGTTTATCATCATCTCCTCCTCCCCGAAGATTACTATCAACTTGCCCTCGGCCACAAACTTGAGTTTCTGATGGAGCGAAGATGGCACTGCCCCAGCGGCATGTATCCAAGGTCGTCCTAGCAGACAGCTATAAGAGGAAGCTATATCCATGACTTGGAATGTGACATAGAACACTTCAGGACCCACCTGCAAAGGCACCTCTACTTCTCCAAAAACTTCTTTCACAGACCCATCAAATGCTCTAACCAAGGTGGAGCTAGGCTTCAGATATGAGCAATCCACATCCAACTTATCCATTGTGGACTTGGGCAACACATTCAATGACGAGCCATTGTCGATGAGCACTCTGGCCAGCATGTAGTCCCCACACTTGACAGAGATGTGAAGGGCTTGATTGTGATTCTTCCCCGCCGGAGGTAGCTCAGCGTCTGTGAAGGTCAAGTAGTTGGATGCCACTATGTTCCCAACAATACCATCAAGCTGGTTGACCGTAATGTCATGGGGTACGTGTGCTTCATTCAGGATTTTCAACAGTGCAGCTTGGTGTGCCTCGGAACTAAGCAACAACGAAAGCATTGAGATTTTGGCCGGGGTTTGATTTAACTGGTCCACCACCCGGTATTCACTTTGTCTCATTACTTTCAGAAATTCCTGAGCTTCTTTGTCTGATACTTCTCTAACTTCCACAGTTTCCTTATCTTTTCCCTTACGGGCCCTTTCTTCAGCTTCCTTTGATTGTTCCTTTCTAAGATTTTCAGGAACATACATCCTTCCACTCCTTGTAATTCCACTACTCCCAGCAATGTTTGTTATATCCAACACGCCCTGAGGGACCTCTGCTTGCATTTGCACGTTGCAGCTCCAGGGAATAACCCTAGTCTCTCTACTAGGGGTAGCAGCAGGTACCGGAATAACAACAGTCAGAGGTCTTGCCACAACCGAGCTTGAATTCAGACTGCAAGGGATTTCAACCGGTCTCCTGAAACCTCTGTTGTTTGATTGCAGAGTAGATACACTTTCTTCCTTTTCCTGAACCCCAACCTGGACCAGGTGTCTGTCTAACAGCTCTTGGAGGATGGGTTTGAAGCTCTCACAGGCCCCAACACAATAAGGGTCATTGCAGATGTCTCTTCTGGCACACCCTTCTTCGATGATACCACAACGGCATAGTGCAGCATGAATGATACTCAGGGGTGTACGAATGCACTCCACCTTCCTAATTAAGTACTGACCACCCTGATCATTAATGGCATTTGCAGTGGGCCCACCATGCCCCGGCAACAGGTTGGTGGTTACATTAGGTTGCTGAAATGATATACTCTTTGCATCAAGCAGGTCTTGCACAACGTACTTGATTGCCTTACAATCCTCCACCACATGACCTACTGCCCCAGAATGAAAGGCACAGGTAGCATTTGCATTATACCCTCTGGGATAGGGAGGCTGATATGGTTTCATCTGACGAGTGCTGATTAACTTGTTGGCAATGAGATAATTGAACAAATCCGTGTACGACATGGGGATAGGTTCAAAGACAACAGGCTTTTTTTCATTGTAGTTTCTGTACTGATTGTTGGACTGGAATGGCTGAGCAGGCGGCGTCTGAGCAGGAACTGGAATGGCTTGTGGGGGATTGTTGTGTGATGGACCGCTAGCTCCGCTGATTGCATTAGTTTCTCCCTCCTTCTTCTTGTGGGTACCAGAAAAAGGCTTTTTCTGATGGGAAGGAGGTGTTGGGCCATGGGCTATTCTTCCGCTGCGCATGCCGTTCTCCACTCTTTCTCCAATGACAACCATCTCAGAGAAATTCGAAGCCACGCTGCCGACCAAACGATCATAGAACACTGGGGGAAGAGTTTCCATGAACATATGGACCATCTCTTTATCAAGCAGGGAGGGTTTTACTTGTGCAGCGAGGTTCCTCCACCTCTGGGCGTATTCCTTGAATGTCTCATTATCCTTCTTAGACATACATTGCAGCTGGGTCCTATCCGGGGCTAAATCACTGTTGTACTGGTATTGACGGATAAAGGCATCCGCCAGATCCTTCCAACAACGGATATTAGTTGGCTCCAATTGAATATACCATTCAAGGGGAGCTTCAGCTAAGCTTTCCTGAAAGCAATGTATCATCAGGTTATCATCACGGGCGTGGGCAGTCATCTTCCGGCAATACATCGTCACATGGCTGCGCGGGCAGGTTGCTCCTTTGTACTTGTTGAAAAATGGTGCTTTGAACTTGGGTGGCAGGACTAGATTAGGGACCAAGCATAACTCATGGGCGTTCCTAGCCTGGGAACCTGTTCCTTCAACAGCTCTCAATCTTTCTTCTAACATCTGGTACTGACTTCTAGCTTCATCAGGGTAATTCGGCGGAAAACCACTCACACCGTAGTGAAGATTATTCATCGACACCACAGCTGGGGTCACGTGTGGGTCACGTGAGTGAGCGATAATCTGAGGAATTGGACCCTGAACTTGTGGATGGATTGTTGCTGGAGAATTGAAGCCAACCGGAGTTCCCGGGGTAAAAGCAGGAGTAGGAATCTGAATTTGAACCTGAGGTGTCCCCGTTCCAACTTCATTCACAGCTGATTCAGGCTGGGCCTGTCCTGTGGTTCCCGAAGGACCACTTTCTGGGTTTGCACCGGCAGCAGGGGGTGTGTACCCTAATGGGAGACCATAAGGAGGCCATCGCACGCTCTGGAGAGCCTGAGAGACTCTAGGTTCAGGAGGAGGATCCACTCCTGCGGCAGCAGCACCTTCAGTTATGCCAGCATCCCTTAAGGCACTTAACACTCTTATGACCTCTGCCATTTGAGCTCTTATAACTTCCATCTCAGCCCTGATTGCTCGATTCTCTTGATTCTGATCATGCTGACCCTGACCATTTGGATTCGGACCTTCTGGAACTGCATCATTCTGGATTGGTTGATGATTGCCCAGATTCGCGTTGTCTTGATTGTTGGCCATATTTCTTGCCTGTGATCGCGTCCAATACCGATGATTAACCAGCTTGTCTTACTTCTGTGGACGGAACATTTTTTTTTTATGAACACAAAGACAAATGATGCAAATGCAATGCAATATGCATGTTATTATGTTTATTGTCGGGAATCGCGGTGCAACTCGTCTTGTCATAGGTGTTAAGGTTCAGGTGTTTTTAGGATTGCAACAAAGTTGGAAGCAACAAGGCAAAACAAACGTACTTCAATTAAATGGAATGCGAAGGAGTATCACAAATAGAAAGCAAATCAAAGTACAATATTCCTTAAGAGTGCAATACAATGATTTTAAACAAAGTACTATTTTCCAAAGAAAGTTACAACTTCTTAAAGAAAATTACAATTTCCTAAGGATCGCTACAATACTCTAAAGGGAACTTTAAAGGCATATGGCTTTCAACTCCTCGCTCCTTTTCCTCTTCTTGCTCTCAGCTGCCCCCGGGCTTTCTCCAGAAGTTCTTCTGTGAGAATCTTGCAGTACTCAACAAACTCACACACCTTGACAGGGGTGTTGAAAGGATTCATTTCTGCATCCGCCTTTCTTAGCTTCTTGGGAATGTCTCTCACAGCCTGATTAGCTAACCAAACTAACTTGGAGAACTTGTCTTTCCAATGTAAGCCTTCCTTTTTCAATTCCTCAAAGACTTGTTGACTTTTTACCTTACTGAGCAATTCCGCAAATTGACTCTCCCAATAGTCACTCTTCTCCCTTAGCCGGAGGTAAGACCCTTCCAAGTACTGCACATGATTGGCCAAGCTTTCCGACTTCCCTTGTTCCCTTCTTAGTGCTTGCTGATAATCCCTCAGGATCCCTTCACTAGATTCCCGATCTTGCTTGACACTCTTTAATTGATCTTCTAATTCAAGCTTCATTATTCGAGAGTCTTTTCTTGACTTAACTAGTGCGTGCCTGACTGCTTGCTCTTCTTTCCATGTATCCTCATATAGCCTCTTCCATTTAATTGCTTCCGCTAGAGCCTCATTCATCTTGGTAGTGCACCTCTTCACTTCCTCTTTGGCACCCTTCAAGTACTTTTGCATTTCCCTCTTGCTTTTCCCCTCTATTTCAAGTTTTCTATTGACTTCCTCAATAGCTGCAGCTTGGAAAGCATTTTCATTTTCTAGCTTTTTCTTGTCTTGCATCATCTTTCTCAATCTATCTTGCAGAGCCCTTTTCTCTTCTCCCACCTTTGACATGGCCAACCTAACCTCTTCCAATTCTTCAATGGTAGGAATGTGAGGTTAGGTTGGCCATATAAAAGGTGGGAGAAGAGAAAAGGGCTCTGCAAGATAGATTGAGAAAGATGATGCAAGACAAGAAAAAGCTAGAAAATGAAAATGCTTTCCAAGCTGCAGCTATTGAGGAAGTCAATAGAAAACTTGAAATAGAGGGGAAAAGCAAGAGGGAAATGTAAAAGCACTTGAAGGGTGCCAAAGAGGAAGTGAAGAGGTGCACTACCAAGATGAATGAGGCTGTAGCGGAAGCAATTAAATGGAAGAGGCTATATGAGGATACATGGAAAGAAGAGCAAGCAGTCAGGCACGCACTAGTTAAGTCAAGAAAAGACTCTCGAATAATGAAGCTTGAATTGGAAGATCAATTAAAGAGTGTCAAGCAAGATCGGGAATCTATTGAAGGGATCCTGAGGGATTATCAGCAAGCACTAAGAAGGGAACAAGGGAAGTCGGAAAGCTTGGCCAATCATGTGCAGTACTTGGAAGGGTCTTACCTCCGGCTAAGGGAGAAGAGTGACTATTGGGAGAGTCAATTTGCGGAATTGCTCAGTAAGGTAAAAAGTCAACAAGTCTTTGAGGAATTGAAAAAGGAAGGCTTACATTGGAAAGACAAGTTCTCCAAGTTAGTTTGCTTAGCTAATCAGGCTGTGAGAGACATTCCCAAGAAGCTAAGAAAGGCGGATGCAGAAATGAATCCTTTCAAAACCCCTGTCAAGGTGTGTGAGTTTGTTGAGTACTGCAAGATTCTCACAGAAGAACTCCTGGAGAAAGCCCGGGGGGCAGCTAAGTGCAAGAAGAGGAAAAGGAGCGAGGAGTTGAAAGCCATATGCCTTTAAAGTTCCCTTTAGAGTATTGTAGCGATCCTTAGGAAATTGTAATTTTCTTTAAGAAGTTGTAACTTTCTTTGGAAAATAGTACTTTGTTTAAAATCATTGTATTGCACTCTTAAGGAATATTGTACTTTGATTTGCTTTCTATTTGTGATACTCCTTCGCATTCCATTTAATTGAAGTACGTTTGTTTTGCCTTGTTGCTTCCAACTTTATTGCAATCCTAAAAACACCTGAACCTTAACACCTATGACAAGACGAGTTGCACCGCGATTCCCGACAATAAACATAATAACATGCATATTGCATTGCATTTGCATCATTTGTCTTTGTGTTCATAAAAAAAAATGTTCCGTCCACAGAAGTAAGACAAGCTGGTTAATCATCGGTATTGGACGCGATCACAGGCAAGAAATATGGCCAACAATCAAGACAATGCGAATCTGGGCAATCATCAACCAATCCAGAATGATGCAGTTCCAGAAGGTCCGAATCCAAATGGTCAGGGTCAGCATGATCAGAATCAAGAGAATCGAGCAATCAGGGCTGAGATGGAAGTTATAAGAGCTCAAATGGCAGAGGTCATAAGAGTGTTAAGTGCCTTAAGGGATGCTGGCATAACTGAAGGTGCTGCTGCCGCAGGAGTGGATCCTCCTCCTGAACCTAGAGTCTCTCAGGCTCTCCAGAGCGTGCGATGGCCTCCTTATGGTCTCCCATTAGGGTACACACCCCCTGCTGCCGGTGCAAACCCAGAAAGTGGTCCTTCGGGAACCACAGGACAGGCCCAGCCTGAATCAGCTGTGAATGAAGTTGGAACGGGGACACCTCAGGTTCAAATTCAGATTCCTACTCCTGCTTTTACCCCGGGAACTCCGGTTGGCTTCAATTCTCCAGCAACAATCCATCCACAAGTTCAGGGTCCAATTCCTCAGATTATCGCTCACTCACGTGACCCACACGTGACCCCAGCTGTGGTGTCGATGAATAATCTTCACTACGGTGTGAGTGGTTTTCCGCCGAATTACCCTGATGAAGCTAGAAGTCAGTACCAGATGTTAGAAGAAAGATTGAGAGCTGTTGAAGGAACAGGTTCCCAGGCTAGGAACGCCCATGAGTTATGCTTGGTCCCTAATCTAGTCCTGCCACCCAAGTTCAAAGCACCATTTTTCAACAAGTACAAAGGAGCAACCTGCCCGCGCAGCCATGTGACGATGTATTGCCGGAAGATGACTGCCCACGCCCGTGATGATAACCTGATGATACATTGCTTTCAGGAAAGCTTAGCTGAAGCTCCCCTTGAATGGTATATTCAATTGGAGCCAACTAATATCCGTTGTTGGAAGGATCTGGCGGATGCCTTTATCCGTCAATACCAGTACAACAGTGATTTAGCCCCGGATAGGACCCAGCTGCAATGTATGTCTAAGAAGGATAATGAGACATTCAAGGAATACGCCCAGAGGTGGAGGAACCTCGCTGCACAAGTAAAACCCTCCCTGCTTGATAAAGAGATGGTCCATATGTTCATGGAAACTCTTCCCCCAGTGTTCTATGATCGTTTGGTCGGCAGCGTGGCTTCGAATTTCTCTGAGATGGTTGTCATTGGAGAAAGAGTGGAGAACGGCATGTGCAGCGGAAGAATAGCCCATGGCCCAACACCTCCTTCCCATCAGAAAAAGCCTTTTTCTGGTACCCACAAGAAGAAGGAGGGAGAAACTAATGCAATCAGCGGAGCTAGCGGTCCATCACACAACAATCCCCCACAAGCCATTCCAGTTCCTGCTCAGACGCCGCCTGCCCAGCCATTCCAGTCCAACAATCAGTACAGAAACTACAATGAAAAAAAGCCTGTTGTCTTTGAACCTATCCCCATGTCGTACACGGATTTGTTCAATTATCTCATTGCCAACAAGTTAATCAGCACTCGTCAGATGAAACCATATCAGCCTCCCTATCCCAGAGGGTATAATGCAAATGCTACCTGTGCCTTTCATTCTGGGGCAGTAGGTCATGTGGTGGAGGATTGTAAGGCAATCAAGTACGTTGTGCAAGACCTGCTTGATGCAAAGAGTATATCATTTCAGCAACCTAATGTAACCACCAACCTGTTGCCGGGGCATGGTGGGCCCACTGCAAATGCCATTAATGATCAGGGTGGTCAGTACTTAATTAGGAAGGTGGAGTGCATTCGTACACCCCTGAGTATCATTCATGCTGCACTATGCCGTTGTGGTATCATCGAAGAAGGGTGTGCCAGAAGAGACATCTGCAATGACCCTTATTGTGTTGGGGCCTGTGAGAGCTTCAAACCCATCCTCCAAGAGCTGTTAGACAGACACCTGGTCCAGGTTGGGGTTCAGGAAAAGGAAGAAAGTGTATCTACTCTGCAATCAAACAACAGAGGTTTCAGGAGACCGGTTGAAATCCCTTGCAGTCTGAATTCAAGCTCGGTTGTGGCAAGACCTCTGACTGTTGTTATTCCGGTACCTGCTGCTACCCCTAGTAGAGAGACTAGGGTTATTCCCTGGAGCTGCAACGTGCAAATGCAAGCAGAGGTCCCTCAGGGCGTGTTGGATATAACAAACATTGCTGGGAGTAGTGGAATTACAAGGAGTGGAAGGATGTATGTTCCTGAAAATCTTAGAAAGGAACAATCAAAGGAAGCTGAAGAAAGGGCCCGTAAGGGAAAAGATAAGGAAACTGTGGAAGTTAGAGAAGTATCAGACAAAGAAGCTCAGGAATTTCTGAAAGTAATGAGACAAAGTGAATACCGGGTGGTGGACCAGTTAAATCAAACCCCGGCCAAAATCTCAATGCTTTCGTTGTTGCTTAGTTCCGAGGCACACCAAGCTGCACTGTTGAAAATCCTGAATGAAGCACACGTACCCCATGACATTACGGTCAACCAGCTTGATGGTATTGTTGGGAACATAGTGGCATCCAACTACTTGACCTTCACAGACGCTGAGCTACCTCCGGCGGGGAAGAATCACAATCAAGCCCTTCACATCTCTGTCAAGTGTGGGGACTACATGCTGGCCAGAGTGCTCATCGACAATGGCTCGTCATTGAATGTGTTGCCCAAGTCCACAATGGATAAGTTGGATGTGGATTGCTCATATCTGAAGCCTAGCTCCACCTTGGTTAGAGCATTTGATGGGTCTGTGAAAGAAGTTTTTGGAGAAGTAGAGGTGCCTTTGCAGGTGGGTCCTGAAGTGTTCTATGTCACATTCCAAGTCATGGATATAGCTTCCTCTTATAGCTGTCTGCTAGGACGACCTTGGATACATGCCGCTGGGGCAGTGCCATCTTCGCTCCATCAGAAACTCAAGTTTGTGGCCGAGGGCAAGTTGATAGTAATCTTCGGGGAGGAGGAGATGATGATAAACCGATCACTACCAGAATATTACGTTGAAGCAGCAGAGGAGTCTTTTGAGACTGCCTTCCAGGGATTGGAGATCTCAAATGCTATCTTTGTTGGGAGTGAGCCTCCCCAATTGAAGCCTAGGTGGTCCAAGGCGGACATGATGGTTGCAAAGGTGATGCTAGGATATGGGTATCAGGTTGGAAAAGGCCTGGGAAAAGCTGCTCAAGGAATTGTAGCACCCGTCCTACTGAAAGGGAATACTGAAAGGTTCGGTATTGGGTACATCCCAAGCCCTGCAGACCGAGAGAGGCTAGCAGCTGATAGAAGAGAGAAATGGTTGGCAAAGCTCAGAGGAAGGACCCCCAACCAGGGAGGGATGGTCGTCGGTGATCTTAGGAACAACTTCCGAAGTGTAGGCATGCTGAACCCTGACCAGGTCAATGTGATTGAAGAAGATTCAGGCTCGGGTGACGGTGCTGTCGGCTTAGTGCGCCGTTGTGCTGCGAAAGAAAAGCTCCAGAACTGGGAGGCCCTAGATTTCCCTGTGATTTTCAATTTAAAGTAATTTTTCTTTGTAATGCAAAATTCCTCGGCTCTGCCCAAGGCCTTGGGATATTTCATTCGGGCATGCATGTTTTCGTCGAACTTCATCAATGAATAAAATGTTATTTTGGAATTTTCAATAAAATTCTCTTTCTTCATCTCTCATTTGCGTGTCTTTTCTTTATTTTTATTCGCCACTCCATTTTAATGCAGATCGAATACAATTCTTGAAAGTAATAATGCCCATAACTCATACTGTGACTTTGATTACCCGGTTAACCAAACCGAGGAAGATGTTGAGGATGGTTGGGATACTCCTCCAGAAATTATGAGAATGGTAGAACAAGAAGAAAAGGTCATCAAGCCCCATGGGGAGCCCACAGAAATGGTTAATTTGGGTACTGAGGAAGATAGAAAAGAGATCAAGGTTGGTACCGCGATGGGGAATTGTGAACGTAAGAAGTTGATTCAGCTCCTGTTTGACTATGTTGACATTTTCGCATGGACTTACCAAGACATGCCGGGATTGAATACAGATATTGTTGAGCACAGATTGCCGGTAAAACCAGAATATCCTCCGGTAAAACAGAAATTGAGGCGAATGAGGCCAGAGATGTCCTTGAAAATCAGGGATGAGGTCAAGAAACAGTTTGACGCAGGGTTCTTAGCAGTGGCAAAATATCCTGAGTGGGTAGCCAACATCGTCCCGGTTCCCAAGAAAGACGGAAGGGTCCGGATGTGTGTCGATTACCGTGATTTGAACCGAGCAAGTCCTAAAGATGATTTCCCTCTACCTCACATCGATGTTTTGGTGGATAGCACAGCGCAACACTCAATGTTCTCCTTCATGGACGGATATTCAGGTTACAACCAGATCAAGATGGCTCTAGAGGATATGGAGAAAACCACCTTCATAACCCTTTGGGGAACTTTCTGCTATAAGGTCATGCCTTTCGGATTGAAGAATGCCTGGGCAACTTATCAAAGAGCAATGGTGACTCTGTTCCACGACATGATGCATAAAGAGATTGAAGTTTATGTGGACGATATGATCGCCAAATCAAGGACCGATGAAGAGCATGTTGTTAACCTGCAGAAGCTTTTCGAGCGCCTCAGAAAGTACAAACTCAGGCTGAATCCCGCCAAGTGCACATTCGGAGTGAGGTCAGGAAAATTGTTGGGCTTCATTGTTAGCCAGAAGGGAATTGAGGTAGACCCGGACAAAGTGCGTGCTATCCTCGAGATGCCGGCGCCAAAAACAGAGAAAGAAGTTCGTGGTTTTCTTGGAAGGCTGAATTACATTTCCCGATTCATCTTCCAGTTGACCGCTACCTGCGAGCCGATTTTCAAACTGTTGTGCAAATACCAAGAGTTGAAGTGGAATGATCAATGTCAAGAAGCCTTCGAGAAAATCAAGGTGTATCTTCAGAATCCGCCAGTCCTAATGCCACCTGTGTCCGGAAGGCCTCTTATTCTGTACCTTACAGTGTTGGACGATTCCATGGGTTGTGTACTGGGGCAACACGATGAGTCGGGGAAGAAAGAACATGCAATCTACTACCTGAGCAAGAAATTCACCGATTGCGAGACCAGCTATTCACCATTGGAGAAGACTTGTTGTGCCCTTGCCTGGGCAGCGCATCGATTGAGACAGTACATGTTGAGTCACACTACCTGGTTGGTGTCTAAGATGGATCCAATCAAGTACATATTTGAGAAACCTGCGCTCACAGGTAGAATTGCTCGTTGGCAAATGCTTTAATCAGAGTATGACCTCCATCATGTCACCCAAAAGGCGGTTAAAGGCAGCACATTGGCAGATGAAGACATCATGGCATTGTTCGACGAAGGAAAATCCCAAGATGATGAAAGGTGGAGAGTACTGTTTGATGGTGCCTCTAACATGTGGGGGCACGGGGTCGGAGCAGTGTTGATCTCCCCGGACAATCGTTTCATACCATTCACGGCAAGGCTGAGTTTCTACGTCACAAATAATATTGCAGAGTATGAGGCGTGCATCTTAGGCATACAAGCGGCCCTCGATTGGAAAGTCAAAAGGCTCGACGTGTCTGGGGATTCAGCTCTAGTTGTTCACCAAGTAAAAGGTGATTGGGAAGCAAGAAACCCTGATTTGATCCTTTACCGTGACTACATTCAAGAGCTAATCAAGCCCTTTGAAGAGATCACCTTCCAGCACATACCTCACAATGAGAATCAACTGGCCGATGCCTTGGCCACTTTGTCTTCCATGTTCAACGTCAACTGTGACAGGAACTTGACGTGTGTTAGAGTCCAACACCGGGGTCTACCTGCTTATTACCATTGCATGACAGTTGAAGAGGAATCAGGCAGTAAACCTTGGTACCATGACATCAAACAGTATATCACCAGCAGAGAATATCTCCCCGGCGCTTCAGAAAATGATAAGAGAACACTCAGGAGGCTGTCAATGGGTTTCTTCTTGAGTGGAGACGTCCTTTACAAGAGAAACCATGACTTGGTTCTCCTCAGATGTGTAACAAGGGAGGAATCAATAAAGATCATGCAAGATGTTCATGAGGGCTCATTTGGAATTCATTCCAGTGGGCACACAATGGCTAGAAAGATCCTGAGAACAGGTTACTATTGGCTGCAAATGGAATCTGACTGTTATAGCTTTGCAAGAAAGTGCCATAAATGTCAAATTTATGCAGATCACATCCATGTACCACCAACCTCTCTGAATGTCCTGAGTGCACCTTGGCCTTTCTCAATGTGGGGCATGGACATCATTGGTCCTATTGAACCCAAAGCTTCAAATGGTCATCGTTTCATCCTGGTTGCTATCGACTACTTCACCAAGTGGGTAGAGGCTGCTTCTTATCCCAATGTAACAAGTTCAGTGATTGCTAAGTTCATCAAGAAAGATTTGGTTTGCCGCTACGGCCTTCCGAACAAAATCATCACAGACAACGGCAGTAATTTGAACAGCAAGGTGATGAGGGACTTATGCAAGGACTTCAAAATCCAACATCACAACTCTTCTCCCTACCGTCCGAAGATGAATGGGGCAGTTGAGGCAACCAATAAGAATATTAAGAGGATAGTACAGAAAATGGTAGTAACTTACAAGGACTGGCATGAGATGCTCCCCTTCGCCTTGCATGGGTACAGAACCTCGGTGCGTACATCTACAGGGGCAACCCCTTACTCGTTGGTTTATGGGTCAGAAGCTGTTCTCCCCATTGAGGTTGAAATACCCTCGCTGCGGGTATTGATGGAGACCAAATTAGAAGAAGCAGAGTGGGTTCAGGCTCGTTTTGACCAATTGAATCTCATTGAAGAGAAGCGAGTAGCCGCCTTGTGCCATGGTCAGCTGTACCAACAGAGGATGATGAGGGCTTTTGACAAGAAAATCCGTCCTCGGGAATTCCAAGAAGGAGACCTCGTGCTCAAACAGATCTTGCCAATCCAGACGGATCCCCGTGGCAAATGGGCTCCCATATACGAAGGACCTTATGTGGTGAAAAAGGCATTCTCCGGAGGGGCATTAATTCTTGCAAACATGGATGGAGATGAAATCCCAAATCCAGTGAACTCAGATGTGGTAAAGAAGTACTATGCCTAAAGAAATAGACAGAAAAAGAGAAAGATGAGCCAAGTAAAGTTTAGCTCGCTAGGTCGAAAACCCGCAAAGGGCGGCCTAGGCAAAATCAGAGCGACCCGGTGGATTGAAAACCCGCAAAGGGCGATCCAGGCAAAAATTAGGGTCAGAAAACTTGGACTTGAAAAAAGAAAGGCAACTAGCACTCCCGAAGATTTGGATAAGGGGTTGATCAAGGTCACAAGTATGAACGGTGGGCACCGTTACTTCAAGGATAGAATCACAGGATCTGTTCCTTTTTCTTGTATTTTATCAGTTTAGAATAAAGATTGCAATTGTACTTTCAACTGGCGTGACTTTCTGCGCGACCAGTTTCCATATCAGCAAAAGTCCAACTTTTCTTTCATATGTGTGCTTTTCGTGTCTTTACTTTCATTTATTCAGTTTCTTTCAAAATAATGATTTTATGATTGATGAAATTGAATTGCAAAACATGTGCATACATTCAGAGCATTACAGATTATTACGAAATCTTTGAAAATCACAAAAGGAAAAATGGTTTCCCAAAATGGGTAAAGTTGCAAAAAAAAAACAGTCACATGCACTGCCACCTTAAAAATAACAAGATCATTGCAAACCAGCGCGCAACCCTTGCGTTATCACCATCCTGGAACGGTCTTCGTGTCAAGTGTCACAAGTCCCGCGGATTGATTTAACCAAAAAAAAAAAAACATTTTCATATCATTCATCATTCCTATATCATCCATGTCGTCAAACAGTAGAGCATTATACTTTCATATTCGCATCCCAGAAGGGCGAAAGGATACAGAAGAAAAAGAAACAGAAGAAAAGAAAAAGAAAAAGGAAAATCAAACAGAAAAAACCTCTCACCAAATCAATCATTGCATCCATGTGCATCCCAGCATCAAGAGCCTGCATTCCATGCATCATTCACAGCTTCCCAATTTTCAAAAAGAAACTCAGTTGCTTTGGACTCGTTAGGCCCCAAAATTTTCAAAAAGTCAGTTACTTTGGACCAATGGGTCCCCGAAATCTCATTTTCAGAAAATCATCATGGCACCGAGTTAGTGAACTCCATCAGCACAGAGTTAGTAAACTCCCACAGAGTTAGTGAACTCCTTCCACAGATCACAACGTCGCGTACGAGCGCGCGGCAGATCCTACAGACTTCGTTAAGTCCATCGGATTAATTGTGTCAACCTAAGGCATAGCGTAGATCCATTGATCATATCAGTTCCGGACCTGATATTGATCGGCCGCTCGAAAAGGCCACCCCCAGAGCTCGGACTCGACGAGAGTCCGTTAAAAGGTTTTAGGCAACCTCCGAATTCCCCAATTTACGGCACTTCCCATTTACTGCTTTCATTTACTGCTTTACGCAATTTACTGCTTTCTCGTCGACGCGACAAGTGTTGACTCTCTCTCTCTCAAAAGAAGAGAGATCAAAGAAAGGAAACAAAAAAAAAGAGAAAAAAGAAAAGCAAAATTCGGGTTTCTCTAAGTAGACAAAATTAGTATTATTTCTGAATTCTTTATTTCTATTTTGCCTCGGAATATGTTTCGGCCAATTCATATTCCTTGGTAAAATCCAAATAAAGAGGGGCAGCTGTCATACCCTAATTTTGTCCGCCTAGGTTTAAAACCCTAATTTTCCGCAAAAAAATAAATAAATTGAGAAGTGTGGTTTTATTTTGAAGAGTGAAGAGCATTGTGCATGCATTTTTGGGTTTTAAAAGTCATTCTAGGGCTTTTAAATTCATTGTTAGAGTGGAAATGCATTTGTTGTTAAAAAACAAGGTTTTTAGGGCAAAAGGGTATTTTGGTCATTGTCAAAAATAAGATAATTTCTCATCAAGAATCATTGTGCAATTTTAGAGAAATTTATTTGAGGCAAAACATTTTTGGTCATGTATGTATGTATGCGCATGCATGCATACATTGTGCACAAAATTTCAAAAAGGATCAATACGGAATATTCTACAAAAAGTTCCAAGATGTGATTTTTATGACATTTTTTGGTCATGGTGATCACATAAAATGGCATATTCCTCAAAATACCTTGTATGTGGCTCAAAGTGGTGTATTTTTGTACAATTATCTTGAAAAAAATAATCAAAAATAAAAGGAAAAGGGAATGGTCTCATAATAGTACAATAGTACAATTGCCAACTTGCAAAACTTGGTCACCAAGGACCCCTCCCAATGTGTGTCGCCTATCCCTCTCATTCCCTCTCATATTTTCATTTTTTGACCTCAATCCATGTGTGATTCAATCCTCACCCTCCATTCAAATTTTAGATGCAATCCTAGGGTGAGATGAGATGCACAATGACCTAACTACCCTTACATCTAATTGCTTTCTATATATAGCCTATTAACCTCACCTCACAAAAAAAAGAAAGCTTTTGGCCTCACCATTCACTCATAAACCCTAGCACACAACTCCCTCCTCACCTTCTCTCCATTTATGCGCCACCCCCTCTCCCTTCTCTCTAACTCACTTCTTCATTTCTCATCTACCCACACACATTCAATCCATCTTCCAAGCCTAAACACTAATTTTCAACCATCAATCCTTCATAAAATCACACAAAAGTTCAAGATCAAGGGTCATTTTTTGGAGATTGAAGACCAAGCTTGAAGATAAGTTGATTTGGTTAATTGTTTCTTCATCTATTGTGTTTATTTGGAGCTCATCTTAAGGTATGTGATTCCTAGACCCCTTCTCTTGTAAATCCTTGCATAAAGTCATCATTTCTTGCATATTTGTGAGATTTCCACTTCCAAAAATGTAGATCCTCTCTTTTAACTTACATTTTTATGCTTGTACATATGTTAATCTCATGAATCTTTGTTTTGATGCTTTGATTTTGGGGTTATATGCATGATTTTGTTGTTTTAATTGAAATAAAATGTTATTTGCTTTGATAATAATTTCGCATGCTTCAAATAAATATGTGTTTTATGATTTTTGCTGGTTCTCATGGTTGAATCTTGTGAATAAATGTATCTATGTTTTGGTTATGTCATTCGCTTGCTTGATTTGGTTGACTTGTTGAAATAAATTGATGATTGGCCATGTATGTATTTCGCATATTTTGAGATAATTTGGTTTGATGTTGATTTTTGGGTGTTTGTTGGCTTAATCTTACAATTATTTGAATATGAACCATGATTGTGAGCTTTTGTGCCAAAAGGAATGGTTACAAGATGTAAATCTTGATTTCCTTCGGCTATTTGGTTCGTATATGTTCAATAATTAGGTTTTAATATTTGATTTGATGCCTTTTGAGGTTCAATCGTACAATTGCTTGGAAATGAACCTTGATTGTGAATTTGGGTCGCTTAAAGGAATGGTTGCAAGATGTGTATCTTGATTTCTTCGGGCTAAAAGGTTCGCATACTAGGGTTTATGAATTGATTTTGTTAAATTACTTGTTTAAACTTGCAAATATTCAAACCTATGTTGTTAATTGTGAAATTTGTGATTTGAGAAGATGAATTTGGGTTTTGGTTCATTTATGGTCCACAAATGATCTTGGGTTATGCTAAGTTGGCAAAAGATAGGTTCATTTAACCTTGATGCACGTGCATTTTGCATATTCATGCATTCTTACCTATTCTTGCATCCTTGCCTACTCATGCATTCTTGAATTGAAGCTTGGTACTCCATGCTTGATATACTTGTTTATGTGCTTGTGGTGCATTAAAATGTTGAATTGGTGTTCACAATTTGCTTGTTTTGATTTCCACCAATTGTTACTCGTTAGTAACTCTCCAAAACTTCAAAACCATGTTGCATACAAAAAACAACTTGTTACTCGTGAGTAACGTTCCAACTTCAAAACATTTTTTTGCATTTACATAATCATTGATAAACAACTTCACTTCTTCTCAAAACAATTCCAAACTATTTTTCACAAATCAAACTTTGTTGAGGATAATGCGAAGCCTTTGCTTGCACGATTGTCAACAATGGGGTGCTAGTGGTGATCACTTGGAGTCTTTGCTCAATTGATTATCATGAACACTCATTTTTCAAAAGAACTCTCATTTCACAAATTAAAAACTTTGTTGAGGATAATGCGAAGCCTTTGCTTGCACGATCGTCAATAATGGGATGCTAGTGGTGATCACTCGAAACCTTTGTTGTTTGATCACTGTGAACATTCAATTTTCACAATTAAACAACTAAAAAATAAAAACCTTTTCTCGACAACCGAGAACTACGTAAGCTTTGAATTCTCCATCGCACTGGGAGATACGTAGGAGCGGGTCACATTCCCGTCAAGCAAGACAAATGAAAACCATTTTCTTTTCAAAAAAACAAACCCTTTTCCAAAACAAGGCAATTTCTAAAAACAAAACAATTTTCGAAAACAAGAACTACGTTGCTTTGATTCCCTCCCCAGGATACGTAGGCACGGTGCCCTCCCGTCAAGCGCAAAAGATTAAATTTTCCTTAAGTTTTTCCATAAAGTAAGGAGAGATAAAGAGAGATAAAAACAAAGCATTTCTTAAAGGTTTTTTTCAAGAAAGGTTTTTTTCAATGTTTTACCTCTAAAAAAATATTGGTGGCGATTCCAATTCATGTTGTGCGAAGAGAAATCCCTCCAAAGGATTTTTCGGGGTGCAACAACTTTTAAGATGGAAGACTATTATTTGTGATTTCAAGTTAGAAGACAATAGTTGGCTTTCTAATATGTATGGTCTTAGAAGTATGTGGATACCAGCATGTTTTAAAGATGTATTATGGCTGGAATTTTGAGAACAACCTCAAGATCGGAGAGTCAAAATTCATTCTTTGGTAACTACTTAAATAAGAATTTTAGTTTGTGGCTCAGGGACAAGGGAAGAGTAGAGAAAGAGAGAAACTCTCTAATTTCTCAAGAAAACTTGTTATTGCTTGAATTACTTGGATATTGTTTGAATGACAAAATGCATGGTGATGAGCCCTATTTATACTACTCTTATAGGGCTTTACATTACAAACTAGAAGGATCTAGAAGCATTTATTACAAAGAAAACTCTAGAGATATGAATACTCTAGTTCCTATGACTAGAAAGATCTAGAAAACTTAAGAATGAACTAGTTCTTAATTATATCCTAGTAGTATATCTTGGAGGTTCCATAATAACCTTTATTTCTAGAAATTTCTTTACCATTCTCCATCATTCTCCCCGGGTTGGAGAATACTCGTCCTCGAGTCGAAATTCTTCTTCATCGCCAAAGTATGGTGAAAGATCAGCAGCATTGAAGGTTGCAGAGACTCCATAGTCACCTGGTAGCTCAATTTTGTAGGCATTATCATTGATTTTCTGCGTAATTCTGAAAGGACCATCAGCTCTTGGAGATAACTTGGCGTTTGGTTTATTAGGAAATCGTTCCTTTCGCAAGTGGATCCATACCAAGTCTCCTTCCTTGAATGTGTCCAACCTGCGATGTTTGTCTCGCTGAGTCTTATACTTTGAATTTTGTTTTTCAATTCTTTCACGAACTTTTTCATGCAACTTTTTGATTTCATTGGCCCTTTGTTCCGCATCTGCACTGTACTGCTGAGTGTTAGGTGATGGAGTTAAATCTAGCGGACTCAAGGGACGCATGCCATAAACCACCTCAAATGGACACTTCCCAGTAGCTTGATTGGTGGAGTTATTGTAAGCAAATTCAACCTGTGCAAGGATAAGATCCCATTGTCTCAAATTCTTTCCCACAAAGCTTCGAAGTAGATTCCCCAAAAGCCTATTAATTGCCTCTGTTTGCCCATCTGTCTGAGGGTGTCTGGCACTGCTGAATTGTAGTTTAGTACCCATCTTCTTCCACAATGTTTTCCAAAAGTGGCTTAAGAATTTGACATCTCGATCGGACGTGATGGTTTTGGGGATGCCATGAAGACGGACAATTTCCTTGAAGTACAAGTCTGCAACTTGGACAGCGTCATTAGTCTTCTGACATGGTATGAAGTGGGCCATTTTAGAAAACCTGTCTACGACTACCATTATGGAATCCTTCTGTCGCTGAGTTCGAGGTAGTCCAAGGACAAAATCCATACTAACATCTTCCCAAGGTGCCTTAGGAACTGGAAGCGGCATATATAACCCTGTATTCTGACTTTTAGCTTTGGCCAAGTGACAGATTTTGCACCTTTGGATGTGTCTATTGACATCTCTTTCCAACTTAGGCCAATAGAAATTCTCTTTGACTAAGGCCACTGTTTTATCTCGTCCAAAATGTCCTGCTAGTCCTCCATCGTGGGCCTCCCAAATAATTGCTTCCCTTAGAGAGCATTGGGGAATGCATATAGTTTTTCCTTTAAATAAGAAGCCGTCATGTTTGTAGTATCCTTGAGATGACTGCAGATCAGTGGAACCCCAAAATTTACCAAAGTTGACATCATCTGGATACAACTCCTTGATAATCTCAAACCCGATAACTTTTGTTTGAAGAGTAGTAAGTAAACTATGGCGTCGACTGAGAGCATCTGCTACAACATTTTGAACTCCGGCCTTGTGCTTGAGTAGAAATGGATAAGACTGTTACAACTCACTCCAAGCGGCATGTCTGCGGTTGATCTTTTGTTGAGAGTTCAAGTGTTTGAGAGCTTCACGGTCAGAATAAAGAACAAACTCCTTATTCAACAAGTAGTGGCTCCAGTGCTGAAGAGCACGAACAACGGCATAAAACTCCTTGTCATAAGTAGAGTACTTGAGCTTACCATTGTTGAGTTTCTCACTGAAGAAGGCTATAGGATGTCCCTCTTGGCTGAGAACGGCTCCAATTCCAACGTTCGAAGCATCACAACTGACTTCAAATACTTGGTCAAAGTTAGGTAGGGCTAGCACAGGTGCCTCAGTCAAGCGCTTCTTTAGCTCCTTAAAGCTTTTATTCGCTTCTTCTGACCACTTGAATTGATCTCCTTTGATGAATTCTGTGAGAGGGGCAGCTATTGAGCTAAAGTTTTTAATGAATCTCTTGTAAAAAGAAGCTAACCCGTGAAAACTCCTTATGTCATGGACGGTCTTTGGAGTTGGCCAACTATTGATAGCCTCTATCTTGCTTGGGTCAACTCTTATCCCTTCAGCAGTGATGATATATCCAAGATAATTTACTTCATCGGTCAAGAATGAGCATTTCTTGAGGTTGGCATAAAGTTTTTGCTCACGAAGTGTTTGGAGCACTTGTCGAAGATGCCGTAAATGTTCTTCCTTACTTTTGCTATAGATCAAGATGTCATCGAAGTACACGACAACAAACTTACCAATAAAGGGCCTAAGTACCTGATTCATTAGCCGCATAAATGTACTTGGAGCATTTGACAATCCGAAGGGCATGACTGTCCATTCATACAGGCCGTCTCTTGTCTTGAAAGCCGTCTTCCATTCATCTCCTGGACGAATTCTGATTTGATGGTAACCGCTTCGAAGATCAATCTTAGAGAAGATATTGGCACCATGTAATTGATCCAACATATCATCAAGCCTAGGTATCGGAAATCGATACTTAATAGTGATCTTGTTGACTGCTCGACTATCCATGCACATTCTCCAACTACCATCCTTCTTTGGTACAAGAAGTGCAGGTACAGCACATGGGCTAACACTTTCACGAATCAACCCCTTTTGTAGAAGCTCCTCAACTTGGCGTTGCACTTCAACATGCTTTGTTGGACTCATCCTATAAGCTGGTCTGTTAGGAATGGACACGCCAGGGGTAAAGTCAATGGCATGTTGTATGTCTCGCATCGGAGGCAGTCCTGCGGGGATTTCTGATGGAACAACATCTGAGAATTCAACAAGTAATTGCTCAACTTCCTTTGGGATAATGGATTCTTCATTTGATTCGACCAGTAGAACAAAACTCATGGTATGTGCTTCCTCTGCTGTCACCTTGAATGGTTCCTTTGCGACCAAAGATACTAGTGGTTTGGAATCCTTTTCCCCTTCATCAAATTCATTGGGTGGTAAAGGCACCAACTTGATTTTAACTCCATCCTTCACAAATGTGTAAGTGTTGGCATGACCGTCGTATAAGGCATGGCGGTCGTACTGCCAAGGTCTTCCAAGTAGAAGGTGGCAAGCATCCATAGGAATAACATCACACCATACATTGTCCTTGTACTTTTGACCAATGGAGAAAGATACAAGGCATTGCTTAGATACTCTTACCTCATTACCCTTGTTGAGCCATTGTAGCTTGTATGGCTATGGATGCTCCTTTGTCGGCAACTTCAATTTTTTCACCATATAGTTTGACACAACATTCTCGCAGCTTCCACTATCAATGATGACATCACAAACCTTGCCTTTCGAGGTGCAACGAGTGTGGAAAATATTGTGTCTTAGCCATGGTTCTTCTTTGGCTGTCGTTGTGTGTAAGCTTCTTCTAACTACCAGTGATTCACCATGATCGGCAGGAACGGGCTCTTCATCATATATTGGCTCGCCTATCTCCTCTTCTTCCAACGCTTCATGAATATCTTCTTCTTCAGAAGCTTCGTGTATCTCCCCTTTAATGATGGTGATGGTTTTGCGATTTGGACAATCGGAAGCAATATGTCCAAACCATTGGCATTTGAAGCATTTGGGTGTCTTCGAATTGTTCTCTTTGGGTGTCTTTTGTTGGGGTTTGATTGAGGAACTAGGTTCTTGGGTTGGTAGTTTGTTATGGTGGACATAATTTCTGGTGGAGGAAAGAGGTTGGTATGAAGATTTTTTAGGTAATTGTTTCTCAACTCGAATGGCTAGACGAATGACCTCATCCAAGCACCAATATTGTTGGAGTTGGACTGGGTGTGCAATTTCAGTGTTTAGCCCCCCAAGGTATCGAGCAATCGTTTGCTCTTCCTTTTCTTGGATGTCACACTTCATCATTAACTTCTCAAATTCTCTAGTGTATTCTTCTACCGACAAAGACTTTTGACGAAGGTTTTGTAATTGAATAAAATTGTCTTGATAGTAATGAGGAGGTAAAAACTTACGAGTTAGTTCTCGACGCATCTTCTCCCATGTCTTGATCTTGCTTTTCCCTTCACGCTCTCGTTTCCTTTTGAGATTTTCCCACCAAATTGAAGCGTGTTTCTTCAGCTTGACAGCGATGATCTTTACTTTTTGCTCCTCGGGAACCTCCTTATACTCAAATACGCGTTCAACGGTTTGTAGCCAATCCACAAACTCATCGGGTTGTAGCTTCCCTTCGAAATCTGGAATGTCTACTTTGATATCATTCATCCGAAGTTGATGTCGGTGTGAGCGACTGCTTCTAGATGATGAAGAGTCACTACCAGAGCCATCATCTTCAAATCTTCCTCTTTGCGCTTCCAACAAGGCTTGTTGAGCGTTGACAGTCTCTTGTAGTTGTTGAATTTGTCGCCTCATTTCTTCCATCTCGATTTCATGTAAAGACCTTTCGTTTTGTCTTCTAGGTGGCATTTTGAGAATAGTGATTGATAATCTTTTTGATGAAGATCGTGGCGGTGCGTGGATGTTTTCTTGGCGGTGTTAGTTTTGCAAACAAATGGCCGCAAAGTGAAGTTTTGTGAAAGCAACTCCTTGCTCACTTGAAAACTCACTTTCCGTTGATTTCTTCGCTCAAAGTCAACTCCGAGATATCGTAACCTGCTCTGATGCCAAATCTGGCTCACGGACAAGGGAAGAGTAGAGAAAGAGAGAAACTCTCTAATTTCTCAAGAGAACTTGTTATTGCTTGAATTACTTGGATATTGTTTGAATGACAAAATGCATGGTGATGAGCCCTATTTATACTACTCTTATAGGGCTTTACATTACAAACTAGAAGGATCTAGAAGCATTTATTACAAAGAAAACTCTAGAGATATGAATACTCTAGTTCCTATGACTAGAAAGATCTAGAAAACATAAGAATGAACTAGTTCTTAATTATATCCTAGTAGTATATCTTGAAGGTTCCATAATAATCTTTATTTCTAGAAATTTCTTTACCATTCTCCATCAGTTTGGTGGAATTTTGGGTGCGATTTGATTCTGCATTAGAAGCATAAAGGCACAAAGAACTTCTTGCGGATAATGATACACTTCATTCTATTCCAGAATTGAAGATGCATGTGGATTTTAGAGAAGCACGGTAGAGAGATTTATACTCATGGAACGCATGTGTGGATTGTGGAATTGAAGGAACCGAAGAGGAAGATGGAAATTTATCATTTTCTATACTTGATAATGTTGTGGTCAATGGCACCAAAGTGAGAAAGCATAGAAAAGTTGTTTATCATATTTCTAATCGCATTGCAAATTGTTCATGCAAAATGTTTGACCAAGCTAGCAACAAGTAGCCTGGTTTTTGATTTAGATGGAAAGGTATTGGAGGCGTGTTCTAAGTTTGAAAGACATTAGTTTCAAAAGCATGGGCACAATTGCTTAAATGCATGCATATGGCTGGTACAAATAAAGAGAAATTGCTCCTCATTATAAATGACAGTGTTAGTTTGGAAGTGAAATTGACTAATATGGAGAGTGAGGTACCAAGAGTCTTAGATGAAGTAGAGGCTTTTATTGGTTCCACGTACTCTACCTAAGGAAATTGAAGTTCTTCCATGATAAGAATCTAAGTGAGAGAGAGATATTGAATTTCATATTGTATTTTGTAAAAATGTAAGTTGTACAAATCAGCTTAGGCAAGTTGCCTTATATAGACTATGTGAGCAACAGAATGTAATTGACTATGCCATTTGGGCTTTACAATTGAATTGGATCACTTTTGCTACAATTACTATTTGCACCATACTTATTACTCTATTATTCCACCCAAGCCTTGTCATACCAAAGGAAGTGGAAAACGAATTAAAGGGGGAAAAGAGAAGGCAATGGAACAACAACAAAAGAAAAAAAGACTTTGTAAAGTTTGTATGCAATATGCATATCATGATAGTCGTAATTGCCCATAAAATCTTCTTCTTAAGTTTTGATCCAATTTCTGTCTCTATTCTTCACAGAAGCCACAATTAAAGAAGAGCTCGAAACAAAATGGATTATGACCTGTACTAAGATGTTTAAAGCTTTAGTGAATATTATTGGTCTTGTTCTAAATTGTAATGCAAAGGATCTTGTATTCTTGTACTAGCATATTGTACTTAATAAAAAGAGCTCTTGATTGTTTCAATGTGATGCTGTAGTGCTGATTCTGTAAATACTCTTCACCAAAAATTGGTCTTTCACAACAATATCAGGTTCTTTCACAACAAGATAGGGTTCTGCATAATACAAAAAAAGTGAGAACAAGATTATCAATTAGTTAAGTAGAATGGCACAGGATTAATTCTTAAATATCATCAATACATGTAGAAAAACAAAGACAGTCACAATAATAATCTTCTGAAAAGTGACACAGGAAGAGGAAAAGGTTTTCTTTAATTACCGAGAACTGATAGTGACTAACTGATCAGAGAATGGAAGATTTTATGCATCTATTCATGTAATGCTAATTTAGTGGAAGATTTTGATGTGATTAGTTGTTTGATCAATCAAAAAATTAATAACATCAAAAACTTCCACTAATTCAACCTTCATGAAGTAATAATCTAATTGTGCTTTCCTCTTGGAATGGAATTCATCTGTATATATATTTATGAAGACTGAGAATCATCGATCGATCCTCATCCGTGAATTTTGGCGAGGGATTAGACAACCTATGAATGGACACAAACAAACAAAACAAACAAATCCAGCAGTTATGAACTAACTGAACAGAACTTAATTACACCAAATGCATTGCCCCCACGAATTAATTAATAGAAATTTAAGGAAGAAATGTATTTAAGCGATCCACTCAATAAATAATAGATTAACCACTAACACAATATCATAGCTACTGACCCATTAACAATTATTGGTTCAGCAAAACTATTACAAAAGGTATCAAATAATACTAATTTCTAGATACAAAATAAAAAATATGTCAATCATCTTAGATATAAAATATAAATACAATATATTAGGATAATAACGTAATTTACGATAAACTTTACACAGATAAATTTCTAGATAAATATTTAAAAGAGGGGAAAACCTTTTTTTTTTACAACGAAAATACTTGGCCTTCTTAACCATTTGGTCAAGGGTTCGATCCCTGGCCGGTGCGTATGGAAAAATACCTGGTGGAAAAGTTCAACCCTTTAAATGGATCTCAGTGCATTAGAGGATTAGTCTCTCCAGTTGCGCGCGCAAGGGAGTCCTTGGTTTACCAAAAAAATAATACTTAGGCGTGGTTGGTGCTACTATCAAGTGGTTGGTGCTACTATCAAATCATATCATTACACATATATAGATCAATTATTTATAATATTCACTATCTTTTACTTATTTTTTAAAAAAACAAATTCATGTGTCATGATGTGATTCAAAACAATGTCAACAACACTTGTTGAACTTTGAACCCTTTAATTTGATTTGCTGCAGCTAGTACAAAATATAAACAACAGAAGTGTGGTTGACAAAAAACACCAAGTTACCAAAGGACCAACCCACTTATCAGAGTTACACGGGTACAAATACTTCCACTCCTCACTCCCTGTGAGTATTTCTACTATTTTCTAAATAGTTTACAACTTTTAAACCTCCCTAGGCTAAAAGTAATCTTGGTAATTTTCTTCATACAGCTCTACCTACTGTTTACACCCCTAATAGGATCATTTTGATCTATTAGACAACTTCTATCACGGAAGCACTCACTTCTCAAGCCCTACATCAACACATGCTACTTGAGAATGTTTCCTACAGGTCTTCTGTTAAGTGTTTGGGTTTGTGAGATTTTTAGAGCTTGGTTGATACAAATGGAGTATTCAACAGATACAACAACACAAGCATTAATAAATAACGAGATATCGAATGAATCCCTTCAGTTGTGTAGCAGCTGCGTATGGATAAGAGAAGACTTGACACTTGGAGTGGAATTTAACTCTCATTGATCTCCTTGGGTTTCCACTTGGAGTGTGTTTCATCTTTGTAGGGCGTGATTTGAGAGGTTTTACGTTAACTGGTTCTTGAGGAGGACCAACGAGAACAAAGTTTGGAATTCTAGGATATGTTTTGTCTTCGAATCAGAGTAAGTGGAAGTGGGTTCAACGTTTTTGGTTCTTACCATTTGAAGACTTAGGGATTTTGGGGAGAGAGAGAGAGATGGCCGTTTCGTGAGATTATAAGAGAGAGAAGATGAAGTGAAGTGTTTTAATCACTTCAGAGCAATTATTGACCAACGGTTATATGATTCTTGTCTATTGTGTAACCATTGATTGAGGCGTGAGGGAGAAAGAAAGAGAGGGGTCGATGTGACGGCTAGGACCCTTCTGAGCTTGACTCTTCTGTCATGATGCTTCTCAACTTGACATTTCTCATTATGACCCTTCTGAACTTTGACTCTTCTTGTCATGATGCTTCTTATCTCCACTCTTCTGAGAGCCTTTCTCATGTTGGTTTTGTCATAATGCTTCTTAGATTGATCCTTCTGATAACCCTTCTCTTGTTGCAACGAATGGAGATGATGCTTCTCATGATGATCTTTCTCAAGTTTACCCATTTGGTCTTGATTTGTGATCTTGTCAAGAGAAGGTTTCTTCTTTAAGACTTTGTGAGCAACCTTGTTTTAACTCTTCTTAACTATGATGCTTCTCATAAGCATATACCTTCTTGAGATTGGCTTGATTGTTTCTGTACTTATTGTTCACTCAAGAAGAAACATTAGTAGCATATGAAATCAGATAACTTAAGCTTCTCACATTTAAGTTTTTTAATCATCATAACTAATTAGGGATTTTGCCTCAACAATCTCCCCCTTTTTGATGTTTGACAAACTCTATGAGATTGATTAAGTTTTCTGATATTTGTTTAAAATTTTCTAAGGCATAAGTATTTTTACTCCCCCTGAATATGTGCATACATGTTAAGATTTAGAGTTTAATATTTCACATAATTCAGATACCACACTAGAACATATTTCAGAACATATATTTCATTAAGCTCCTCAAAAGAATAATTATCATGATTACAAGAGACTATGTTCTTTTTGGCAGATATGCCTATGAAAAATAAAAACAGCTAGTGAGAAGAATACTTCTCAACAAAAGAGTGTCTAGTACACACAGATTTTAGCTAATAAAGATCATTCAAAAACCCCTAGACCTAGTAACTTAATCTACTCTTCTCCCCCCTTTTGGCTAACATTAGAAAGGTGGAGACAGATAGAGAACTTAAGAGGCTACTTTGATGGGAAAGACCCATCAGATGAGAAGAAAGTAGCAGGTCTTGGAATGTCAGGGAACTGAGGGATAGGACCAAACTCTGGAGGAATGAGATTTAGAGCAAGTGTGGTCATCCCTTGCGGTAGAATCCTTGATTGATACTGCTCATCTCTAGCAGCTTGAGCTCTTTGACCTTGTTGGATTATGGCTTGACCATCAAGCACATTCTTCAGGAGAGCTTTCATGCTTCTCATCACCTTTTCCTTCTTGGACATGCGAGTCACAAGAGCTTCAAGAGCATATGGGATTTTCTCTTTAGATTCCTCAGCAACTTTCTCTTGAGCCACACCGGAAGGTTGGAAAGCATTAAAGAATAAGGAATCCAGAGACCCAAACTTAGATGCATGTTAGAAGGGTGAGTTTGGGTGTTGATGGAGGGATACATTAGTTGAGGGGAATCATCTTGAGGTATTTGGTTTAGGTTCAGAAATTGATTTATGTTTGAGGATATTATGGTGTTGGTGGTTTTGAGTGGTGAGATTGCATGTTCTATGTTGATGGCAACAAGTAGTTGATCAAGGTTTTGAGAAGTGACACGTGAGATAGTTGGATTTGGTGATGGTTCAGTTAGAGGTGCAATTGCAATGGGGAGTGGTTGAGGTGAGTAAGGTGGGACAAAGTGTGGTATCGTTGTGATAGGTGAGAAAGTGATGGTTCAGTTAGAGGTGCAGTTACAAGGGAGAGGGGTTTGTATGATAGGTGAGGAGGTGTTAAAGTGAAGCTCTCCCTGAGGTGATGTTGGGATAGTTTGAGATAAAGGTTCAGAGGAATTTCCATCTGTTGGTTCTTGAGCAAAGTCAACTTTCTCTGCTTGAGCAGGTTCACCCTTCTCAGCTTCAGCAGACACTTCTTTCTCAGGTGTTTCATCAACCTGTCCTTGTCCTTCTTCAATTACCACCTCATGTGATGGTTCCTCAGTTATCTCAACATTCAAATTGAACGGAGTGAGTCCTTCAAGTACCAATGTTCTTTCAAAACCATTTTCTCCTGAGGAGTTGAGGTGCAATTCCTCAGTCCTTTCTGGTGTGTTCAAACCTTCTCTAGGACCAACTGTTTTAAATTATTGCACCAAATTACTAGTCACTTCATGATCAGTTGGCTTCCATACTGTTCTCACTTTGCCTCTTGTGTACACTTTCATCAATGGAGTCATAACCATTCTTGAGGAGGAGTGATCTTAATCATCCTTGTTATCTGTTATAGTCCTCTCATCATCAAATTCTTCTTGAGGACCCTTCTCAAGTTCCATGGAAGCATACTCCTCGTGAGAATGTTCCTTCTCAGCATTTTCTTCAGTGTTCTGAACCTTCTCAGACACTATTTCCTCATTTTCTTGTGAGACATCCTTCTCACCAAGATTTTCTTCTTCTTGATCCTTCTCAAGATCATTTGTCTCAACTCTTTTATCCTTCTGAGGTTCTGTTTCCATTTCAGAACCTTTCTCTGGTGCATCTTCCACCTATTATGGAATAGGATCATTTTTTTTCTTACTCTTTGTCGCCCTTCTTATCACTTCAACAAGTGATTCTTCTGTTTCCATATCTGTGGATTCACTAGATAGTGGCTTTGTCTTTTGTTTCTTCTTCTTACTATTCTTGTTATCCTCTTCAACAGTGGTAACATCTAACCCCATGAGTTTCAGATTTTTGGCAATGACACCTTCATCAACAGAGATGTCAATCAAGTAATGATTGAACACTCTAGTGGGAGCTTTACCATATGGTAGGGAGGTAGAGGTTCTATATGCCCTAATGGCGTTGATCATATGGTGGATCATGAGGAATGGTAGGCTTACTGGTGTTTTGGTGATGAGATGGTACTGAACAATTCAATCACTAGTTGTGAGTTTCTTAAATGAGCCAGCGCTAGGTAGAAGAGTATGTGAGTAGATATGGTGAAGGATTCTTACCATGTCTTTTAGATTTGTGGCAGTTATATGGAGAGAAGAGTGTTTGAGAATGGTGGTTTTCACTTCTTCCAGCGACACTCCCATGATCTTATACCAGTTTTCATCATACACTAGATTTCCTTCATCTGGTATGTTGAGTGCTCTTCCAAGGGAGAGTGAGGATACTGTAAATTCTCAATTGTTAACCCAAGTGGTGATTGATGGAGTGATGTTCCATCTGGTATGCAAAGAATTCTCTTACTCTTTCTTTGTAAACCAATTAATTCAAAGTGATGAATTCCTCCCATTTCTGTTGAGTGGGAAATAAAGTGATGTTCCATCCACACTCCTCTATTTCATCAGGAGAATATACGGTTCCTGAGACAATGGGTTTTGATGCCCATTTTCATCTTTCTAATTCCTTTCTCTTCTTAAGTGGTTGACCCTTCTTACCACCATTAAGTTGAGAAGCTTCAATCGTCTGCTTTCCTTTTCCATATTTCTCTTCTCATGAGTCTCCTTAACAACTGTTTCTTTAACAGGTTGAGATTCTTCGACATTCTGATCATCCACAGGTTGCTCTGTTCTGGTTTTAGAGGGGATTTCGTCATTTTCAATATTTATAGGAGCCTCCATAGATGATCCTGTGGTGTTTTTAGTAGCAGAGTGGAATTTGACTCTAATCAATCTCCTTGGGTTCCAACTTGGAGTGTGTTTCATCTTTGCAGGGCATGATTTGAGAGGTTTTACGTTAACTGGTTCTTGATGAGGACCAACGAGAACAAAGTTTGGAATTCTAGGATCTGTTTTGTCTTCGAATCAGAGTAAGTGGAAGTGGGTTCAACGTTTTTGGTTCTTACCATTTGAAGACTTAGGGATTTTGGGTGAGAGAGAGAGATGACCGTTTCGTGAGATTATGAGAGAGAGAAGATAAAGTGAAGTGTTTTAATCACTTCAGAGTAGTTATTGACCAACGGTTATATGATTATTGTCTATTGTGTAACAATTGATTGAGGCGTGAGGGAGAAAGAAAGAGAGGAGCCGTTGTAACGGCTAGGTTCCTATTTTTTGGGATTTTTAAATATTTCTAACAAAAAGAACAAATCACACAAACACTTAAATGCAAACATTGAGTGGCTGATAGGATTAGCTATTTGGGTTGATGTTGTACCTTTGTGGTTTACATTGTACTTGTGCATTGATGCAATTGTTCTGTATGTGTTAGCTAGTAGGATCAACTTAAAAATGTGTCTGGCATATGTCCCAACACTGATCGATCATCCTGACTGTATTGTTTTTACTCAATTAATAGAATGAGATATGTTTCCCGTAAATAAAAACATTGAACAAAACAAACAACAAACAACATAAAATCTTTTAGTATTTTTGGGCTTAAATATGTATTTTCCCCTTGCAAATATCACCATAATCCAGTTATACCCCTATAAAAATAAAAACTTTAAAATTACCCTTGCAAATAAAATCGCTTACGGTTATGCCCCTCAGTCTGCTTCCCATCCAAAAAGATAATTTAAATAAGGTTTAAATATATGTTCTGCCCCTGCAAATATCACCATAATCCAGTTATGCCCCTGCAAATATCAGCATAATAGAAATATTAAAGATTTTGATAGGGGCATAACTGGATCAAAGTGATATTTGCAGGGGCATAACAGGATTATGGTGATATTTGCAGGGGTAAAACATATATTTAAACCATATTTAAATTATTTTTTTGGATGAGAAACTGACCGAGGGGCATAACCGTAAGCGATTTATATTTGCAAGGGTAATTTTAAAGTTTTTATTTTTAGAGGGGTATAACTGAATTATGGTGATATTTGCAGGGGAAAAACATATATTTAAGCCTTATATGATCATATGCATCTGATGACTCTTCTCAAGAGTTGAGAAGGTTGAGGGTCATGACCCTTCTCATCTGAGGGGGTTTCAACGATATGAAGCGTGATTTTAATGTAACTAAAACTTTCCTCTAAGAGGGGTTTTGTGAAAATGTCTGCTAGTAGATGTTTAGTATCCACAAAAACAAGTTCAATGTCTTTCTTTTGCACATGATCTCTAATGATATGATGCTTAATATCAATGAGTTTTGACCTAGAATGATGAATTGGATTTTTAGAAAAATTTATAGCACTAGTATTATCACAAAATATTTGAATACCTAAGTAACTTAAAGAGAAGTATTCAAGTTGATTCTTGATCCATAAAAATTTTGAGCAGCAAGTAGCAGCTGAGACATTTTCAGCTTCTGTTGTTGATAGGGCAATTGTACTTTGTTTTCAACATGACCATGAGATGAGTGATTTTCATAGTAATTGGCATCAACCACTTGTGCTTTTTCTTTCAATTTTATCTCTAGCATAGTCAGCATAACAGTACCCTATAAGCTCAAAATGTATTCTCGTTTTGTACCATAAACCAATATTAGGTGTTCCAACAAGATATCTAAAAATTCTTTTGACAGCACAGAGATGAGATTCATTTGGAGAAGTTTGAAATCTAGCACATAGCCCTACTGCTCTTTTTCAGAAACATGCTTACCCTTCTCATCTTTTTCAATGCTTGCAGAAGGGTGCATTGGTGTTGCCATAGCTTTTGCATCACTCATTTTATATTTCTTAAGAAGATCTTTGATATATTTCTCTTGAGAGATAAAGATACCCTTCTTAAGTTGTTTGATTTGTAAACCAAGAAAGTATCTTAGTTCACCCATCAAGCTCATTTCAAACTCACTCTTCGTTAATTTTTCAAAGTCATTGCATAGCTTTTCATTAGTGGCTCCAAAGATGATATCATGAACATAAATTTAAACAATTAGTAATTCATCTTTGAGGGTTTTTTTAAAAAGAGTGACATCTATTTTTTCTTTTGAAAAACCATTTTTTAGCAAAAAAAGTACTAAGTCTCTCATACCATGCTCTGGAAGCTCATTAGGAAGGTGACTTATTCCTTTCTTTGAAGTATCATACTTTTCCTTTGGATGTTGCTCATTATTAAAACCAGGAGGTTGGTGTACATACACTTCCTCCCTTAAAAATCCATTTAGAAAAGCACTTTTGACATCCATTTGAAAGAGTTTGAAATCTTTATGAGCAGGGTAAGCAAGAAGTATTCTAATGGCTTCTAGTCTAGCAACAGGTGAAAATGTTTCATCATAATCAATACCTACCTGCTGGTTGTATCCTTGAGCAACTAACCTTGCTTTGTTTCTGGTGACCTTACCATTTGCATCCATTTTGTTTCTGAAAACCCATTTAGTGCCAATAACTGATTGATGTTTTGGAGATGGGACTAGGTTCCATACCTCATTCTCAATTGAGAAAGTTCTTCTTTCATAGATTCTACCCATGATTCATCAATAATTTCTTCATTTATATTTTTTGGTTCTATTGCTAGGATCAGACCACTGTGAGAAGCTTCTCTTCTAATGAATTTCTGGTTCTTAGTCGTTAAGAAGTTTCACCAATGATTTGCTCATGGAGATGGTGAGTTACTAGTCTCCAACTTCTTGGTAGCTCAGAAACTTGAGTTGGTTGGCCATTAGGGTTATCTAAGGGTTGAGAAGGGTTGGGTGCTGACTCACATTCAACTTTCTCATTTACTTCATCACCCTTCTAATCTGTCTTATCTGCATCTATCTCATCATCTTCATTTCTTTCAACTGAACTGTTAGTTTCAATAAACATAACATGCATGCTTTCTTCAACATCTTTAGTCCTTAGATTAAACACTCTATTCTTTTGATGCGAGAGAATATCTTAAGAATAATGCAGGGTCAGATTTAGCATCAAACTTTCCTAGATTGTCTTTGTTATTTAAAACATAGCAGTCACAACCAAATACACGGAAATAAGAGATAATAGGCTTCTTTCCTTTCCAGAGTTCATATGGGAATTTGTTTAGAGTTTTTCTAATTGTTGCTCTATTCAAAATGTAGCAAGCAGTATTTACTGCTTCTGCACAAAAGTATTTTTCAATCTTTGAATCATTGAGCAATCTTCTAGCCATTTCTTGCAATTATTGGTTCAGCAAAACTATTACAAAAAGGTATCAAATAATATTAATTTCTAGATAAAAAATAAAAAATATGTCAATCATCTTAGATATAAAATATAAATACAATATAATAGGATAATAACATAACTTACGATAAACTTTACACAAATAAATTTCTAGCTAAATATTAAAAAAGAGGGGAAAACCTTTTTTTTCACAATGAAAATACTTGGGCTTATTAACTATTTGGCCAAGGGTTCGATCCCTGGTCGGTGCGTATGGAAAAATATCTAGTGGAAGAGGTCAACCCCTTAAATCAATCTTAGTACATCGGAGGATTAGTCACTATAGTTGCGCGCGCAGGGGATACCTTGGGTTACAAAAAAATAATACTTAGGCGTGGTTGGTACTACTATCAAATCATATCATTACACATAGATCAATTATTTATAATACTCACTATCTTTTACTTATTTTCTAAAAAAACAAACTCATGTGTCATGATGTGATTCAAAACAATGTCAACCACACCTATGAAACCACATTTGTTGAACTTTGAACCCTTTAATTTAATTTGTTGCAGCTGGTACAAAATACAAATAACAGGGGCGTGGTTGACAAACAACTCCAAGTTACCAAAGGACCAGCCCACTTATCAGAGTTACACGGGTACAAATACATCAACTCCTTACTCCCTGTGAGTATTTCTACTATTTTCTAAATAGTTTACAACTTTTACACCTCCCTAGGCTAAAAGTACTCTTGGTAGTTTTCTTCACACAGCTCTACCTACTGTTTACACCCCTAATAGGATCCTTCTGATCTATTAGACAACTTCTAACACAGAAGCACTCAATTCTCAAGCCCTACATCAACACATGCTACTTGAGAATGTTTCTTACAGGTTTGCTGTTAAGTGTTTGGGTTTGTGGGATTTCTAAAGCTTGGTTGATACAAATGGAGTATTCAACAGATACAACATCACAAACATTATACTGAGAGATCGAATGAATCCCTTCAGTTGTGTAGCAGCTGAGTATGGATGAGAGGAGACTTGACACTTGAGAATGTTGGAAGATTTGAGCTTAATGTACTCTCACACGGGTCAACGATGGCCAGGAGCATTTATTTATAGCTGAAATTATGTGTAATAACCTCTGGTCCTTAGAAAAGAGTCGTTGGCAAAGTAATATAGCCGTTTATAGCTGTTGAGAGGCTGTATGTTTAAAGACAAAAATGGGCTTCTGCAGAAAACAAATTAATTAGTTATAATATTCACTATCTTTTACTTATTTTTTAAAAAAACAAATTCATGTGTCATGATGTGATTCAAAACAATGTCAACCACACCTATGAAACCACATTTGTTGAACTTTTAACGACTTAATTTGATTTGTTGCAGCTGGCACAAAATACAAACAACAAGGGTGTGGTTGACAAAAAACACCAACTTACCAAAGGACCTTCCCACTTATCAGAGTTACACGGTTACAAATATACCCATTCGGCACCCAAACACAGATGCAACTAAAACACGCGGATCATGTGCCTGACCCGCAGTATATATGGCTAAAGCCTAATTTCTTTCTCAAAATTTCAAGAATCTTCTCTCTCTCTCTCTCTCTCTCTCTCTCTCTCTCTCTCTCTCTCTTCTCTCTGCCGTTTCTTCTCTCTTCTTCTTCAACCTAGCTCTGCTAGGGTTTCCTCTCTAAACTCCGCGATTGAAACTTTGTCTTTGCTTCAATCCTTGTGAAATGATGATTGCAAGTTGTTGTTAGCAAAACCCTTCTAGTTTTGCTATGGTATTGTACTGATTTTTATGAGTGAAAACCAGTTTCTTAACTATGATAATGAGTAGAGAAGGTTTAGAATAAACTATCCTCTCAACTATGTAGCAGAGTTGAGAAGGGCCAATAAGTTCTGTCTTCAATACTTACTGTCAAGTACTTGGCTTCTTAATCATTTAAGTAATGTAAGCATATGTGATCTATTGGACTATGAAGATATCAAGTTGATGCTTCCTATGAAGATATTTAATGCAGGGATACTTCTCAACTTGACTGTCCTCATCATGACCCTTCTGAGCTTGACCCTTCTGTCATGATGCTTCTCAACTTGACGTTTCTCATTATGACCCTTCTCATGATGTTTCTAGTTGTCATGACTCTTCTAAACTTTGACTCTTCTCAGCAATGACAGTTTCTAGAGATGATGCATCTCAAGTTGATGCTTCCTATGAAGATATTTAATGCAGTGATACTTCTCAACTTGACTGCTCTCATCATGACCCTTCTGAGCTTGAATCTTCTGTCATGATGCTTCTCAGCTTGACATTTCTCATTATGACCCTTCTAAATTTTGACTCTTCTTGTCATTATGCTTCTCATCTCCACTCTTTTGAGAGCCTTTCTCATGTTGGTTTTGTCACAGTGCTTCTTAGATTGATCCTTCTGATTACCCTTCTCATGTTGCCATGAATGGAGATGATACTTCTCATGACGATCTTTCTGAAGTTTACCCATTTGGTCTTGATTTATGATCTTGTCAAGAGAAGGTTTCTTCTTTAAGACTTTGTGAGCAACATTGTCTTAAGTATTCTTAACTATGATGCTTCTCATAAGCATACACCTTCTTGAGATTGGTTTGATTGTTTCTGTACTTATTGTTCACTCAAGAAGAAGCATTAGTAGCATATGAAATCAGATAACTTAAGCTTCTCACATTTGAAGTTTGTTAATCATCAAAATAAATTAGGGATTTTGCCTCAACAATGTCCACCATTTTGATGTTTGACAAACTCTATGAGATTGATTAAGTTTTCTGATATTTGTTAAAAAATTTCTAAAGCATAAGCCTTTTTACTCTGCCTGAATATGTGCATATAGGTTAAGATTTAGAGTTTAATTTCACATAATTCAAATACCACAGAAGAACTTAATTCAGAACAGAAATTTCATTAAGCTCCTCAAAAGAATCATTAACATGATTACAAGAGATTATGTTCTTTTTGGCACCTAGTAACTTAATCTACTCTTCTCCCCCTTTGGGCAAACATCAGAAAGGAGAAGGCAAATAGCGAGATTAAGAGGCTACTTTGATATGGAAGACCCATCAGAAGAGGAGGAAGTAGCAGGTCTTGGAATGTCAGGGAACTGAGAGATTGGACCAAATTCTTGAGGAATGACATTTAGAGCAAGTACTGCTTATCTCTAGCAGCTTGAGCTCTTAGACGTTATTGGATTATGGCTTGACCATCAAGCACATTCTTTAGGAGAGCTTTCATCCTTCTCATCATCTTTTCCATCTTGGACACGCGAGTCATAAGAGCTTCAGAAGAAGATGGGATTTTCTTTTTAGATTCCTCAACAACTTTCTCTTGAGCCACACTAGAAGGTTGGCTGCGCATTAAAGAAAAAGGAATCCAGAAACTCAAACTTAGATGGCCTGTTAGAAGGGTGAGTTTGGGTGTTGATGGAGGGATACAATGGTTAAGGGGAGTCATCTTGAGGTGTTTGGTTTAGGTTCTGAAATTGATTGATGTTTGAGGATGTTATGGTGTTGGTGGTTTTGAGTGGTGAGATTCCATGTTATATGTTGATGGCAACAAGTAGTTGATCAAGGTTATGTGAAGTGACACGTGAGATAGTTGGATTTGGTAATGGTTTAGTTGGAGGTGCAGTTGCAATGGGGAGTGTTTGAGGTGAGAAAGGTGGGGCAGAGTGTGGTATCATTGTGACAAGTGAGAAAGGTGGAAGTGTTGGCATTTGCTCATGGAACATTGAAGGGAGAGGGTTTGTATAATAGGTGACGAGGTGTTAAAGTGAAGCTCCCCCCTAAGGTGATGCTGGGATAATTTGAGATAGAGGTTCAGAGGAATTACCCTCTGTTGCTTCTTGAGCAGATTCAACTTTCTCTGCTTGAGCAGGTTTACCCTTCTCAGATTCAGCAAACACTTCTTTCTTAGGTGTTTCATCAACCTGTCCTTGTCCTTCTTCAATTACCACCTCATGTGATGGTAGTGATCTTAACATTCAAATTGAATGGAGTGAGTCCTTCAAGTACAACTGTTCTTTCAGAACCATTTCCTCTAGAGGAGTTGAGTTGCAATTCCTCAATCCTTTTTGGTGTGTTCAAACATTCTCTAGGAGCAACTGTTTCAAATTGCTGCACCAAATTACTTGTTACTGTTTCTGTTGGCTTCCATATAGTTCTCACTTTGCCTCTAGTGTACACTTTCATCAATGGAGCCATAACCATTCTTTAGGAGGAGTGATCTGAATCACCCTTCTTATCTGTTATAGTCGTCTCATCATCAGATTCTTCTTGAGGACTCTTCTCAAGTTCCTTGGAAGCATACTCCTAGTGAGAATGTTCCTTCTCAACATTTTCTTCAGTGTTCTGAACCTTCTCAGACACTATTTCCTCATTTTCTTGTGAGACATCCTTCACACCAAGATTTTCTTCTTCTTGATCCTTCTCAGGATAATTTGTCTAAACTCTTTCTTCCTTCTCAGGTTTTGTTACTATTTCAGAATCTTTCTGTGGTGCATCTTCCACCTCTTGTGGAATAGGACCATTCTTTTTCTTACTATGTCTCCCTTCTTATCACTTCAGCAAGTGATTCTTCTGTTTCCGTATCTGTGGACACACTAGACAGTGGCTTTGTCTTCTATTTTTTCTTTTTACTATCCTTGTTATCCTCTTCAACAGTGGTAACATCTAACCCCATGAGTTTCAGTTTTTTGGCAATGACACCTTCATCAGAAGTGATGTCAATCAAGTAATGATTGAACACTCTAGTGAGAGCTTTACTATAGGGTAGGGAGGTAGAGGTTCTATATGCCCTAATGGCGTTGATCATATGGTGGATCATGAGGAAGGGTAGACTTACTGGTGTTTTGGTGATGAGATGGTACAAAACAATGCAATCACTAGTTGTGACTTTCTCAAATGAGCCAGCGCTAGGTAAAAGAGTATGTGAGCAGATATGGTGAAGGATTCTCACCATGTCTTTTAGATTTGGGGCAGTTATATGGAGAGAAGAGTGTTTGAGAATGGTGGTTTTCACTTCTTCTAGACACACTCCTATGAAGATATTTTTTGCAGCGATACTTCTTAGCTTTACTCTTCTGTCATGATGCTTCTCAACTTGAAATTTCTCATTATGACCCTTCTGAACTTTGACTCTTCTTGTCATGATGCTTCTCATGTCCACTCTTTTAGGAGCCTTACTCATGTTGGTTTTGTCATACTGCTTCTTAGATTGATCCTTCTGATTACCCTTCTCATGTTGCCATGAATTGAGATTATGCTTCTCATGATGATCTTTCTCATGTTTACCCATTTGGTCTTGATTTGTGATCCTGTCAAGAAAAGGTTTTTTCTTTAAGACTTTGTGAGCAACCTTGTTTTAAGTCTTCTTAACTATGATGCTTCGCATAATCATATACCTTCTTGAGATTGGTTTGATTGTTCCTGTACTTATTGTTCACTCAAGAAGAAGCATTAGTAGCATATGAAATTAGATAACTTAAGCTTCTCACATTTGAAGTTTGTTAATCATCAAAACTAATTACGGATTTTGCCTCAACAGAAGACCGAACTTGAATTTCTTCAAGCAAACTGAAACTAAGGCACAATCAAATGTAGACTTTCTGTTTCTTTGATTGATTTTGTAATTTTGTGATTAAATCACAAACCCTAGCTTCTGATTTTGTGTTTCAGGTAACAAAGGCCACAAAGATTCATAACGAGAGGTAAAAAAAAAACAACACTCTTGTGTTTTTACCCAATTGTGATCTATTTATAGTCCCTAACTTATATAACTTAATATCAATTTAGTCTCTAAGATTTGCCACATCAGCTCTAACATTGGTAACTAATTATGGTTGCCTGAGGGACTAAATTGATACACATTTGTAAAAGTGAGGGGCTAAATTGAAATATTTTAAAAGTCAATAACCAAATTGAACTTCTTTAAAAAGTCACGGACTAAATTGGGCAACCCTTCACTTACCTAAATTGAACTTTAAATAGTCAATGCCTTGTTGCTTAGGAGTTATTTTGCCTAAAATGTTCAACAACTCTTTCATATAAAAATATCGTGTAAATATAGACCTTTTCAAGTTTAGTTTAGTCCTTTACTATGGTTTTTTTTTTGTCCATGCAAAATATATCACATTTTATTTTTAGTTATAGTTCTTTTATTTTAATTTCCAACAAATTTGTTTATGTTTGAATTCGTCCGTGTAATAAGTTAAATATTTGATTTTAATCATTCCAATATGAGTGGCACAAAAGACTAACATAAATATATAACATACTACACGAAATAACATTTTTAATAAACTTTTTTTTGACAAAAAAATACTTTGTTAATAAAATTATTGTGCTCCGATATTCTATACTAAATATAAAGCAGATAATAAGTTTTGTTTGGCTATCAAGTTTGGTGATAAAATTTTTTGTTACATATCTGAATAATTTTAACCCTGAAATATTTGAATTTAAATTTATCTATGCTTAACTCAGTTTAAATTCTTTAATTAATATTTAGTTTACCAAATTAGACAAAATAGAAAGTATTTTATTAAAATATATTTTGGTAAAGCAAAAAAGTATAAATAAAAAGAAGAAAAACCAGCTAAGGATCCTTTAAGTTATTCAATTATAATGAATTGATCATTTAAGTTACATAACGTTTACACCATCAACAATTTTTCATTTTGCTTTACAAACAAGCCTCACATGGCATTAACAATGGTGACGGGTCTGTGATAAAGTCCAACAATGCTGACATATCAAGTACAAATGGACTTTTAAATTAATAATTAAATTTCTTAATTAATTTTTTATTATAAAGATCCCAAATTTTAAATAAATTAGGGTTCTTCTTCTTCATCCAGTTGGGGCGGGAGGAGGGAGAAGTGTCCGGTAGCTTGTCTGCTTGAAGGCAAGCAAGACTCGCAGGTTGCGAGTGTGACGGCCTTTTGAGCAAGAACCTTTTGGTGTGTCTCAATCTTGAGGCCCGAGTTGAAACAACTTAACGTATCCATAGTAAAGAGACTCTCCAATCGTTTGGTAAGAGACTCAAACTCTGTCAAATATGAAGCCATCGTGGTAGTTTGTGTAAGTTTGAAAAGGTTACCACGAGGATCGTCGTATGCCGTCGGGGCAAAACGGGCCTCGATTGCATGAATGAATCGACTCAAGAAATGATTTGTCCGTTGCGGTACTTCCATTGGTACCAAGACAGAGCGAGTCCTTCAAGATAGAAAGAGGCACCGGTGATGCGTTCTTCCTCCGGTGTATGATGATATTGAAAGAATTGGGAAATCTTAAAAATCCACTCGTGGGTGTGTTTGCCATCGAAATGGGGTACGTGCAATTTCAAGCGAGGGCGAGGAACCATCTCGGAGTCAGGGCGGGTAGTGGTGGTGCGGGGACGGGTGGTGGTGTGGGGAGGGTTGGTTGTGTGGGGAGGGGTGTTGTTGCGTGAAGCGGCGAAAGAAGGGTCATGGTCGTCCAATCTTTGGCAAACTTCCTCCAAGTGAACCGAAATCGTTGCCATATGTTGTGCAAGATCCTCAATATGCTGGGAGAGGGTGCCATTCTCAAACGGAGGGGTGCAACACAATGAAAGAACCACTGTTATGGCAAGCAATTCTCAAATTTTGAGGACCGAGAAACCTCCATAGAAGAGTTAAGAGAAGGAAGCAATTCTCAAATTTCTTCGAGGACCGAGAAACCTCCCTAGAAGAGTTAAGAGAAGGGAAAATAATTTGTTTATTATTTCATGTCTAACGAGGAAGTGTACAAGCAACTATTCGTAACAAACTCAGCTAAATCAACAAAAATTTAAGATTCAGTACAAACAGATTTATTCCTAAAAGATTCCTAGCTATATACAAGCTGAGATCGTTATTCCAAAACAGCGTTCTCACTTAAAGACTACATAGTCTTGGAATATAGAAGGCAATTTGGCTGTCGCTTCTGCTTGGGACTCGAAATATCCATAACAACTTCTTTGGTGGCTGGCTCATTGCACATAACACTTACCTCTAAATTATCCTTCAAAGAATTCTTAATGAAATGGCTTTGTGCTTCAACATCTTTGTAGTAGAGTGCCTTCAACTCTGGTAATGCTGAACACTTATACAGGTTTGAAAAGAAATAATCAATCACATCAAAATCTTCAGACATTTTGTGTATCAAATAATTCTTCAAACTTTGTTGGTCTTTCACAACAATATCCGGTTCTTTCACAACAAGATAGGGTTCTGCATAATACACAAAATATGAGTCTTTTTTTATGTTGTTAATATTCCAAATTTCAAAATATATAGGAGAATTGATATATAAAAAGAAAATAGAGAGATCAGGGTGTCTTTATGAGTCAATAGAAAGATCAACACAAACATGTACAAATCTCAAGATGAACATTTTCTTAAACTCAACTTATTTAGAATCGATGTCTTGGCCACAATGCATCTATTCATGTAATGCTAATCCCCACAATAGATAGTCACAATAATAATCTTCTGAAAAGTGACACAGGAAGAGGAAAAGGTTTTCTTTAATTACCGAGAACTGATAGTGACTAACTGATCAGAGAATGGAAGATTTTATGCATCTATTCATGTAATGCTAATTTAGTGGAAGATTTTGATGTGATTAGTTGTTTGATCAATCAAAAAATTAATGACATCAAAAACTTCCACTAATTCAACCTTCATGAAGTAATAGTCTAATTGTGCTTTCCTCTTGGTATGGAATGCATCATCAAGGGAAAGGAAGGATGTATATATATATATATATATATATATATATATATATATATATTTATGAAGACTGAGAATCATCGATCGATCCTCATCCGTGAATTTTGGCGAGGGATTAGACAACCTATGAATGGACACAAACAAACAAAACAAACAAATCCAGCCGTTATGAACTAACTGAACAGAACTTAATTACACCAAGTCAAATAAAAATTAACTAACAAACACTGAAACACGTACTAACAAACTGAACAGAAGTTATGCAAGTTATTATAAATAACACACACGTAACTACTTTTACATAACAAACCCTACATACTTGTACAAATGCATTGCCCCCACGAATTAATTAATAGAAATTTAAGGAAGAAATGTATTTAAGCGATCCACTCAATAAATAATAGAATAACAACTAACACAATATCATAGCTACCGACCCATTAACAATTATTGGTTCAGCAAAACTATTACAAAAGGTATCAAATAATACTAATTTCTAGATACAAAAATAAAAAATAAGTCAATCATCTTAGATATAAAATATAAATACAATATAATAGGATAATAACGTAATTTACGATAAACTTTACACAGATAAATTTCTAGATAAATATTTAAAAGAGGGGAAAACCTTTTTTTTTTACAACGAAAATACTTGGGCTTCTTAACCATTTGGTCAAGGGTTCGATCCCTGGCCGGTGCGTATGGAAAAATACCTGGTGGAAAAGTTCAACCCTTTAAATGGATCTCAGTGCATCAGAGAATTAGTCTCTCCAGTTGCGCGCGCAAGGGTTGGTTTACCAAAAAAATAATACTTATGCGTGGTTGGTGCTACTATCAAATAATATCATTACACATATATAGATCAAATATTTATAATATTCATTATCTTTTACTTATTTTTTTAAAAAACAAATTCATGTGTCATGATGTGATTCAAAACAATGTCAACAACACTTGTTGAACTTTTAACCCTTTAATTTGATTTGCTGCAGCTAGTACAAAATACAAACAACAGGGGTGTGGTAGACAAAAAACACCAAGTTACCAAAGGACCAGCCCGCTTATCAAAGTTACACGGGTACAAATACTTCCACTCCTCACTCCCTGTGAGTATTTCTACTATTTTCTAAATAGTTTACAACTTTTACACCTCCCTAGGCTAAAAGTAATCTTGGTAATTTTCTTCATACAGCTCTACCTACTGTTTACACCCCTAATAGGATCATTTTGATCTATTAGACAACTTCTATCACGGAAGCACTCACTTCTCAAGCCCTACATCAACACATGCTACTTGAGAATGTTTCCTACAGGTCTTCTGTTAAGTGTTTGGGTTTGTTAGATTTTTAGAGCTTGGTTGATACAAATGGAGTATTCAACAGATACAACAACACAAGCATTAATAAATAATGAGATATCGAATGAATCCCTTCAGTTGTGTAGCAGCTGCGTATGGATAAGAGAAGACTTGACACTTGGAGTGGAATTTAACTCTAATTAATCTCCTTGGGTTTCCACTTGGAGTGTATTTCATCTTTGCAGGGCGTCATTTGAGAGGTTTTACGTTAACTGGTTCTTGAGGAGGACCAACGAGAACAAAGTTTGGAATTCTAGGATATGTTTTGTCTTCGAATCAGAGTAAGTGGAAGTGGGTTCAACGTTTTTGGTTCTTACCATTTGAAGACTTAGGGATTTTGGGGAAAGAGAGAGAGAGAGAGAGAGAGATGACCGTTTCGTGAGATTATGAGAGAGAGAAGATGAAGTGAAGTGTTTTAATCACTTCAGAGCAATTATTGACCAACGGTTATATGATTCTTGTCTATTGTGTAACCATTGATTGTGGCGTGAGCGAGAAAGAAAGAGAGGGGTCGATGTGACGGCTAGGACCCTTCTGATCTTGACTCTTCTGTCATGATGCTTCTCAACTTGACATTTCTCATTATGACCCTTCTGAACTTTGACTCTTCTTGTCATGATGCTTCTCATCTCCACTCTTTTGAGAGCCTTTCTCATGTTGGTTTTGTCATAATGCTTCTTAGATTGATCCTTCTGATTACCCTTCTCTTGTTGCCACGAATGGAGATGATGCTTCTCATGATGATCTTTCCCAAGTTTACCCATTTGGTCTTGATTTGTGATCTTGTCAAGAGAAGGTTTCTTCTTTAAGACTTTGTGAGCAACCTTGTTTTAACTTTTCTTAACTATGATGCTTCTCATAAGCATATACCTTCTTGAGATTGGCTTGATTGTTTCTGTACTTATTGTTCACTCAAGAAGAAGCATTACTAGCATATGAAATCAGATAAACTTAAGCTTCTCACATTTGAAGTTTGTTAATCATCATAACTAATTAGGGATTTTGCCTCAACAATCTCCCCCTTTCTCACATTTGAAGCTTTCTGATATTTGTTTACTCCCCCTGAATATGTGCATACATGTTAAGATTTAGAGTTTAATATTTCACATAATTCAGATACCACACTAGAACATATTTCAGAACATATATTTCATTAAGCTTCTCAAAAGAATCATTATCATGATTACAAGAGATTATGTTCTTTTTGGCAGATATGCCTATGAAAAATAAAAACAGCTAGTGAGAAGAATACTTCTCAACAAAAGAGTGTCTAGTACACATAGATTTTAGCTAATACAGATCATTCAAAAACCCCTAGACCTAGTAACTTAATCTACGCTTCTCCCCCTTTTTGGCTAACATTAGAAAGATGGAGGCAGATAGAGAAATTAAGAGGCTACTTTGATGGGAAAGACCCGTCAGATGAGAAGAAAGTTGCAGGTCTTGGAATGTCAGGGAACTGAGGGATAGGACCAAACTCTGGAGGAATGAGATTTAGAGCAAGTGTGGTCATTCCTTGCGGCAGAATCCATGATTGATACTACTCATCTCTAGCAGCTTGAGCTCTTTGACCTTGTTGGATTATGGCTTGACCATCAAGCACATTCTTCAGGAGAGCTTTCATCCTTCTCATCATCTTTTCCATCTTGGACATGCGAGTCACAAGAGCTTCAAGAGCAGATGGGATTTTCTCTTTAGATTCCTCAGCAACTTTCTCTTGAGCCACACCAGAAGGTTGGAAAGCATTAAAGAAAAAGGAATCCAGAGACCCAAACTTAGATGGCATGTTAGAAGGGTGGGTTTGGGTGTTGATGGAGGGATACATTAGTTGAGGGGAGTCATATTGAGGTGTTTGGTTTAGGTTCAGAAATTGATTTACGTTTGAGGATATTATGGTGTTGGTGGTTTTGAGTGGTGAGATTGCATGTTCTATGTTGATGGCAACAAGTAGTTGATCAAGGTTTTGAGAAGTGACACGTGAGATAGTTGGATTTGGTGATGGTTCAGTTGGAGGTGCAGTTGCAATGGGGAGTAGTTGAGGTGAGAAAGGTGGGACAAAGTGTGGTATCGTTGTGATAGGTGAGAAAGGTGGAAGTGTTGGCATTTGCTCATGGAACATTGAAGGGAGAGGGGTTTGTATGATAGGTGAGGAGGTGTTAAAGTGAAGCTCTCCCTGAGGTGATGCTGGGATAGTTTGAGATAAAGGCTCACAGGAATTTCCATCTGTTGCTTCTTGAGCAGAGTCAACTTTCTCTACTTGAGCAGGTTCACCCGTCTCAGCTTCAGCAGACACTTCTTTCTCAAGTGTTTCATCAACCTGTCTTTGTCCATCTTCAATTACCACCTCATGTGATGGTTCCTTAGTGATCTCAACATTCAAATTGAACGGAGTGAGTCCTTCAAGTACCACTGTTCTTTCAGAACCATTTTCTTCAGAGGAGTTGAGGTGCAATTCCTCAATCCTTTTTAGTGTGTTCAAACCTTCTCTAGGAGCAACTGTTTTAAATTATTACAACAAATTACTAGTCACTTCTTGATCAGTTGGCTTCCATACAGTTCTCACTTTGCCTCTTGTGTACACTTTCATCAGCCATAACCATTCTTGAGGAGGAGTGATCTTAATCACCCTTCTTATCTGTTATAGTCCTCTCCTCATCAAATTCTTCTTGAGGACCCTTCTCAAGTTCCATGGAAGCATACTCCTTGTGAAAATGTTCCTTCTCAGCATTTTCTTCAGTGTTCTGAACCTTCTCAGACACTATTTCCTCATTTTCTTGTGAGATATCCTTCTCACCAAGATTTTCTTCTTCTTGATCCTTCTCAAGATCATTTGTCTCAACTCTTTCATCCTTCTCAGGTTTTGTTTCCATTTCAGAACCTTTCTCTGGTGCATCTTCCACCTATTGTGGAATAGGATCATTCTTTTTCTTACTCTTTGTCTCCCTTCTTATCACTTCAACAAGTGATTCTTCTGTTTCCATATCTGTGGATTCACTAGATAGTGGCTTTGTCTTTTGTTTCTTCTTCTTACTATTCTTGTTATCCTCTTCAACAGTGGTAACATTTAACCCCATGAGTTTCATATTTTTGGCAATGACACCTTCATCAGCAGAGATGTCAATCAAGTAATGATTGAACACTCTAGTGGGAGCTTTACCATATGGTAGGGAGGTAGAGGTTCTATATGCCCTAATGGCGTTGATCATATGGTGGATCATGAGGAATGGTAGGCTTACTGGTGTTTTGGTGATGAGATGGTACTGAACAATGCAATCACCAGTTGTGACTTTCCTAAATGAGCCAGCACTAGGTAGAAGAGTATGTGAGTAGATATGGTGAAGGATTCTTACCATGTCTTTTAGATTTGGGGCAGTTATATGGAGAGAAGAGTGTTTGAGAATGGTGTTTTTCACTTCTTCCAGAGACACTCCCATGATCTTATACCAGTTTTCATCATACACTAGATTTCCTTCATCTGGTATGTTGAGTGCTCTTCCATGGGAGAGTGAGGATACTGTAAATTCTCAATTGTTAACCCAAGTGGTGATTGATGGAGCGATGTTCCATCTGGTATGCAAAGAATTCTCTTACTCTTTCTTTGTAAATCAATTCATCCAAAGTGATGAATTCCTCCCATTTCTTTTGAGTGAGAAATGGAGTGATGTTCCATCCACACTCCTCTATTTCATCAGGAGAATATACGGTTCCTGAGACAATGGGTTTTGATGCCCATTTTCATCTTTCTAATTCCTTTCTCTTCTTAAGTGGTTGACCCTTCATACCACCATTAAGTTGAGAAGCTTCAATCTTCTGCTTTCCTTTTTCCATATTTCTCTTCTCATGAGTCTCCTTAACAACGGTTTCTTCAACAGGTTGAGATGCTTCGACATTCTGATCATCCACAGGTTGCTCTGTTCTGGTTTTAGAGGGGATTTCGTTATTTTCAACATTTATAGGAGCCTCCATAGAAGATCCAGTGGTGTTTTTAGCAGCAGAGTGGAATTTAACTCTCATCAATCTCCTCTGGTTTTCACTTGGAGTGTGTTTCATCCTTGCAAGGTGTGATTTGAGAGGTTTTACGTTAACTGGTTCTTAAGGAGGACCAACGAGAACAAAGTTTGGAATTCTAGGATCTGTTTTGTCTTCGAATCAGAGTAAGTGGAAGTGGGTCCAACGTTTTTGGTTCTTACCATTTGAAGACTTAAGGATTTTGGGGTGAGAGAGAGAGATGACCGTTTCGTGAGATTATGAGAGAGAGAGAAGATGAAGTGAAGTGTTTTAATCACTTCAGAGTAGTTATTGACCAACGGTTACATGATTATTGTCTATTGTGTAACCATTGATTGAGGCGTGAGGGAGAAAGAGAGAGAGGAGCCGTTGTAACGGCTAGGTTCCTATTTTTTGGGATTTTTAAATATTTCTAACAAAAAGAACAAATCACACAAACAATTAAATGCAAACAATGAGTGGCTGATAGGATTAGCTATTTGGGTTGATGTTGTACCTTTGTGGTTTACATTGTACTTGTGCATTGATGCAATTGTTCTGTATGTGTTAGCTAGTAGGATCAACTTAAAAATGTGTCTGGCATATGTCCCAACACTGATCGATCATCCTGACTGTATTGTTTTTACTCAATTAATAGAATGAGATATGTTTCCCGTAAAAAAAATTGAACAAAACAAACAACAAACAACATAAAATCTTTTAGTATTTTTATGATCATATGCATCTGATGACTCTTCTCAAGAGTTGAGAAGGTTGAGGGTCCTGACCCTTCTCATCTGAGGGGGTTTCAATGATATGAAGCATGATTTTAATGTAACTAAAACTTTCCTCTAAGAGGGGGGGTTTTGTGAAAATGTCTGCTAGTAGATGTTTAGTATCCACAAAAACAAGTTCAATGTCTTTCTTTTGCACATGATCTCTAATAATATGATGCTTAATATCAATGAGTTTTGACCTAGAATGATGAATTGGATTTTTAGACAAATTTGTAGCACTAGTATTATCACAAAATATTTGAATACCTGAGTAACTTAAAGAGAAGTATTCAAGTTGATTCTTGATCCATAAAATTTGTCAGCAGCAGCTAGCAGCTGAGACATTTTCAGCTTCTGTTGTTGATAGGCCAATTGTACTTTGTTTTCAACATGACCATGAGATGAGTGATTCTCCAAGTAATTGGCATCAACCACTTGTGCTTTTTCTTTCAATTTTATCTCCAGCATAGTCAGCATAACAGTACCCTATAAGCTCAAAATGTGTTCTCTTTTTGTACCATAAACCAATATTAGGTGTTCCAACAAGATATCTAAAAAATCTTTTGACAGCACAGAGATGAGATTCTTTTGGAGAAGTTTGAAATCTAGCACATAGCCCTACTGAGAAGACTATGTACTCTTTTTCAGAAACATGCTTACCCTTCTCATTTTTTTCAATGCTTGCAAAAGGGTGCATTGGTGTTGCCATAGCTTTTGCATCACCCATTTAATATTTCTTAAGAAGATCTTTGATATATTTCTCTTGAGAGATAAAGATACCCTTCTTAAGTTGTTTGATTTGTAAACCAAGAAAGTATCTTAGTTCACCCATCAAGCTCATTTCAATCTCACTCCTCGTTAATTTTTCAAAGTCATTGCATTGCTTTTCATTAATCGCTCCAAAGATGATATCATCAACATAAATTTGAACAATTAGTAATTCATCTTTGAGGGTTTTTTTAAAAAGAGTGACATCTATTTTTCCTCTTGAAAAACCATTTTTTAGCCAAAAAAGTGCTAAGTCTCTCATACCATGCTCTGGAAGCTCATTAGGAAGGCGACTTATTCCTTTCTTTGAAGTATCATACTTTTCCTTTGGTGTACATACACTTCCTCCCTTAAAAATCCATTTAGAAAAGCACTTTTGACATCCATTTGAAAGAGTTTGAAATCTTTATGAGCAGCATAAGCAAGAAGTATTCTAATGGCTTCTAGTCTAGCAACAGGTGCAAATGTTTCATCATAATCAAGACCTACCTGCTGGTTGTATCCTTGAGCAACTAACCTTGCTTTGTTTCTGGTGACCTTACCATTTGCATCCATTTTGTTTCTGAAAACCCATTTAGTGCCAAAAATTGATTGATATTTTGGAGATGGGACTAGGTTCCATACCTCATTATTCTCAATTGAGAAAGTTCTTCTTTCATAGATTCTACCCATGATTCATCAATAATTTCTTCATTTATATTTTTTGGTTCTATTGCTGAGATCAGAGCACTGTGAGAAGCTTCTCTTCTAATGAATTTCGAGTTCTTAGTCGTTCAGAAGTTTCACCAATGATTTGCTCATGGAGATGGTGAGTTACTAGTCTCCAACTTCTTGGTAGCTCAGAAACTTGAGTTGGATGGCCATTAGGGTTATCTAAGGGTTGAGAAGGGTTGGGTGCGGACTCACATTCAACTTTCTCATTTACTTCATCACCCTTCTCATCTGTCTTATCTGCATCTATCTCATCATCTTCATTTCTTTCAATTGAACTATTAGTTTCAATAAACATAACATGCATGCTTTCTTCAACATCTTTAGTCCTTAGATTAAATACTCTATTCTTTTGATGTGAGAGAATATCCTAAGAATAATGCAGGGTCAGATTTAGCATCAAACTTTCCTAGATTGTCTTTGTTATTTAAAACATAGCAGCCACAACCAAATACACGGAAATAAGAGATAATAGGCTTCTTTCCTTTCCAGAGTTCATATGGGGTTTTGTTTAGAGTTTTCCTAATTGTTGGTCTATTCAGAATGTAGCAAGCAGTATTTACTGCTTCTGCACAAAAATATTTTTCAATCTTTGAATCATTGAGCAATCTTCTAGCCATTTTTTGCAATGTTCTAAGACAAGAGAAGTAGTGAGACACACCATTCTCTTCAAGAAAAGTTTTAAATAAGGCATTTCAAAATTCTCCTCCATGGTCACTTCTAATTGCAACAATGTTAGAACCCTTCTCATTATGAACTTTCCTAAAAAATGTTTTGAATTTTTCAAATGATTCCTTTTTGTGTTTTAGAAAAATCACCCATGTGAACCTAGAGTAATCATCAACTATAAAAAAGCCAGATCTTATTCCACTTAGGCTAGCATGCTTAGTAGGACCAAAAAGATCCATGTGCAGAAGTTCAAAAAGATCTTTGAGTGGAAATCATAATGATAGGTTTAAAAGACGATTTAACATGCTTTCGTTGAATGCATGCTTCACATGATTTATCCTTCTCATACTTAATCTTTGGATGTCCTCTGACTAAATCATGTTTGGAGAATTTTGAATGGGTTCTCATGCTAAATACCAAATCGCCTATGCCACATCCATTTATCATCTTCTTTTTAAATTAAACACATTTGATTTGGTAAATCATCAAGACAAATGCTATAGATATTGTTTGTTCTATGACCAGTAAAAACTATTATTCTAGACTCTAAACTATTTATTCTACATACATCAGATTTAAAAGTCACTTCATGTCCAGAATCACATAACTGACTTACACTAAGTAAGTTATGCTCTAATCCTTTCACTAATTGAACATTTTGAATCTGAGCAGAGTTTATTTTACCTATTGTACCTACTCCTTTGATGAAGCCTTTGTCATTGTTGCCAAATATAATAAGTCCTCCATCAACGCTCTCCTTGGAGAGAAACTTATCCTTCTCCCCTGTCGCGTGCCTTGAGCATCCACTGTCTAGGAACCACAGTTTTCTTTTTGATGCTATGAGGAATTCCTGTATTAGAATTTGACAAATATTTAGGTACCCTTTTGTCTTTGGGTCCTTGAGGGTTAGTTTTCATATTTATGGGACCTTTCTTATATATCTAATCCTTCTCAAGAGGAGTTAGACTCACTTGAGAAGCTTCAATACTTTGAGCACAAATCATAAGCTCATTTGTCAAATCACTAACTTGTTTTCGAAACACTGCATTTTCATTCTCCAGTTCCAAGTTAGAGATGATTGGTTTTTCTGGTATTTTCAAGGTGAGAAGCTTTAACTGTTCAGACAATTTGAAATGGGATTGTTGTAAGGTGTGAATTGTTTTCCCATTCTTTCATTTCGTATTTTTAGCTCCTCATTTTCCTTTTTCAGAACATATAACTAATCTTTGAAAAACATGCATTTTTGAGAAAGAGTGTTTGAGTCATAAAGTAGACTATCAAAGGAGGATTCTATTTCTTTGCAAAATTCACATTTAGAGAGTTCAGAATCATATACCTTTTCTTGTTCAGTTCCTGCCATGAGACATAGATTTGCTGTTTCTTCTTCTTGTTCACTTGATGACTCTTCTGAATCATCCCAAGTAGCCATTAGGGCTTTCTTCTTGGGAGAGAATTTTCTTGGACCCTTTTTATTGAGAAGAGGACAATCTTGTTTCACGTGACCAGACTTCTTACATTCATAACAGGCTCTTTTTGATTTGCTTCCTTCTCCTTTAAATGTGTCTCTTCTGAATTGAGGTTTTCCTCTTCTTTTGTTGATTAGCCATCTGTTGATTCATTTAGACATTAAAGCTAATTCTTCTCCTTCTGTATCCTCATCTGTTTCTTTCTCTTCATCATCCATTCCTTGAGAAGATTTAAGAGCCATTGATTTTCCTTTTTGAGAAGTATTTTCTTCTTTCTAAGAAGCTTTCAGAGCAACTGCCTTTCATTTTGGATGTAACTCCTCCATGAGTTCTTGTTCATGTATTTTCAGTGATCCATGCAAGTGATCAATTTCAAGTGATGATAGTGTCTTTGCTTCTTCTATGGCAGTCTTCTTTAGTCTCCAAGCTTTTAGAAGACACTTTAAGAGTTTACTAACCTTCTAAGCATTTGGATAGGTTTTTCCCAGAGCACTTAACCCACTGATGATTGTGGTGAATCTGCTAAACATTTCATCAATGGTTTCTTCTTCTGTCATTTTGAACATTTCAAATTGATGGATGAGCATGCCTTTCTTTCATGAGCAGTTTACAGTGTATCCCATATTTCTTTTGCAGTTTCCTTCCCTACTATTTTTTCATATTCTGCTCGTCCCAAAGCACAAGTTAGATAGTACTTTGCCTTAGCATTTTGTAGTACACGATGCTTCTCATCAGCAGTCCAATCAGCCTTTGGTTTAGGAATACGGCTATTTGGTACTGGACCTACGAAAGTGGGAACATATGGACCATTCTCAACAATGTCCCATAGGTCAGTGTCTTTAGATTCAAGGAATAGCTTCATTTGACTTTTCCAATAGTAGTAAAATTCACCATTGAACCCAAGTGGCCTATTTGATGAAGCACCTTCTGGTAGGAAGGATGCAAAATTTGGTTTGGCCATGACTTCTTCCAAGATCTTTTCCTTTCACACTGTTGAGTGTGCTCAACCCAGAGGCCGAGCTCTGATGCCAATTGAAGTCAATAAATGTCACAAGGAAGGGGGGTTGGAATTGTGACCCTTTTAAAATTCACCTGAAACAATATAACTATCTTCACAAGTAAGATAGTGAATGCTTTAAGTTAAGAAGGGTAAGTGAAAACTATTTTCTTAACTATGATAATGAGTAGAGAAGGTTTAGAATAAACTGTCCTCTCAACTATGTAGCAGAGTTGAGAAGGGTCGATAAGTTCAGTCTTCAATACTTACTGTCGAGTACTTTGCTTCTTGATCATTTAAGTAGTGTACGCATATGTGATCTACAGCAATACAATTATATTCAAAACATCAAGAGCCTTCCTAAGTGACTATTAGTTAAGGAGAGATGTGAGAAGGTTGAAAACTGTATTTTAGTTTAAAACATTTCTTAGCAGAGAAAGGTCAGCAAGTTGTCCTCTCTGTTTTCATAAAGCTTCTCCAAGACGAGAGTTTTGTTTCAAAGAGTAAAACAACTTAGAGAAAGCAGTAAATAACACAATGATGTATAGTGGTTCACCCAAAACCTTAGGCTACATCCACTCTTCACTCCCTGTGAGTATTTCTACTATTTTCTAAATAGTTTACAACTTTTACACCTCCCTATGACTAAAAGTACTCTTGGTAGTTTTCTTCACACAGTTCTACCTACTATTTACACCCGTAATAGGATCCTTCAGATCTATTGGACAACTTCTATCACAGAAACACCCACTTCTCAAGCCCTACAGCAACATGTGCTACTTGAGAAGGTTTCCTACAGGTTTTCTGTTAAGTGTTTGGGTTTGTGGGATTTCTAGAGTTTGGTTTGTACAAATGGAGTGTTCAACAGATACAACAACACAAACATTAATACATACTGAGATATCGACTGAATCCCTTCAGTTGTGTAGCAGCTGAGTATGGATTAGAGAAGACTTGACACTTGAGAATGTTGGAAGATTTGATCTCAATGTACTCTCATACGGATCAACGACGGTCAGGAGCATTTATTTATAGCTGAAATTATGTGTAATAACCTCTGGTCCATAGAAAAGAGTCGTTGTCAAAGTAATATAGTCGTTTATAGCCATTCAAAGGCTGTATGTTTAAAGACAGCTGGGTTTCTGCTTTTCTGCAGAAAATAACTGTTTCCAGTTGTCATGTCTCTCTTACACTTTGACTCTTCTCAGCAATGACAGTTTCTGGAGATGATGCTTCTCAAGTTGATGCTTCGTATGAAGATATTTTATGCAGTGATACTCTTCAACTTGACTGTTCTCATCATGACTCTTCTCAGCTTGACTCTTCTGTCATGATGCTTCTCAACTTGACATTTCTCATTATGACCCTTCTGAACTTTGACTCTTCTTGTCATGATGCTTCTCATCTCCACTCTTTTGAGAACCTAATTACTCATGTTGGTTTTGTCATAATGCTTCTTAGATTGATCCTTCTGATTACCCTTCTCATGTTGCCATGAATTGAGATGATGCTTCTCATGATGATCTTGCTCATGTTTACCCATTTGGTCTTGATTTGTGATCTTGTCAAGAGAAGGTTTCTTCTTTAAGACTTTGTGAGCAACCTTGTTTTAAGTCTTCTTAACTATGATGTTTCTCATAAGCATATACGTTCTTGAGATTGGTTTGATTGTTCCTGTACTTATTGTTCACTCAAGAAGAAGCATTTGTTGCATATGAAATAATAAACTTAAGCTTCTCACATTTGAAGTTTGTTAATCATCAAAACTAATTCGGGATTTTGCCTCAACAGAAGACTGAGCTTGAATTTCTTCAAGTAAACTGAAACTAAGGCACAATCAAATGTAGACTTTCTGTTTCTTTGATTGATTTTGTAATTTTGTGATTAAATCACAAACCCTAGCTTCTGATTTTGTGTTTCAGGTAGCAAAGGCCACAAAGATTCAAAACGAGAGGTAAAAAAACACAACACTCTTGTGTTTTTACTCAATTGTGATCTATTTAGTCATTAACTTATATAACTTAATATCAATTTAGTCTCTGAGATTTGCCACATCAGCTCTAACATTGTTACTAACTATGGTTGGCTGAGGGACTAAATTGATACACGTTTATACAAGTGAGGGGTTAAATTGAAATATTTGAAAAATCAATAACCAAATTGAATTGGGCAACCCCTCACTTACCTAAATTGAACTTCTTTAAAAAGTCAATGCCTTGTTGCTTAGGAGTTATTTTGCCTAAAATGTTCAACAATTTTTTCATATAAAAATATCGTGTAAATATAGACCTTTTCAAGTTTAGTTTAGTTCTTTGTCAAAAAAAAAAATTAGTTTAGTCCTTTACTATGGTTTATTTTTTGTCCTTTGCCAAATATACCACATTTTATTTTTAGTTATTGTTCTTTTATTTTAATTTCCAACAAAATTGTTTATGTTTGAATTGGTCCGTGTAATAAGTTAAATATTTGATTTTAATCATTCTAATATGAGCGGCATAAAAGACTAACATAAATATATAACATACTACATGAAATAACATTGTTAATAAACATTTTTTTTTTGACAAAAAAATACTTTGTTAATAAAATTATTGGTCGCCAACATTCTATACTAAATATAAAGATAATAAGTTTTCTTTGGCTATCAAGTTTGGTGATAAAATTTTTTGTTACATATCTGAATAATTTTAACCCTGAAATATTTGAATTTAAATTTATCTATCCTTAACTCAGTTTAAATTTTCTTTAATTAATATTTTAACAAATTAGACAAAATACAAAGTATTTTATTAAAATTTAGTTTCCTAAAACAAAAAAGTATAAATAAAAAGTAGAAAGATAGCTAAGGATCCTTTAAGTTATTCAATTATAATAAATTGATCCTTTAAATTACATAACGGTTACACCGTCAAGCCTCACATGGCACTAACGATGGTGACAGATCTGTGATAAAGTCCAACAATGCTGACATATCAAGTACAAATGGACTCTTAAATTAATAATTAAATTTCTTAATTAATTTTTTATTAAAAATAAAAAATCCCAAATTTTAGATAAATTAGGGTTCTTCTTCTTCATCTAATAAACCCAGCTTTAAACACAAGAAAACTTTTCAAACCCAGAAAGATACTTAAATATGTGGGATATAGAATAATTTGTAACCAAAATACAATAGAAAATATCTGCAACCTATGATATCAGTGTAAAACCATTTGTCGTTTACCTAATGATGTAAGAATTCTCATCCATAATCCTGCAATAAAAAACCATCGAACACTTTTTTTCCTTCCGTTTTTGCTTGGATTGGCCATCTAAAAGGATGGAAAAGGGAATTGGCTCTTAAGGGATGGAAATTATTCTATGTCATGTCCAAAAGCTGACGCAATCGTAAGGTACACTATTGGATCTTACTTTAACAAAGACCCAACCATTGCTCCGGCCTGCTAAGACTTCATTTCTATGATTGTTTTGTCCAGGTAATTTCACTTCTATAAATCCTTGGTTATATAGTTTTTATACTTCAGAAGAAAAAAAGGTCTCACAACACTAAGGTGAGATACATTGTTTGTAACTGAAAGGTCAAAAATTGAAGGCACACATAGTCATTTGAAGTAGAAAGAAGTAAGACCAAATCAAAGTTATGGAAATTGGGGATTTTATCCATAAACTACAAGATCAAAATCACAAATAAAGAGAGAAGCAATAAATAAATAAATAAATAAATAGTAAAGAATGAAATAAACATACCTATCTGAAATATGGAAGCAGAATCATGATGGAATCAACAATGATACAAAAACAAGTAGTCTTAGTCAGAGTCACAATGAAAAATCGAAGATGAGAGATGAAGAGAGGAGGAAGAGACGAAGTGGAAATCCGAAAATGAAAAATCGAAGATGAGAGATGAAGAGTACTTGATGAAGTGGAAATCAAGCCCTAATAGTGTTTCTATAATTGATGAAGGGTTTGAGATTTTTAGCTTATGAAATAAGCGGGCAACGAAAAGACAAACGCGCACGAGTCTTTCTTCTTCTTTTTTTCTTTCTGAAATACAGAACCGCCGCAACACAAAAGCGGAATCGCCGACGGTCTTCCTTGTTGCAGGTGTTTACAGGGAACCGTCGCGGGCTCAATTTCAGCGGCGGCGGTTGAGGGTAACGGCTGCGAACCAAGTGTCACTACCCTTCCTTTTTTTGTGGTGAGAGACATGACCTAGCACTTGGAAGGTTTCGGCGGCGTGATCCCGTGAGAGAGCGTGACGGATCAACTAAATGAGAGGTGAACTATCCTCCTGTGTTTCGAGGGTAGCACCAACAGTCATGGAAGCCTCAAGGTTGCTTGGAGATGGAGAATCGTCTCGCTCAGCCAACATCAAGGACACCCGAGTATCACACTTGTGATTGTTGGACCATTTTTTATCCAATTGAAGCGAAGACCTTTCTCTCTTCATTCGGCAAGTTCCTGCTCCAAGTTCCTGCCGTCGAGGCAAAACGGGTCTCGAGTGCTCAATTGAATTGACTCCAAGAAATAACTTGTCTGTTGCGGTACATCCATTGGTACCAAGACAGAGCGGGTCCTTCAAGATAGAAAGAGGCAATGGTGATGCGTTCTTAAAAATCCACACGTGGGTGTGTTTGCCATCGAAATGGGGTACGTGCAATTTCAAGCGAGGGGGAGGAACCATCTCGGAGTCGGAGCGGGTAGTGGTGGTGCGGGGAGGGGTGGTGGTGTGGGAAGGGTTGGTTGTGTGGGGAGGGGTGTTGTTGCGTGAAGCGCGAAAGAAGGGTCGTGGTCGTCCAATCTTCGGCAAACTTCCTCCAAGCGAACCGAAATCGTTGATATATGTTGTGCAAGATCCTCGATGCTGGGAGAGGGCACCATGGTACGGAGGGGTGCAACAAGAACCACTGTTATGGCTAGCAATTCTCAAATTTCGAGGACCGAGAAACCTCCAAAGAAGAGTTAAGAGAAGGGAAAATAATTCGTTTTGTTTTTTTCATGTCTAACGAGGAAGTGTACAAGCTATTTATAGTATGAAATCAGTGCAACTGATCCTAACAAACTCAACTAAATCAACAAAAATTTAACATTCAGTACAAACAGATTTATTCCTAAAAGATTCCTAGCTTCTTGGCTGTCGCTTCTGCTTTGGACTCGAAGTATCCATAACAACTTCTTTGGTGGCTGGCCCAATGTTTATCCTAGGCTCATTGCACATAACACTTTCCTCTAAATTATCCTTCAAAGAATTCTTAATGAAATGGCTTTGTGCTTCAAAAAATTTAAGAGAACAAAGATAGTCACAATAATAATCTTCTGAAAAGTGAAACAAGAAGAGGAAAAGGTTTTCTTTAATTACCGAGAACTGATAGTGACTAACTGATCAGAGAATGGAAGATTTTATGCATCTATTCATGTAATGCTAATTTAGTGGAAGATTTTGATGTGATTAGTTGTTTGATTAATCAAAAAATTAATGACATCAAAAACTTCCACTAATTCAACCTTCATGAAGTAATAGTCTAATTGTGCATTCCTCTTGGTATGGAATGCATCATCAAGGGAAAGGAAGGATGTATATATATATATATATATATATATATATATATATATATATATATATATATATATATATATATATATTTATGAAGACTGAGAATCATCGATCGATCCTCATCCGTGAATTTTGGCGAGCGATTAGACAACCTATGAATGGCCACAAACAAACAAAACAAACAAATCCAGCAGTTATGAACTAACTGAACAGAACTTAATTACACCAAGTCAAATAAAAATTAACTAACAAAACACGTACTAACAAACTGAACAGAAGTTATGCAAGTTATTATAAATAACACACACGTAACTACTTTTACATAACAAACCCTACATACTTGTACAAATGCATTGCCCCCACGAATTAATTAATAGAAATTTAAGGAAGAAATGTATTTAAGCGATCCACTCAATAAATAATAGATTAACAACTAACACAATATCATAGCTACTGACCCATTAAGAATTAGTGGTTCAGCAAAACTATTACAAAAGGTATCAAATAATATTAATTTCTAGATACAAATTTTAAAAATAAAAAATATGTCAATCATCTTAGATATAAAATATAAATACAATACAATAGGATAATAACGTAATTTACGATAAACTTTACACAAATAAATTTCTAGATAAATATTTAGAAGAGGGGAAAACCTTTTTTTTTACAACGAAAATACTTGGGCTTCTTAACTATTTGGTCAAGGGTTTGATCCCTGGATGGTGCGTATGGAAAAATATCTGGTGGAAGAGGTCAACCCCTTAAATCAATCTTAGTACATCGGGGCGTGGTTGACAAACAACACCAAGTTACCAAAGGACCAACCCACTTATTAGAGTTACACGGGTACAAATACATCAACTCCTTACTCCCTGTGAGTATTTCTACTATTTTCTAAATAGTTTACAACTTTTACACCTCCCTAGGCTAAAAGTACTCTTGGTAGTTTTCTTCACACAGCTCTACCTACTGTTTACGCCCCTAATAGGATCCTTCTGATCTATTAGACAACTTCTAACACAGAAGCACTCACTTCTCAAGCCTTACATCAACACATGCTACTTGAGAATGTTTCTTACAGGTTTGCTGTTAAGTGTTTGGGTTTGTGGGATTTCTAGAACTTGGTTGATACAAATGGAGTATTCAACAGATACAACATCACAAACATTATACTGAGAGATCGAAGGGATCCCTTCAGTTTTGTAGCAGTTGAGTATGGATGAGAGGAGACTTGACACTTGAGAATGTTGGAAGATTTGAGCTTAATGTACTCTCACACTGATCAACGATGGCCAGGAGCATTTATTTATAGCTGAAATTATGTGTAATAACCTCTGGTCCGTAGAAAAGAGTCGTTGGCAAAGTAATATAGCCGTTTATAGCTGTTGAGAGGCTGTATGTTTAAAGACAAAAATGGGTTTCTACAGAAAACAGCTCAATTATTTATAATATTCACTATCATTTACTTATTTTTTAAAAAAACAAATTCATGTGTCATGATGTGATTCAAAACAATGTCAACCACACCTATGAAACCACATTTGTTGAACTTTTAACCATTTAATTTGATTTGTTGCAGCTGGCACAAAATACAAACAACAGGGGTGTGGTTGACAAAAAACACCAAGTTACCAAAGGACCATCTCACTTATCACAGTTACACGGGTACAAATATACCCATTCGGCACCCAAACACAGATGCAACTAAAACACGCGGATCTTGTGCCTGACCCGCAGAATATATGGCTAAAGCCTAAGTTCTTTCTCAAAATTTCAAGAATCTTCTCTCTCTCTCTCTCTCTCTCTCTCTTCTCTCTGCCGTTTCTTCTTTCTTCTTCTTCAACCTAGCTCTGCTAGGGTTTAAGAAATCCTCTCTAAACTCAGCGATTGAAACTTTGTCTTTGCTTCAATCCTTGTGAAATGATGATTGCAAGTTGTTGTTAGCAAAACCCTTCTAGTTTTGCTATGGTATTGTACTGATTTGTGTGTTCTCACATCGCGAACACTTTGTTCGCACAACACAGAAGATGAAGTCAATAAATGTCACAAGATAGTGAGTGCTTTAATTTAAGAAGGAGTGAAAACCAGTTTCTTAACTATGATAATGAGTAGAGAAGGTTTAGAATAAACTATCCTCTCAACTATGTAGCAGAGTTGAGAAGGGCCAGTAAGTTCTGTCAAGTACTTGGCTTCTTAATCATTTAAGTAATGTAAGCATATGTGATCTGTTGGACTATGAAGATATCAAGTTGATGCTTCCTATGAAGATATTTAATGCAGTGATACTTCTCAACTTGACTGTTCTCATCATGACCCTTCCGAGCTTGAATCTTCTGTCATGATGCTTCTCAACTTGACATTTCTCATTATGACCCTTCTGAACTTTGACTCTTCTTGTCATGATGCTTCTCATCTCCACTCTTTTGAGAGCCTTTCTCATGTTGGTTTTGTCATAGTGCTTCTTAGATTGATCCTTCTGATTACCCTTCTCATGTTGCCACGAATGGAGATGATGCTTCTCATGATGATCTTTCTGAAGTTTACCCATTTGGTCTTGATTTATGATCTTGTCAAGAGAAGGTTTCTTCTTTAAGACTTTGTGAGCAACATTGTCTTAAGTCTTCTTAACTACGATGCTTCTCATAAGCATACACCTTCTTAACTTAAGCTTCTCACATTTGAAGTTTGTTAATCATCAAAACTAATTAGAGATTTTGCCTCAACAATGTCCACCTTTTTGATGTTTGACAAACTCTATGAGATTTATTAAGTTTTCTGATATTTGTTAAAAAATATCTAAGGCATAAGCATTTTTACTCCGCCTGAATATGTGCATACAGGTTAAGATTTAGAGTTTAATTTCACATAATTCTGATACCACAGAAGAACTTAATTCAGAACAGAAATTTCACTAAGCTCCTCAAAAGAATCATTAACAGGATTACAAGAGATTATGTTCTTTTTGGCAGATATGCCTATGGAAAATAAAAAACAACTAGTGGGAAGAATACTTCTCAACAAAAAAGTGTCCAGTACACACAGATTTTAGCTAATACAAATCATTCAAAAATTCCTAAGACCTTTTAACTTAATCTACTCTTCTCCCCCTTTTGGCAAACATCAGAAAGGAGAAGGCAAATAGCAAAATTAAGAGGCTACTTTGATATGGAAGACCCATCAGAAGAGGAGGAAGTAGCAGGTCTTGGAATGTCAGGGAACTGAGAGATAGGACCAAATTCTTGAGGAATGACATTTAGAGCAAGTACTGCTCATCTCTAACAGCTTGAGTACTTTGACCTTGTTGGATTATGGCTTGACCATCAAGCACATTCTTTAGGAAAGCTTTCATCCTTCTCATCATCTTTTCCATCTTGGACACGCGAGTCACAAGAGCTTCAGAAGCAGATGGGATTTTCTCTTTAGATTCCTCAGCAATTTTCTCTTGAGCCACACGAGAAGGTTGGCTGCGCATTAAAGAAAGAGGAATCCAGAAACCCAATTTTAGATGGCATGTTAGAAGGGTGAGTTTGGGTGTTGATGGAGGGATACATTGGTTGAGGGGAGTCATCTTGAGATGTTTGGTTTAGGTTCTGAAATTGATTGATGTTTGAGGATGTTATGGTGTTGGTGGTTTTGAGTGGTGAGATTCCATGTTCTATGTTGATGGCAACAAGTAGTTGATCAAGGTTATGAGAAGTGACACGTGAGGTAGTTGGAGGTGCATTTGCAATGGGGAGTGGTTGAGGTGAGAAAGGTGGGGCAGAGTGTGGTATCATTGTGACAAGTGAGCCAGGTGGAAGTGTTGGCATTTGCTCACGGAACATTGAAGGGAGACGGTTTGTATGATAGGTGACGAGGTGTTAAAGTGAAGCTCCCCCTAAGGTGATGCTGGGATAATTTGAGATAGAGGTTCAGAGGAATTACCATCTGTTTCTTCTTGAGCAGAGTCAACTTTCTCTGCTTGAGCAGGTTTACCATTCTCAGCTTCAGCAAACACTTCTTTCTTAGGTGTTTCATCAACCTGTCCTTGTCCTTCTTCAATTACCACCCCATGTGATGGTAGTGATCTCAACATTCAAATTGAATGGAGTGAGTCCTTCAAGTACAACTTTTCTTTGAGAACCATTTCCTCCAGGGGAGTTGAGTTGCAATTCCTCAGTCCTTTATGGTGTGTTCAAACGTTCTCTAGGAGCAACTGTTTCAAATTGTTGCACAAAATTACTTGTTACTATTTCTGTTGGCTTCCATACAGTTCTCACTTTGCCTCTAGTGTACACTTTCATCAATGGAGCCATAACCATTCTTTAAGAGGAGTGATCTGAATCACCCTTCTTATCTGTTATAGTCCTCTCATCATCAGATTCTTCTTGAGGACCCTTCTCAAGTTCCTTGGAAGCATACTCCTAGTTAGAATGTTCCTTCTCAGCATTTTCTTCAATGTTCTGAACCTTCTCAGACACTATTTCCTCATTTTCTTGTGAGACATCCTTCTCACCAAGATTTTCTTCTTCTTGATCCTTCTCAAGATGATTTGTCTAAACTCTTTCTTCCTTCTCAGGTTCTATTTCTATTTCAGAACCTTTCTGTGGTGCATCTTCCACCTCTTGTGGAATAGGACCATTCTTTTTCTTACTATGTCTCCCTTCTTATCACTTCAGCAAGTGATTCTTCTGTTTCCATATCTGTGGACACACTAGACAGTGGCTTTGTCTTCTATTTTTTCTTTTTACTATCCTTGTTATCCTCTTCAACAGTGGTAACATCTAACCCCATGAGTTTCAGTTTTTTGGCAATGACACCTTCATCAGAAGTGATGTCAATGAAGTAATGATTGAACACTCTAGTGAGAGCTTTACTATAGGGTAGGGAGGTAGAGGTTCTATATGCCCTAATGGCGTTGATCATATGGTGGATCATGAGGAAGGGTAGACTTACTGGTGTTTTGGTGATGAGATGGTACAGAACAATGCAATCACCAGTTGTGACTTTCTCAAATGAGCCAGCCCTAGGTAGAAGAGTATGTGAGCAGATATGGTGAAGGATTCTCACCATGTCTTTTAGATTTGGGGCAGTTATATGGAGAGAAGAGTGTTTGAGAATGGTGATTTTCACTTCTTCTAGAGACACTCCCATGATGTTAACCCAAGTGGTGATTGCTCTTCCAAGGGAGAGTGAGGATACTGTAACTTCTCTGTTGTTAACCCAAGTGGTGATTGATGGAGGATCGTATTTGATTGTTGCATATGCAAAGAATTCTCTTACTCTCTCTTTGTAAACCAGATCATCCAAAGTGATGAATTCCTCCCATTTCTGTTGAGTGAGAAATGGAGTGATGTTCCATCCACACTTCTCTATTTCATCAGGAGAACATACAGTTTCAGAGACAATGGGTTTTGATGCCCATTTTCATCTTTCTGGTTCCTTTCTCTTCTTAAGTGGTTCACCCTTCTTACTACCATGAAGTTGAGAAGCTTCAATCTTCTGCTTTCCTTTTTCCATATTTCTCTTCTCATGAGTCTTCTTAACAATTGTTTCTTCAACAGGTTGAGATGTTTCAACATTCTGATCATCCACAAGTTGCTCTTTTCTGGTTTCTAAGGGGATTTCGTCATTTTCAACATTTATAGGAGCCTCCATAGATGATCCAGTGGTGTTTTTAGCAGCAGAGTGGAATTTAACTATCATTGATCTCCTTGGGTTTCCACTTGGAGTGTGTTTCATCTTTGCGGGGCGTGATTTGAGAGGTTTTACGTTAACTGGTTTGTGAGGAGGACCAACGAGAACAAAGTTTGGAATTCTAGGATCTGTTTCTTGTGATTTTGTCTCGAATCAGAGTAAGTGGAAGTGAGTTCAATGTTTTTGGTTCTTACCATTTGAAGACTTAGGGATTTTGGGGAGAGAGTGAGAGAGATGACCGTTTTGGGAGATTATGAGAGAGAGAAGATGTAGTGAAGTGTTTTAATCACTTCAGAGCAGTTATTGACCAACGGTTATATGATTCTTGTCTTTTGGAAATTTTTTAATATTTCTAACCTAGGACAAAAAGAACAAATCACCACAAACAATTAAATGCAAACATTAAACAAAACAAACAACAAACAACATAAAATCTTTTTGTATTTTTATGATCATATGTATCTGATGACCCTTCTCAAGAGTTGAGAAGGTTGAGGGTCATGACCCTTCTCATATGAGGGGGTTTCAACGATATGAATCATGCTTTTAATGTTACTAAAACTTTCCTCTAGGAGCGGTTTTGTGAAAATGTCTGCTAGTTGATGTTTAGTATCCACAAAAACAAGTTCATTGTCTTTCTTTTGCACATGATCTCTAATGAAATGATGCTTAATATCAATTTGCTATGACCTAGAATGCTGAATTGAATTTTTAGACAAATTTATAGCACTAGTATTATCACAAAATAGTTGAATACCTGAGTAACTTAAAGAGAACTCTTCAAGTTGATTCTTGATCCAAAAAATTTCTGAGCAGCAGCCTGCACCTGAGAGATATTCAGCTTCTGTTGTTGATAGGGAAACTCTGCTTTGTTTTCTACATGACATGAGATGAGTGATTCCCCAAGTAGTTGACATGAACCAATTGTGCTTTTTCTTTCAATTTTATCTTCAGCATAGTCAGCATAACAATACCCTATAAGCTCAAAATGTGTTCTATTTGTGTACCATAGGCCAATATTAGGTGGTCCAACAAGATATCTAAAAATTCTTTTGACAAAACAGAGATGAGATTCTTTTGTAGCAGTTTGAAATCTAGCACACAGTCCTACTGAGAAGACTATGTCTGGTATACTTGCAGTGAGATGTAATAGAGAACCTATCATGCCTCTGTACTCTTTTTCAGAAACATGCATACTCTTCTCATCTTTTTCAATGCTTTCAGAAGCGTGCATTGGTGTTGCCATAGCTTTTGCATCACTCATTTTATATTTCTTAAGAAGATCTTTGATATATTTCTCTTGAGAGATAAAGATACTCTTCTTAAGTTGTTTGATTTGTAAACATAGAAATTATCTTAGTTCACCCATCAAGCTCATTTCAAACTCACTCTTCATTAATTTTCCAAAGTCAGTGGGTAGCTTTTCATTAGTGGCTCCAAAGAGGATATCATCAACATAGATTTGAACAATTAGTAATTCATCTTTGAGGGTTTTTCCAAAAAGAGGGATATCTATTTTTCCTCTTGAAAAACCATTTTTTAGCAAAAAAGTACTAAGTCTCTCATACCATGCTCTAGGAGCTTGTTTAAGACCATAGAGAGCCTTAGTCAATTTAAAAACATGATTTGGTTGTATCTCATTAGTAAAACTAGGAGGTTGGTGTACATACACTTCCTCACTTAAAAATCCATTTAGAAAAGCACTTTTGACATCCATTTGAAAGAGTTTGAAATCATTATGAGCAGCATAAGCAAGAAGTATTCTAATGGCTTCTAGTCTAACAACAGGTGCAAATGTTTTATCATAATCAATACCTTCCTGTTGGTTGTAGCCTTTAGCAAGTAACCTTGCTTTGTTTCTGGTGACCTTACCATTTGCATCCATTTTGTTTCTGAAAATCCATTTAGTGCTAATAACTGACTGATGTTTTGGAGATGGTACTAGGTTCCATACCTCATTCTTCTCCATTGAGCAAATTCTACTTTCATAGATTCTACCCATGATTCATCAATAATTTCTTCATTTATACTTTTTGGTTCTATTGCTGAGATCAGAGAACTATGAGAAGCTTCTCTTCAAAATGAATCTCTAGTTCTTACTGGTTCAGAAGTTTCACCAATGATTTGCTCTTGGAGATGGTTAGTTACTAGTCTCCAACTTCTTGGTAGCTAACAAAACCTGAGTTGGTTGACCATTAGGGTTATCTAAGGCTTGAGAAGGGTTGGGTGCTGACTCAGATTCAGCTTTCTCATTTACTTCATCACCTTTCTCATCTGTCTTATCTGTATCTATCTCATCATATTCATTTCTTTCAATTGAACTGTTAGTTTCACTAAACATAACATGCATGCTTTCTTCAACATCTTTAGTCCTAAGATGAAACACTCTATATTCTTTTGATGTGAGAGAATATCCTAAGAATAATGCAGGGCCAGATTTAGCAGCAAAGTTTCCTAGATTGTCTTTGTTATTTAAAACATTGTAGGTACAACCAAATACATGGAAACAAGAGATAATAGGCTACTTTCCTTTCCAGAGTTCATATGGGGTTTTGTTTAGAGTTTTTCTAATTGTTGCTCTATTCAGAATGTAGCAAGCAGTATTTACTACTTCTGCCAAAAAGTATTTTTCAGTGTTTTAATCATTGAGCAATATTCTAGCCATTTCTTGCAAAGTTCTATTTTTTCCTTTCAACTACACCATTTTGTTGAGGAGTTTTTGGACAAGAGAAGTTGTAAGACACACCATTCTCTTCAAGAAAAGTTTTAAATAAGGCATTTCCAAATTCTTTTCCATGGTCACTTCTAATTGCAACAATGTTAGAACCCTTCTCATTATGAACTTTCTTACAAAATGTTTTGAATTTTTGAAATGATTCATCTTTGTGTTTTAGAAAAATCATCCATGTGAACCTAGAGTAATCATCAACTATAACAAAGCCATATCTTTTTCCACTTAGGCTAGCATGCTTAGTAGGACCAAAAAGATCCATGTGCAGAAGTTCCAAAGATCTTTGAGTGGAAATCATAATGATAGGTTTAAAAGACGATGATTTAACATGCGCTTCACATTATTTATCCTTCTCACACTTGATCTTTGGAAGTCCTCTGTCTAAATCAAGTTTGGACAATTTTGAAATGGTTTTCATGCTAATGTGACCAAATATCCTATGCCACATCCATTTATTTATCTTCTTTTTTATATTAAACACATTTGATCTGGTAGATCATCAAGACAAATGCTATAGAGATTGTTTGCTCTATGACTAGTAAAAATTGTTTTTCTAGACTCTAAACTATTTATTCTACATACATCAAACTTAAAAGTCACTTCATATCTAGAATCACATAACTGACTTACACTAATTAAGTTATGCTTTAATCCTTTCACAAATTGAAGTTTTTGAATCTGAGCAGAGTTTATTTTATCTATTGTACCTACTCCTTTGATGAAGCCTTTGTCATTGTTGCCAAACATAATAAGTCCTCCATCAAAGCACTCCATGGAGAAGAATTTATCATTCTCCCCTATCATGTACCTTGAGCATCCATTGTCTAGGAACCAAAATTTTTTTTTGATGCTATGAGGCATGCCTGTATTAGAATTTGACAAAAATTTACGTACCCATTTTTCTTTGGGTCATTGAGGGTTAGTTTTCATATTTATGGGACATTTTTTATATTTATAATCCTTCTAAAGAGTAGTTATACTCATTTGACAAGCTTCAATACATTGAGCACAAATCATAAGCTCATTTGTCAAATCACTAACTTGTTTTCTAAACATTGCATTTTCATTTTCCAGTTCCAAGTTAGAGATGCTTGGTTTTTCTGGTATTTTCAAGGTGAGAAGCTTAAACTATTCAAACAGTTTGAAATGGGATTGCTGTAAGGTGTGAATTGTTTTCCCATTCTTTCATTTTGTATTTTTAGCTTCTCATTTTTCTTTTTCAGAACATATAACTGATCTTTGAAAAACATGCAATTTTGAGAAAGAGTGTTTGAGTCATAATATAGACTATCAAAGGAGGATTCTATTTCTTTGCAAAATTCACATTTAGAGAGTTCAGAATCATATACCTCTTCTTGTTCAGTTCCTACCATTACTCTTCTGAATCATCCCAAGTAGCCATTAGGACTTTCTTCTTGGGTGGAAACCTTCTTGGACCCTTCTTATGTAGAAGAGGACAATCTTGTTTCATGCGACCAGGCTTCTTACATTCATAACAGGTGATTTTTGATTTGCTTCATTCTCCTTTAAATGTGTCTCTTCTGAATTAAGGTTTTCCTCTTCTTTTGTTGTTTAGACATCTATTGATTCTTTTAGAGATCAAAGCTAATTCTTCTCCTTTTGGATTCTCATCAGTTTCTTGCTCTTCATCATCCATTTCTTGAGAAGATTTAAGTGCCATTGATTTTCCTTTTTGAGAAGAAGTGTCTCTTTCTGAGAAGCTTTTAGATCAACTGCCTTTCTTTTTGGATTTAACTCCTCCATGAGTTCTTGTTCATGGATTTTCAGTGATCCCAGCAAGTGATCAATTTCAAGTGATGATAGTGTCTTTGCTTCTTCTATGGCAGTCTTCTTTGGTCTCCAAGCTTTTAGAAGACACTTCAAGAGTTTACTAACCTTCTCAGCATTTGGATAGGTTTTTCCCAGAGCACTTAACCCATTGATGATTGTGGTGAATATGCTAAACATTTCATCAATGGTTTCTTCTTCTGTCATTTTGAACTTTTCAAATTCATGGATGAGCATGCCATTCTTTGCTTTTTTGATTTGATCTGTTCCTTCATGAGCAGTTTGCAGTGTATCCCATATTTCTTTTGCAGTTACCTTCCCTACTATTTTGTCATATTCTGCTCTTCCCAAAGCACAAGGTAGATAGTACTTTGCTTTAGCATTTTGTAGTACAGAATGCTTCTCATCAGCAGTCCAATCAGCCTTTGGTTTAGGAATACGGCTATTTGGTAACCCGCCACAGTGGGAACATATGGACCATTCTCAATACTGTCCCATAGGTCAGTGTCTTTAGATTCAAGGAATAGATTCATTTGACTTTTCTAATAGTAGTAATATTCACCATTTAACCCAAGTTGCCTATTTGATAAAGCACCATCTGGTAGGAAAGCAACAGAACTTGGTTTGACCATGACTTCTTCCAAGATCTTTTCCTCTCACACAGTTGAGTGTGCTAAACCCAGAAGCCGAGCTCTGATGCCAATTGAAGCCAATAAATGTCACAGGGAGGGGGGTTTGAATTGTGACCCTTTTAAAATTCACCTAAAACAATATAACTATCTTCACAAGTAAGATAGTGAATGCTTTAAGTTAAGAAGGGTGAGTGAAAACTATTTTCTTAACTATGATAATGAGTAGAGAAGGTTTAGAATAAATTGTCCACTCAACTATGTAGCAGAGTTGAGAAGGATCGGTAAGTTCTGTCTTCAGTATTTACTGTCAAGTACTTGGTTTTCTTAATCATTTAAGTAGTGTAAACATATGAGATCTACAACAATACAGTTATATTCAAAACATCAAGAGACTTCCTAAGTGACTATTAGTTAAGGAGAGATGTGAGATGGGTTGAAAACTGTATTTTAGTTTATAACATTTCTTAGCAGAGAAGGCTCAGAAAGCTGTCCTCTCAGTTTTTATAAAGTTTTTCCAAGAGGAGAGTTTTGTCTCAAAGAGTAAAACAACTTAGAGAAAGCAGTAAATAACACAATGATGTATAGTGGTTCACCCAAAACCCGAGGCTACACCCACTCCTCACTCCCTGTGAGTACTTCTACTATTTTCTAAATAGTTTACAACTTTTACACCTCCCTAAGCTAAAAGTACTCTTGGTAGTTTTCTTCACACAATTCTACCTACTGTTTACACCCCTAATAGGATCCTTCTGATCTATAAGACAACTTCTATCACAGAAGCAATCACTTCTCAAGCCCTACAGCAACACAAGCTACTTGAGAAGGTTTCCTACAGGTTTTCTGTTAAGTGTTTGGGTTTGAGGGATTTCTAGAGCTTGGTTGATACAAGCATTAATACATACTGAGATATCGAATGAATCCCTTCAGTTGTGTAGCAGTTGTTTACGGATTAGAGAAGACTTGACACTTGAGAAGGTTGGAAGATTTTAGCTCGATGTACTATCACACGGATCAACGATAGCCAGGAGCATTTATTTATAGCTGAAATTATGTTTAAAGACTGCAGGGTTTCTGCAGAAAACAACTGTTTCCAGTTGTCATGACTCTTCTACACTTTGACTCTTCTCAACAATGACAGTTTCTGGAGATGATGCTTCTCAAGTTAATGCTTCCTATGAAGATATTTTATGCAGTGATACTTCTCAACTTTACTCTTCTGTCATGATGCTTCTCAACTTGACATTTCTCATTATGAACCTTCTGAACTTTGACTCTTCTTGTCATGATGCTTCTCAGCTCCACTCTTTTAGGAGCCTTACTCATGTTGGTTTTGTCATACTACTTCTTAGATTGATCCTTCTGATTACCCTTCTCATGTTCCATGAATTGAGATGATGCTTCTCATGATGATCTTTCTCATGTTTACCCATTTGGTCTTGATTTGTGATCCTGTCAAGAAAAGGTTTCTTCTTTAAGACTTTGTGAGCAACCTTGTTTTATATCTTCTTAACTATGATGCTTCTCATAATCATATACCTTCTTGAGATTGGTTTGATTGTTCCTGTACTTATTGTTCACTCAAGAAGAAGCATTAGTAGCCTATGAAATTAGATAACTTCTTTAAAAAGTCAGGGACTAAATTGGGCAACCCTTCACTTACCAAAATTGAACTTTAAAAAGTCAATGCCTTGTTGCTTAGGAGTTATTTTGCCTAAAATGTTCAACAACTCTTTCATATAAAAATATCGGGTAAATATAGACCTTTTCAAGTTTAGTTTAGTCCTTTACTATGGTTTATATTTAGTCCTTGCAAAATATATCACATTTTATTTTTAGTTATAGTTCTTTTATTTTAATTTCCAACAAATTTGTTTATAAACGAATTGGTCAGTATAATAAGTTAAATATTTGATTTTAATCATTCCAATATGAGTGGCATAAAAGACTAACATAAATATAACATACTACACGAAATAACATTTTTAATAAACTTTTTTTTTGACAAAAAAATACTTTGTTAATAAAATTATTGTGCGCCGATATTTTATACTAAATATAAAGATAATAAGTTTTGTTTGGCTATCAAGTTTGGTGATAAAAATTTTGTTACATATCTGAATAATTTTAACCCTGAAATATTTGAATTTAAATTTATCTATGCTTAACTCAATTTAAATTCTTTAATTAATATTTAGTTTACCAAATTATACAAAATATAAAGTATTTTATTAAAAGAAATAAAACCAGCTAAGGATCCTTTAAGTTATTCAATTATAATGAATTGATCATTTAAGTTACATAACGTTTACACCGTCAACAATTTTTCATTTTCCTTTACAAACAAGCCTCACATGGCATTAACGATGGTGACGGGTCTGTGATAAAGTCCAACAATACTGACATATCAAGTACAAATGTACTTTTAAATTAATAATTAAATTTCTTAATTAATTTTTTATTATAATGATCCCAAATTTTAAATAAATTAGGGTTCTTCTTCTTCATCCAATTGGAGCGGGAGGAGGGAGAAATGTCCGGTAGCTTGTCTTCTTGAACGCGAGCAAGACTCGCAGGTTACGAGTGTGACAGGCTATTGAGAAAGAACCTTTTGGTGTGTCTCAATCTTGAGGCCCGAGATGAAACAACTTAACGTATCCATAGTAAAGAGACCCTCCAATCGTTTGGTAAGAGACTCAAACTCTGTCAAATATGAAGCCACCGTGGTAGTCTGTGTAAGTTTGAAAAGGTTACCACGAGGATCGTCATATGCCGTCGGGGCAAAACGGGCCTCGAGTGCATGAATGAATTGACTCAAGAAATGATTTGTCTGTTGCGGTAGTTCCATTGGTACCAAGACAGAGCGAGTCCTTCAAGATAGAAAGAGGCACCGATGATGCGTTCTTCCTCCGGTGTATGATGATATTGAAAGAATTGGGAAATCTTAAAAATCCACTCGTGGGTGTGTTTGCCATCGAAATGGGGTACGTGCAATTTCAAGCGAGGGCGAGGAACCATCTCGGAGTCAGGGCGGGTAGTGGTGGTGCGGGGACGGGTGGTGGTGTGGGGAGGGTTGGTTGTGTGGGGAGGGGTGTTGTTGCGTGAAGCGGCGAAAGAAGGGTCATGGTCGTCCAATCTTTGGCAAACTTCCTCCAAGTGAACCGAAATCGTTGCCATATGTTGTGCAAGATCCTCAATATGCTGGGAGAGGGTGCCATTCTCAAACGGAGGGGTGCAACACAATGAAAGAACCACTGTTATGGCAAGCAATTCTCAAATTTTGAGGACCGAGAAACCTCCATAGAAGAGTTAAGAGAAGGAAGCAATTCTCAAATTTCTTCGAGGACCGAGAAACCTCCCTAGAAGAGTTAAGAGAAGGGAAAATAATTTGTTTATTATTTCATGTCTAACGAGGAAGTGTACAAGCAACTAATCGTAACAAACTCAGCTAAATCAACAAAAATTTAAGATTCAGTACAAACAGATTTATTCCTAAAAGATTCCTAGCTATATACAAGCTGAGATCGTTATTCCAAAACAGCGTTCTCACTTAAAGACTACATAGTCTTGGAATATAGAAGGCAATTTGGCTGTCGCTTCTGCTTGGGACTCGAAATATCCATAACAACTTCTTTGGTGGCTGGCTCATTGCACATAACACTTACCTCTAAATTATCCTTCAAAGAATTCTTAATGAAATGGCTTTGTGCTTCAACATCTTTGTAGTAGAGTGCCTTCAACTCTGGTAATGCTGAACACTTATACAGGTTTGAAAAGAAATAATCAATCACATCAAAATCTTCAGACATTTTGTGTATCAAATAATTCTTCAAACTTTGTTGGTCTTTCACAACAATATCCGGTTCTTTCACAACAAGATAGGGTTCTGCATAATACACAAAATACGAGTCTTTTTTTATGTTGTTAATATTCCAAATTTCAAAATATATAGGAGAATTGATATATAAAAAGAAAATAGAGAGATCAGGGTGTCTTTATGAGTCAATAGAAAGATCAACACAAACATGTACAAATCTCAAGATGAACATTTTCTTAAACTCAACTTATTTAGAATCGATGTCTTGGCCACAATGCATCTATTCATGTAATGCTAATCCCCACAATAGATAGTCACAATAATAATCTTCTGAAAAGTGTAACAAGAAGAGGAAAAGGTTTTCTTTAATTACCGAGAACTGATAGTGACTAACTGATCAGAGAATGGAAGATTTTATGCATCTATTCATGTAATGCTAATTTAGTGGAAGATTTTGATGTGATTAGTTGTTTGATCAATCAAAAAATTAATGACATCAAAAACTTCCACTAATTCAACCTTCATGAAGTAATAGTCTAATTGTGCTTTCCTCTTGGTATGGAATGCATCATCAAGGGAAAGGAAGGATGTATATATATATATATATATATATATTTATGAAGACTGAGAATCATCGATCGATCCTCATCCGTGAATTTTGGCGAGCGATTAGACAACCTATGAATGGCCACAAACAAACAAAACAAACAAATCCAGCAGTTATGAACTAACTGAACAGAACTTAATTACACCAAGTCAAATAAAAATTAACTAACAAAACACGTACTAACAAACTGAACAGAAGTTATGCAAGTTATTATAAATAACACACACGTAACTACTTTTACATAACAAACCCTACATACTTGTACAAATGCATTGCCCCCACGAATTAATTAATAGAAATTTAAGGAAGAAATGTATTTAAGCGATCCACTCAATAAATAATAGATTAACAACTAACACAATATCATAGCTACTGACCCATTAAGAATTAGTGGTTCAGCAAAACTATTACAAAAGGTATCAAATAATATTAATTTCTAGATACAAATTTTAAAAATAAAAAATATGTCAATCATCTTAGATATAAAATATAAATACAATACAATAGGATAATAACGTAATTTACGATAAACTTTACACAAATAAATTTCTAGATAAATATTTAGAAGAGGGGAAAACCTTTTTTTTTACAACGAAAATACTTGGGCTTCTTAACTATTTGGTCAAGGGTTTGATCCCTGGATGGTGCGTATGGAAAAATATCTGGTGGAAGAGGTCAACCCCTTAAATGGATCTCAGTACATCGAGGGATTAGTCTCTACAGTTGCGCGCACCGGAGATATATTGGTTTTCCAAAAAAATAATACTTAGGCGTGGTTGGTGCTACTTTCAAATCATATCATTACACATAGATCAGTTATTTATAATATTCACTTTTTTTTTAGATAAGCAATACTTTCATTGAAGGGAGCACAAGGGGTGCCCAGCCCTTACAATGGGAATAAAGAAAAGGGGGAGGGCCTCCTCAAAACCTCCCTAAGCCAAAACCCAATGGGAAAAAGACTCAGGGAGGAAAAAGAGTACCTCGTACCACCTGCACTACAGTGAGGATAAGCAACCTAACTCACTGTTTCTCTCCCTAAAGACTACAAATTGTTTAAGCATTGTAGTGGATTAGACCACCACATTGAAATGGAAAAGGAGGAATTACAATTCAATCTATAAATACACCAACACCAAGAAAGACTTTTAATACGATTCACCACCATCTCGATATTAGGCTCCTCATTATTGAAAATAGCTCCATTCCTCGCCAGCCATATGCTCCAACAAGTAGTTAACCAAACCACGTGCTTCGTGCGTTTTGCTTCCCCTTACACAAGCAGCAACACTGGTGGACAAGACCAACAACATCCAGAGACAAATCAAGAGCAACACCAATCCAAGATGTAACACACTTCCAAACCGAATTCGCGAACCCGCAATGGAGGAACAGATGATTCACGGACTCACGCTGAATGTGACAGAATGAGCAACGAGCATCGTCTTCCAAGTGGAGAACATTCCTGCGCAATAGTTGCTCGCGCACCGGCAACGCATCCAACAGCAACCGCCAGCCAAAAACCAACACTTTCGAAGGCACTATTGATTTCCATAAACTTGCAAAAAAATTCTGCTGCACCGAGACATTAGAGGATAAATCACCACGGACCAGCTGAATATAAAAGGTTTTAACCGAATAATTCTTCGATTTATCGAGCGGCCAAATCCAAGAATCCATCTTCATTCTTGTTGGAGCCACGGGCTGGAGAATATCTCGCAAAATATCTGCCTCAGCTGTTCGGACAGCATCATTACCGAGATGCCAAGGTTCTAACCAACGCCAAGAATCATTATGCCAGACACCGGATTCAGCCACCGTTAAATTTTGCTGTCCAACACCATTATACAGGAGAGGAAAGAGCTTAAACAAAGGGTCAACCCCAAGCCATTGGTCTTTCCAGAAATTAATTGAAGCACCATCACCCAAACCTCTTCTAACACACCAAGCAAACCTTCTTTGTTCCTCTACATTAACATCCAAGTTCACCAAGTCCCTCCACCAAATGGATCCCGAGTCCCTACGACGATTACCATCCACCAAATCCTGAACTAATGAATAGGCCAAATCTCCGTACCTACAAGATAACATACTACTCCAACTCACACAGGGATCCGATAAAGCTCTCCATTTCCACTTAGACAACAAAGCTATATTAAATAATTCCAGGTTTTTGATCCCGAGACCTCCCTCTTCCTTTGGTTTACAAATACTATCCCAAGCCACCCAACACATTCCCCTCTCCACCTCTTTGATACCCCAAAGAAAATCCCTTTGGATTTTAACCATCTTCTTGATTACTACCTTCGGAGCTTTATAGAAAGAAAACATATATAGCGGCATGCTATTACGAACGGAGTTTATAAGAGTTACCCGGCCTCCAATGGATAGAAACCGACCCTTCCACAAAGACAACCGCTTTCTAACTGCTCCTAAAACATAGCTCCAAGTTGCTTCCCTCCTCGGATTAGCGCCAATTGGGATTCCCAGAAACTTGAAGGGGATAGATTCTGTTCTACAAAATAGGAAAGTGCTAGCTCTCTCCAAAAACCCATCCGGAGTGTGGATACCTATAAGCTTGCTCTTGTGAAAATTTACCTTCAAACCTGAAACAAGCTCAAAGGATCTCAAAATAGACTTGATACTCCAAAGATTTGCCCAAGAAGCTTTGCCCACAAACATTGTGTCATCCGCAAATTGAAGAATAGAAAAGTTCAAATCCTCATTGAAAGAAAAACCTTGATAATCACCATTATCCACCGCCTTCATCATCATCACCGACAAGGCCTCTGCCACTATAAGAAAGAGGAAAGGCGACAAAGGGTCCCCTTGTCGTAGACCACGCTGAACTTTGAAATCTTGAGTTGGGCTACCATTCACTAGAACCGACATGGAGCTAGTACACACACAAGACTTAATCCAAGCAATCCAACGTTGGGGGAAACCCATTCTAGTCAACATGTAAAACAAGAAATTCCAAGAGATGGAATCATAAGCTTTTTCAAAGTCCACCTTGAACAACATACATTCTTCCTTGCTTCTTTTGGCATAATCAACCAATTCGTTCGCCACCACAACACCGTCAAGAATTTTTCGCCCCCCTATAAATGCTGATTGATGATGAGAAATAATACTTGGCATAACTTTCTTGAGCCGAGAAGCTAAGACCTTGGCCAATATTTTGTATACGCACCTAATCAAGCATATAGGCCTAAACTCCCCAAAACCTTGCGGATTATCGTTCTTAGGAACCCAGGCGATGAATGAAGCCGAGATAGCTTTGGGGAGGAAAGCATTCGCGAAAAACTCATTGAAAAAACCTACCACATCCTCTTTCGTGAAACTCCAACCAGACTTAATGAAGTTGAGATTGAACCCATCCGGACCCGGACTTTTATCCCCATCACACTCCCAGACACCCATCCTTATTTCTTCCTCATTAAAAGGCTGAATCAAAGATTCCGCTTGAGATGAAGTCAAACGCTTGAATTGAAGACCGCCCAAAAGTGGCCTATTATGATTTGCTTCAGAAAAGCACTTTTCAAAATGTTGTTTTACAAAAGATTTCACCGCATCCACCTCCTCCTCTTGCTCCCCGTTATCTCTAAGAATAACCACACTACACCGTCTTCTTGTATACCTCATTAGAGAGTGGAAGTATTTTGAATTCATATCCCCCTCCTTTATCCACCTTGCTCTAGACTTTTGAGCCAAGAAAGATTCCTTCGCACAAATTTCCTTCCAAAGCGAGGCAGAAACTTCTCTTCTGTTTGCCACGACGTCACTATCCCACCCTTCACACAACATATCGTCCAACTAATTCAGATCCCGAACTAGAGTATCAATGTTCAAGTCGACTTTACCAAAAACCTCTTTATTCCAACTCCGAATGCTTCCTTTGAGAGACTTCAACTTTTCTTTTAAAACAAAAGCCTTATGACCTGTATTGCTAAAACCATTCCAACAAGATTGAACAAAAGGTAAAAAGTCATCATGACTCAGCCATGCATTGAAGAAATGAAACGGCTTCGGGCCCCAATCATTCGATGACCGAAGAAGCCAAATAGGTGAATGATCGGAGATGTCCCGATTGCCAATCCACTGACCTGTGATCCCCCAATCAACCATAAGACCCGCTGAAATCAAAAACCTGTCCAACCTGCTCATAGAGATTCCATTTGAGCAAAACCAAGAGAATTTCTTCCCCGACACCGGAACATCAACAAGATCCATGTCTACAATGAAGCTGTTAAAATCATCTAACTCAACTTGAGAGGTACTCCCACTTCTGCCCCTTCTTTCAGAACTGCTAGAAACAGCATTAAAATCCCCTACAATACACCACTCTCCAGCCCCTAGACTTTGTTTAACCGCTACCAACTCATCCCACACCCTTCGTCTAGCACCCGCAGAGCACGGTGCATAGATGTTTACCACATGAACAACTTTATTACGAACAACCGCACTAATGCCAAGAAAACCAAGACCAGAAAAATGAGACGTCACCAAACAGGTCCCTTCAAGCCAAGAACATAGAATCCCTCCCGAAGAATCACTTGAGGGTTGATGAAGCCATTGGAAGGATTAGTTCTCCCATAACATTCCAACCTCTCCCTCTACCATCACCCCCCTTTTCGTCTCCTGAATGCATACAAAATCGAAAGAACCTGAATTTATAACAAACCAATTGGCGACGCTTCCCGCGGTCACCCCACCCTCTAATATTTAAAGATAAGATATTCATGGATTTCGCTTGTTATGCACCCTCCTACTACTCTCTGCTTCGTCTCTTCTTTCCCCGTTTTCAATCAGCTCAATATAATGATCATCCGGTAAGTTACCTTCAACCCCTAAGCGCTTGGCATTTTCCCATACTTTTCTTGCTACCCCCTTACTCTGGAGGGCCCAGAACTTATTGTTGCACAAACCAATGTCTCCACTTGAAATTGAACCCCCACATAAAACTGTGCCAGGTGAAAACAAAGATGAATCATGCTTACTTACTTGATGGGACGGTTGCGGTTCAACAGCTGCCTGGTTAGACTCACCCGAGACTTCGGCAAGCTCTCGGGTAGCTTTCTTCAGTTTACCGGACGACGGTTTCCTTTTGACTCCTACTCGTAACAATTTTCTCTGCTTTCTTTTCGGTAAGGCATGACCTGGATTTGGAGAAATAAGCACATTTGGAATTGAAGGGAGATCTAGAGATTTACAACCTGTGAGATGTTTCGATGGGCAAGATTGGGGAACCACTTCTTGAGACTTAACAACACGTGATTCTCCCACGGCAGTACCGACCAGCTTGTCAGTGATAGATGGTTTGTTTCCTGCACAAAACTACCAACAGAAAGAATAGGGGAGCATCCCTTGGACGGACTAACTCCATTGGACATTCTTAGAACTTCATCGTTGGAGACTCTTAACGCTTCAGTCAAAACGTTAACCATTATGTTCGGGTCAACCTTCCCGGAATTTCGCACGGCATTAAGCAACGCATTCAATTCCAATTCCCCTAGCTCTTCCTCACGATGAACGTCTCCGGTGCCTACGTACATATGATCTGAATAATCATCACCTGAACTTGAGTCAACGTCATCCCCCTCGTCATAATTTTGTGCCTTGTGACGCCATTCAACCGGACCTCCCCAATCCTCCACAACTTTGATAGAGAAAGGAACATTGTTAATAACCACGTGAATCTCCATATTCACCGTTCCCGGCACCTGAGTATAAACCATAATCCATGCGACATCATAGGATCTCTTCTTCTCAGTGTTAAGATCGGCACAAACAAACTCACCAACATGCGCAGCCAACTTGGAAGAAAATAGCGAGTTCCAAGCGTGCACCGGAATGCCATAACACCCTAGCCAAGTAGTCCTCTCTGGGTCAACATCCGTTGGCTTCCATGGCCGAATCCATTTGAACCATTGATAAATCCATTCACGAGCATCATCAATGTACTCAAAAAAATTCCCATCTTCTATGTCTCCTTCCAACAGAACCAAGTTGGAACCCATAGGAGTAGCTTTGATTGCAAACACACCCTGCTGAGATAATTCATCCTGTATGAAATAAGATTTCCCCGGAGTAATGACTTCTCCTACCATCGTTAAAGCTAGAAGAGGGTCTGATTCTGTGTTGCATATCCATGCTCCATCCTTATTTCTCCCCATGGCGTCGGATGCCCCAACGTCGTTTGGCGGTGACTTCTTCACCCAAACTTGCTTGATGGGCTTCGGGTGCTTAGCTGCCAACTGATGATTAAAACGATCCTTCGGCGCCTCCTTTTTGAATCTAGGAAGGTTTACATGAATCTTCTCCCCCTCTATGAATATGTTATCAAGTAAGGTAGCAAGACGGTCCGAGTCTTTAACATCGAGAAAGCGAACAAAACCAAATCTCCTACCTTGCGCATTCCTTCGAGCCGGGATAACCACCTCATGGACTCTTCCTTGCCTATCAAATAGATGAAGCAAATCCCTAGCACGCCAACTCTCCGGAAAAGAGGAAACATAGAGCGATATGACCTCCCCCCCGGTATTCTTCCTAGAGCCAAGAGCAACATCAATAGATCTAAAACCTCCACGACCCCCTCCCTTCCTCTCTTGAATGCTTCTAACCCGATGCCACCCATCCTTGTCCGCCGGGGCGAATCTGCCACCCCCCTGTCATACTGAAACTTCAGCACGCACACAGTCACTAGATTGTAGATGTAGAGCTAAGAGTTCGATAACCGATACAGTCGAAGAAACCTTGCCTTTTCTCGGATTCAATAGGGAGTTTGAGAGGTGTTCAACAACCCCAATAGAGCCGGCTTCCCACTGGGACCGGAATACTGTAGGTAATCAAACAGCCCACACGCACCACGCCTGAAGAGAGAGAACAGAGCAAGAATTTTGGTTTTGAGAATTTTTACAAACAGGTGGTGTGCAAACTGAAATTCAGTTTAGGCAAAATTACAAACACTTGGTGTGCTTCCAACACAAAGAAAGGCCAAGGAAGAATGTGTAAGATTGAGTATAGGATTGCAAATCACTCTCCTCAAATCGTGATTCTCCTTTCAGATGAAAAGGCTCAAAACAATTCCTGAAATCGCCAACATGAAACCCGTAATTGCGATATCCATCTCCGGTTGTAGTATTGATGATTAGATGTTGCAATTTTTGAGTTCAATACGTTGCGATGATTTTTTTCCATCGTGGTTAATTAGTTCACCCAGTTGTATTTATAATATTCACTATCTTTTACTTATTTTTTTTAAAAAAAACAAATTCATGTGTCATGATGTGATTCAAAACTGTTGATATCTTGTATTGCAGGTTAAGTTTTGATGATGAAGTAATCTAAGACAAAGTGACAAGTGGAATTCCAAGGCACAACCAACTCAAGAAGTGTGTCAAGGGTAGTAGTCCCTAGGAAGTTGGACCGTGTCTTAGGAATGAACCGCTTTTGAAGTTCGGCTCAAATCACAAAACACAATATCACTCACACAAATGAACCTAACATATGGTTTCAATTGATAAATAGGTTAGGCACTTGTTGTTTTTAAATGAAATAGATTCATGGCTTAGTGTTTTTAAAAGAAATTGTTTTTTAAATAAAGAAATCAATTTCATTCTTATTGTTTAAGCCATCAATCGATTAGGACTTAGTTTAAGAAGCAATGAATCGATTCCTTACTTGTTTTATCAAGCAAAGAATCGATTTTGAGCTTGTTAGTTGCAAGCACAAAATGCAAGCACAAAATCGATTCATGACCTAGTAGCTTTAAAGCTAGTAATCGATTATGGTTTGTTGCTTTTAAAGAAGATAATCGATTCTCATCCTAATTTTTGTGAAACTTTCCTATTTTCAAGCAAACAATTGATTGTCTTATTCCTATTTTCAAGCAAACAATTGATTGTCTTATTTCTTAAAGCAAACAATCGATTCTTGGCTCCTTTGATTTAAGCAAACAATCGATTCCTATCTTTCTTTCATTTAGGCACATAATCGATTCCCAACTTTCTTTCTTTAAGCATATAATCGATTATTCACTTATGGAGCTATTCTTTCTAAAGCACACAATCGATTAACATACTATGTTTTTAAAGAAGATAATCGATTGTCCACTTATAACACAAATTGCTTCAACGGTCATATTTTTTACAAACTATATAAATAGGACTTAGGATTTCACGTATCACTCACAACGTACAATTCTAAAGAGAAGAACGCATACTTTCTCACTGTCACACTCATTCTTCACGTTCTTCATCACTTTGAGCTGATCTCTCTCAAGGGTTAGGTTGGGATTCTTCAAGTTGTTGTATTCGCCTTCTTAGAGGTATTTCTGTTTACTGTAATTTGTTCAATTACTTTTAATTGGTTTTACTAGAGAGTGGGGAATATCTCTAGGGTTTTGAGTGTAACAAGGGTGGGGTATCTCTTGTATGTCAATTGGTTGTACTAGAGAGTGGGGTATGTCTCTAGGGTTTTTGATTGTAACAAGGGTGGGGTATCTCTTGTTGTAATTGTTGTTTAGGGCTCTTGCACACGGTGGGGTATCCTAGGTGAAGAGTGCTTGTGTCTGTAAGGGTTTTAAAGCTCCCGGTTGAAAGCTTTGTTTTGATAGTGAAAATCTCACAAAGGGTTGTGAGGACTGGACGTAGGTCACTGGGAGGTGACCGAACTAGTATAAATCTTGTGCATGCTTTTCTGTTCTATATTATAATTCGTTCATTTCATAAACCTGTGCGAAAATTAATCTAAGTCGTTAAAAAGGGGATAGTTTTTAAAGTCTCATTCCCCCCCCCCCCCCCCCCCCCCCTCTTAAGACTGAAGCAACTTGGTAACAAGTGGTATCAGAGCTAGACTCTTGTTTAAAGGGCCTAGCAGCTTCAAGAGAAATGGCTTCTGGTTGGTCCACGCAAGAGGGTGCATGTCTTACCCGTCCTCCAGGATTCAACGAGAAAGATTATGCATATTGGATAGAAAGAATGAGAATATTCATAGAAGGGGTAGATATAGATGTATGGGATGCTGTGGAAAATGGCCCTTTTGTTCCCACTCACATGATTAATGGCGCACTCACTGTCAAGGAAAGAAATAAATGGACGGATAATGATAAAATAAAAGTTCAACATAATTTCCGTGCCAAGAACATCATCACTTCCGCACTCAGTCCCAATGAGTTCTTTAGAGTGTCAAATTGTAAAACTGCTCAAGAAATGTGGGATAATCTTCAAGTAACTCATGCGAGGTAAAAAGAGCAAGGACAAACACTCTCATCTGGGAATATGAACTATTCAGAATGAATAAAGGAGAAACTATACAAGAAATGCAAAAGAGGTTCACTCACATCGTAAATCAACTGGGCTCATTAGGAAAATCGCTTCCTGTCGAAGATTTGATCAACAAAGTGCTGAGATGCTTAAACAGAGAATGGCAACCGAAAGTAACTGCTATAGCTGAATCAAGAAATTTAGCTACTATGACACTCGCCACTCTTTTTGGGAAACTACAAGAGCACGAATTAGAGCTCGCTCGTCTAACAGAACATGAAGAAAAATACAATAAAAAGAAAAGCTTAGCTCTCAAAGTTTCTAGTTCAAATCCATCTGATGATAGTGATGATTCGGAAATTGAAGATAATGAAGATGAGGAGAATATGGAGCTAATGGTCAGAAGATTCAAAAAATTCATGAGAAGGAAAAGCTTCCCCAGGAAGAATTCTTCACCCAAAAGAGTCTCAAGCAAGGAAAACTTCTCAAGTCCACCAACTTGCTACGAATGTGGCAAATTCGGACACATGAAGATGGAGTGCCCGAACTTACAAAGAAAGCTGTCAAAGGTAAAGAAAAAGGAATCCAAAGGAAACAAGGGTAGAAAAGCCTACATAGCATGGGAAGACAATAATATGGACTCATCAGATGATTCAGAAAGTGAAGAAGCTCAAGTTGCTCTCATGGCCGACCACGACAGTGAAAATGAAACTGAGGTAGATTCTAACTCTGAAACTTCACAAAATGCATATGATGAATTACATGAAGCATTTCTTGAATTCCATAATGATTCTTTGAAACTAGATAAAGCATTAACCCAATCTAAGAAAGCAGTTGCTCATCTTCAAAACGAAGTTATTGCTTTAAATAAGGAAAAATTAGAACTTAGAAATGAAAATCATAGTCTTGGTTGCTTTAAAACAAGTTATGTATGTGATAAGTTTGCTGAATATGAAAAGAAAATTCATGAGCTTGAATGGACAATAGGAAAAATGTCCAACATACAACATATGCATCCTAGGTCTCCAAGAAATAATTTCATAAAAAGACATGTGCATTATAGACCTAAGTTCACTACTAGTCCATATATTAGATGTTATTGCTGTGCAAAATTAGGACATACTGCATCTGTTTGTATGGCTAGAAGCAAACAAGTTGTGAAAAAGGTGTGGGTTCCCAAAGGAACTCTACCAAGTACTAATTCACAAGGGTCCAAAGAAATTTGTGTACCAAAACTTTCAACTTGATCTTATTGCAGGTATGCTTCAAGGTATGGGGAAAAAATTAATACCTTCATAGCAAGTACTCAAAGCACATGACTGGAGATATGACAAAGCTCTTAACAGTCACCCCCAGAAAAAGCCGTCATGTGACTTGTGATAACAACAATAGAGGAAGAATCCTCGGTGACAGTAAGATTGGTAAAAGTCTATCCACCTCTATTGATAATGTGTTTTATGTAGAATATCTTAAGCATAAGTTACTTAGCATTAGACAAATACGTGATTATCATTGTTTGATTTTGATTTATGCACCATTGAGGACAAAATCAGTAAGCAAGTTAGAACAATAGGAAATAGAGTAAACAATAACATATGGTGTCGATATAAATCACATAATCTATAGATGGACCCAGTTCAACATTGTAGAACTAAGCATATAGAGATTAGACATTATTTTCTTAGAGATCGTGTTCAAAAAGGTGATTATGTGATTGTTCAGTTGAGCAGTCAAAAACGCTAGCTGATATTTTTTTACCAAACCATTGCAAAAAGAAAGTCTCTTTTTCATAAGAATAAAACTTGGAGTTATTAATTTATCACTTATCTGAATGAATTATGAACTGCTGATTGAATTTTGGGTAGGCTATCTTGTGTTGAAACTCGACTCTCATGTCATTTTGTGATTTAAGCTATCCTTTTTTTTAAATGCAATGAACTCACTGTTACTATTAGCTGCGTTTTCGACTCACCAACTCAAGAAGTAAGTGTGTCAAGGGTAGTAGTCCCTAGGAAGTTGGACCGTGTCTTAGGAATGAATTGTAAACCGCCTTTGAAGATCGGCTCAAATCACAAAACACAATATCACTCACACAAATGAACCTAACATATGGTTTCAATTGATAAATAGGTTAGGCACTTGTTGTTTTTAAATGAAATAGATTCATGGCTTAGTGTTTTTAAAAGAAATTGTTTTTTAAATAAAGAAATCAATTTCATTCTTATTGTTTAAGCCATCAATCGATTAGGACTTAGTTTTGGAAGCAATGAATCGATTCCTTACTTGTTTTATCAAGCAAAGAATCGATTTTGAGCTTGTTAGTTGCAAGCACAAAATGCAAGCACAAAATCGATTCATGACCTAGTAGCTTTAAAGCTAGTAATCGATTATGGTTTGTAGCTTTTAAAGAAGATAATCGATTCTCATCCTAATTTTTGTGAAACTTTCCTATTTTCAAGCAAACAATTGATTGTCTTATTCCTATTTTCAAGCAAACAATTGATTGTCTTATTTCTTAAAGCAAACAATCGATTCTTGGCTCCTTTGATTTAAGCAAACAATCGATTCCTATCTTTCTTTCATTTAGGCACATAATCGATTCCCAACTTTCTTTCTTTAAGCATATAATCGATTATTCACTTATGGAGCTATTCTTTCTAAAGCACACAATCGATTAACATACTATGTTTTTAAAGAAGATAATCGATTGTCCACTTATAACACAAATTGCTTCAACGGTCATATTTTTTACAAACTATATAAATAGGACTTAGGATTTCACGTATCACTCACAACGTACAATTCTAAAGAGAAGAACGCATACTTTCTCACTGTCACACTCATTCTTCACGTTCTTCATCACTTTGAGCTGATCTCTCTCAAGGGTTAGGTTGGGATTCTTCAAGTTGTTGTATTCACCTTCTTAGAGGTATTTCTGCTTACTGTAATTTGTTCAATTACTTTTAATTGGTTTTACTAGAGAGTGGGGAATCTCTCTAGGGTTTTGACTGTAACAAGGGTGGGGTATCTCTTGTATGTCAATTGGTTGTACTAGAGAGTGAGGTATCTCTCTAGGGTTTTTGATTGTAACAAGGTGGGGTATCACTTGTTGTAATTGTTGTTTAGGGCTCCTGCACACGGTTGGGTATCCTAGGTGAAGAGTGGTTGTGTCTGTAAGAGTTTTAAAGCTCCCAGTTGAAAGCTTTGTTTTGATAGTGAAAATCTCACAAAGGGTTGTGAGGACTGGACGTAGGCCACTGGGAGGTGACCGAACTAGTATAAATCTTGTGCGTGCTTTTCTGTTCTATATTCTAATTCGTGCGTGAAAATTAATCTAAATAGTTAAAAAGGGGAAAAGTTTTTAAAGTCTTATTCTCCCCCCCCCCCCCCCCCCCCCCCCCCCCCCCCCCCCCCCCCCGTCTCAAGACTGAAGCCACTTGGTAACAAATGGTATCAGAGCTAGACTCTTGTTTAAAGGGCCTAGCAGCTTCAAGATAAATGGCTTCTGGTTGGTCCACGCAAGAGGCTGCATCTCTTACCCGTCCTCCGGGATTCAACGGGAAGGATTATGCATATTGGAAAGAAAGAATGAGAATATTCATAGAAGGGGTAGATATAGATGTATGGGATGCTGTGGAAAATGGACCTTTTGTTCCCACTCACATGGGTAATGGCGCACTCACTGTCAAGGAAAGAAATGAATGGACGGATAATGATAAAAGAAAAGTTCAACATAATTTCCGTGCCAAGAACATCATCACTTCCGCACTCAGTCCCGATGAGTTCTTTAGAGTGTCAAATTGTAAAACTGCTCAAGAAATGTGGGATAATCTTCAAGTAACTCATGAAGGTACGAGCGAGGTAAAAAGAGCAAGGACAAACACTCTCATCCGGGAATATGAACTATTCAGAATGAATAAAGGAGAAACTATACAAGAAATGCAAAAGAGGTTCACTCACATCGTAAATCAACTGGGCTCATTAGGAAAATCGCTTCCTGTCGAAGATTTGATCAACAAAGTGCTGAGATGCTTAAACAGAGAATGGCAACCGAAACTAACTGCTACAGCTGAATCAAGAAATTTAGCTACTATGACACTCGCCACTCTTTTTGGGAAACTACAAGAGCTCAAATTAGAGTTCGCTCGTCTAGTAGAACATGAAGAAAAATACAATAAAAAGAAAAGCTTAGCTCTCAAAGTTTCAAGTTCAAATCCATCTGATGATAGTGATGATTCGGAAATTGAAGATAATGAAGACGAGGAGAATATGGAGCTAATGGTCAGAAGATTCAAAAAATTAATGAGAAGGAAAAGCTTCCCCGGGAAGAATTCTTCACCCAAAAGAGTCTCAAGCAAGGAAAACTTCTCAAGTCCACCAACTTGCTACGAATGTGGCAAATCCGGACACATGAAGATGGAGTGCCCGAACTTACAAAGAAAGCTGTCAAAGGTAAAGAAAAAGGAATCCAAAGGAAACAAGGGTAGAAAAGCCTACATAGCATGGGAAGACAATAATATGGACTCATCAGATGATTCAGAAAGTGAAGAAGCTCAAGTTGCTCTCATGGCTGACCATGACAGTGAAAATGAAACTGAGGTAGATTCTAACTCTGAAACTTCACAAAACGAAGTTATTGCTTTAACTAAGGAAAAATTAGAACATAGAAATGAAAATCATAGTCTTGGTTGCTTTAAAGCAAATTATGTATGTGATAAGTGTGCTGAATATGAAAAGAAAATTCATGAGCTTGAATGGACAATAGGAAAAATGTCCAACATACAACATATGCATCCTAGGTCTCCAAGAAATAATTTCATAAAAAGACATGTGCATTATAGACCTAAGTTCACTACTAGTCCATATATTAGATGTTATTACTGTGTCAAATTAGGACATACTGCATCTGTTTGTATGGCTAGAAGCAAACAAGTTGTGAAAAAGGTGTGGGTTCCCAAAGGAACTCTACCAAGTACTAATTCACAAGGGTCCAAAGAAATTTGGGTACCAAAACTTTCAACTTGATCTTATTGCAGGTATGCTTCAAGGTATGGGGGAAAAATTAATACCTTGATAGCAAGTACTCAAAGCACATGACTGGAGATATGACAAAGCTATTAACACTCACCCCCAGAAAGAGTCGTCATGTGACTTGTGATAACAACAATAGAGGAAGAATCCTCGGTGCCAGTAAGAATGGTAAAAGTCTATTCACCTCTACTGATAATGTGCTTTATGTAGAATATCTTAAGCATAAGTTACTTAGCATTAGACAAATACGTGATTATCATTGTTTGATTTTGATTTATGCACCATTGAGGACAAAATTAGTAAGCAAGTTAGAACAATAGGAAATAGAGTAAACAATAACATATGGTGTCGATATAAATCACATAATCTATATGGACCCAGTTCAACATTGTAGAACTAAGCATATAGAGATTAGACATTAATTTCTTAGAGATCGTGTTCAAAAAGGTGATTATGTGATTGTTTAGTTGAGCAGTCAAAAACGCTAGCTGATATTTTTTTACAAAATCATTGCAAAAAGAAAGTCTCTTTTTCATAAGAATAAAACTTGGAGTTATTAATTTATCACTTATCTGAATGAATTATGAACTGCTGATTGAATTTTGGTTAGGCTATCTTGTGTTGAAACTCGACTCTCATGTCATTTTGTTATTTAAGCTATCCTTTTTTTTAAATGCAATGAACTCACTGTTACTATTAGCTGCGTTTTCGACTCACCAACTCAAGAAGTAAGTGTGTCAAGGGTAGTAGTCCCTAGGAAGTTGGACCGTGTCTTATGAATGAATTGTAAACCGCTTTTGAAGATCGGCTCAAATCACAAAACACAATATCACTCACACAAATGAACCTAACATATGGTTTCAATTGATAAATAGGTTAGGCACTTGTTGTTTTTAAATGAAATAGATTCATGGCTTAGTGTTTTTAAAAGAAATTGTTTTTTAAATAAAGAAATCAATTTCATTCTTATTGTTTAAGCCATCAATCGATTAGGACTTAGTTTTGGAAGCAATGAATCGATTCCTTACTTGTTTTATCAAGCAAAGAATCGATTTTGAGCTTGTTAGTTGCAAGCACAAAATGCAAGCACAAAATCGATTCATGACCTAGTAGCTTTAAAGCTAGTAATCGATTATGGTTTGTAGCTTTTAAAGAAGATAATCGATTCTCATCCTAATTTTTGTGAAACTTTCCTATTTTCAAGCAAACAATTGATTGTCTTATTCCTATTTTCAAGCAAACAATTGATTGTCTTATTTCTTAAAGCAAACAATCGATTCTTGGCTCCTTTGATTTAAGCAAACAATCGATTCCTATCTTTCTTTCATTTAGGCACATAATCGATTCCCAACTTTCTTTCTTTAAGCATATAATCGATTATTCACTTATGGAGCTATTCTTTCTAAAGCCCACAATCGATTAACATACTATGTTTTTAAAGAAGATAATCGATTGTCCACTTATAACACAAATTGCTTCAACGGTCATATTTTTTACAAACTATATAAATAGGACTTAGGATTTCACGCACTCACAACGTACAATTCTAAAGAGTAGAACGCAAACTCTCTCACTGTCACAATCATTCTTCACGTTCTTCATCACTTTGAGCTGATCTCTCTCAAGGGTTAGGTTGGGATTCTTCAAGTTGTTGTATTCGCCTTCTTTGAGGTATTTCTGTTTACTGTAATTTGTTCAATTACTTTTATTTGGTTTTACTAGAGAGTGGGGAATCTCTCTAGGGTTTTGACTGTAACAAGGGTGGGGTATCTCTTGTATGTCAATTGGTTGTACTAGAGAGTGGGGTATCTCTTGTTGTAATTGTTGTTTAGGGCTCTTGCACACGGTGGGGTATCCTAGGTGAAGAGTGCCTGTGTCTGTAAGGGTTTTAAAGCACCCGGTTGAAAGCTTTGTTTTGATTGTTAAAATCTAACAAAGGGTTGTGAGGACTGGACGTAGGTCACTAGGAGGTGACCGAACCAGTATAAATCTTGTGTGTGCTTTTCTGTTCTATATTCTAATTCGTTCATTTCATAAACTTGCGCGAAAATTAATCTAAGTCGTTAAAAAGGGGAAAAGTTTTTAAAGTCTCAATTCACCCCTCCTCTTGAGACATAAGCCACTTGGTAACAAAAACAATGTCAACCACACCTATGAAACCACATTTGTTGAACTTTTAACCCTTTAACTTGATTTGCTGCAGCTGGTACAAAATACAAATAACTAGGGTGTGGTTGACAAAAAACACTGAGTTACCAAAGGACCAGCTGACTTATTAGAGTTACACGGGTACAAATACATCCACTCCTCACTCCCTGTGAGTATTTCTATTATTTTCTAAATAGTTTACAACTTTTACACCTCCCTAGGCAAAAAGTACTCTTGGTAGTTTTCTTCACACAGCTCTACCTACTGTTTACACCCCTAATAGGATCCTTCTGATCTATTCGACAGCTTCTATCACCGAAGCACTCACTTCTCAAGCACTACATCAACATATGCTACTTGACAAGGTTTCCTACAGGTTTTCTATTAAGTGTTTGGGTTTGTGGGATTTCTAGAGCTTGATTGATACAAATGGAACTTAACTCTCATTGATCTCCTTCGGTTTCCACTTGGAGTGTGTTTCATCTTTGCAGGGCATGATTTGAGAGGTTTTACGTTAACTAGTTCTTGAGGAGGACCAACGGGAACAAAGTTTGGAATTCTAGGATCTATTTGTTGTGATTTTTTCTTCGAATCAGAGTAAGTGGAAGTGGGTTCAACGTTTTTGGTTCTTACCATTTGAAGACTTAGGGTTTATGGGGAAAGACAGAGAGAGAGAGAGAGAGAGATGACCATTTCGTGAGATTATGAGAGAGAGAAGATGAAGTGAAGTGTTTTAATCACTTCAGAGCAGTTATTGTCCAACAGTTATATGATTCTTGTCTATTGTGTAGCCGTTGATTGAGGCGTGAGGGAGAAAGAGAGAGGAGTCGTTGTAACGGCTAGGTTCCTATTTTTGGGATTTTTAATATTTCTAACCTAGGACAAAAAGAACAAATCACACAAACAAATAAATGCAAACATTAAACAAAAGAAACAACAAACAACATAAAATCTTTTAGTATTTTTATGATCATATGCATCTGATGACCCTTCTCAAGAGTTGAGGAGGTTGAGGGTCATGACCCTTCTCATCTGAGGGGGTTTCAATGATATGAAGCATGCTTTTAATGTAACTAAAACTTTCCTCTAGGAGGGGTTTTGTGAAAATGTCTCCTAGTTGATGTTTAGTATCCACAAAAACAAGTTCAATGTATTTCTTTTGAACATGATCTCTAATGAAATGATGCTTAATATCAATGTGCTTTAACCTATAATGCTGAATTGGATTTTTAGACAAATTTATAGCACTAGTATTATCACAAAATATTTGAATACCTGAGTAACTTAAAGAGAAGTATTCGAGTTGATTCTTGATCCATAAAATTTGTGAGCAGCAGCCAGCAGCTGAGACATATTCAGCTTCTGTTGTTGATAGGGCAATTGTACTTTGTTTTCAACATGACCATGAGATGAGTGATTCTCCAAGTAATTGGCATGAACCACTTGTGCTTTTTCTTTCAATTTTATCTCCAGCATAGTCAGCATTACAGTACCCTATAAGCTCAAAATGTGTTCTCTTTTTGTACCATAGACCAATATTAGGTGTTCCAACAAGATATCTAAAAATTCTTTTGACAGCACAGAGATGAGATTCTTTTGGAGCAGTTTGAAATCTAGCACGTAGCCCTACTGAGAAGACTATGTCTGGTCTACTTGCAGTGAGATATAATAGAGAACCTATCATGCCTCTGTATTCTTTTTCAGAAACATGCTTACCCTTCTCATCTTTTTCAATGCTTGCAGAAGGGTGCATTGGTGTTGCCGTAGCTTTTGCATCACTCATTTTATATTTCCTGAGAAGATCTTTGATATATTTCTCTTGAGAGATAAATATACCCTTAAGTTGTTTGATTTGTAAACCAAGAAAGTATCTTAGTTCACCCATCAAGCTCATTTCAAACTCACTCTTCATTAATTTTCCAAAGTCATTGCATAGCTTTTCATTAGTGGCTCCAAAGTTGATATCATCAACATAAATTTGAACAATTAGTAATTCATCTTTGAGGGTTTTTCTAAAAAGAGGGACATCTATTTTACCTCTTGAAAAACCATTTTTTAGCAAAAAAGTACTAAGTCTCTCAGAGAGCCTTAGTCAATTTAAAAACATGGTTTGGATGTTGCTCAAGGAAAACCAGGAGGTTGGTTCACATACACTTCCTCCCTTAAAAATCCATTTAGAAAAGCACTTTTGACATCCATTTGAACGAGTTTGAAATCTTTATGAGCAACATAAACAAGAAGTATTCTAATGGCTTCTAGTCTAGCAACAGGTGCGAATGTTTCATCATAATCAATATCTTCCTATTTGTTGTAGCCTTGAGCAACTAACCTTGCTTTGTTTCTGGTGACCTTACCATTTGCATCCCTTTTGTTTCTGAAAACCCATTTAGTACCAATAACTGATTGATGTTTTGGAGATGGGACTAGGTTCCATACCTCATTATTCTCAATTGAGAAAGTTTATCTTTCATAGATTCTACCCATGATTCATCAATAATTTCTTCATTTATATTTTTTGGTTCTATTGCTGAGATCAGAGCACGGTGAGAAGCTTCTCTTCTAAATGAACTTCTGGTTCTTAGTGGTTCAGAAGTTTCACCAATGATTTGCTAATGGAGATGGTGAGTTACTAGTCTCCAACTTCTTGGTAGCTCAGAAACTTGAGTTGGTTGACCATTAAGGTTACCTAAGGGTTGAGAAGGGTTGGGTGCTAACTCAGATTCAACTTTATCATTTACTTCATCACCCTTCTCATCTGTCTTATCTGCATCTATCTCATCATCTTCATTTCTTTCAATTGAATTGTTAGTTTCAATAAACATAACATGCATGCTTTCTTCAACATCTTTAGTCCTAAGATTAAACACTCTATATTCTTTTAATGTGAGAGAATATCCTAAGAATAATGGAGGGTCAGATTTAGCATCAAACTTTCCTAGATTGTCTTTGTTATTTAAAACATAGCAGTCACAACCAAATACATGGAAATAAGAGATAATAGGCTTCTTTCCTTTCCAGAGTTCATATGGGGTTTTGTTTAGAGTTTTTCTAATTGTTACTCTATTCAGAATGTAGCAAGCAGTATTTACTACTTCTGCCTAAAAGTATTTTTCAATCTCAGAATTATTGAGCAACGTTCTAGCCATTTCTTGCAATCTTCTATTTTTTCTTTCAACTACACCATCTTGTTGAGGAGTTCTAGGACAAGAGAAGTTGTGAGACACACCATTCTCTTCAAGAAAAGTTTTAAATAAGGCATTTTCAAATTCTCCTCCATGGTCACTTCTAATTGCAACAATGTTAGAACCCTTCTCATTATGAACTTTTTAAAAAAATGTTTTGAATTTTTCAAATGACTCATCTTTGTGTTTTAGAAAAATCACCCATGTGAACCTAGAGTAATCATCAACTATAAAAAAGCCATATCTTATTCCACTTAGGCAAGCATGCTTAGTTGGACCAAAAAGATCCATGTGCAGAAGTTCCAAAGATCTCTGAGTGGAAATCATAATGATAGGTTTAAAAGACGATTTAACATGTTTTCCTTGAATGCGCGCTTCACATGATTTATCCTTCTCATACTTGATCTTTGGAAGTCCTCTGACTAAATCAAGTTTGGACAATTTTGAAAGGGTTTTCATGCTAATGTGACCAAATCGCCTATGCCACATCCATTTGCCATCTTCTTTTTAAATTAAACACATTTGATATGGTAGATAATCAAGACAAATGCTCAAGAGATTGTTTGTTCTATGACCAGTAAAAATTGTTTTTCCATACTCTAAACTATTTATTCTACATACATCAGATTTAAAAGTGACTTCATGTCCAGAATCACATAACTGATTTACATTAAGTAAGTTTTACTTTAATCCTTTCACAAATTGAACATTTTGAATCTGAGCAGAGTTTATTTTACCTACTGTACCTACTCCTTTGATGAAGCCTTTGTCATTGTTGCCAAACATAACAAGTCCTCCATCAAAGCTCTCCATGGAGAGGAACTTATCCTTCTCCCTTGTCATGTTCCTTGAGCATCCACTGTCTAGTAACCACAGTTTTCTTTTTGATGCTATGAGGCATGCCTGTATTAGAATTTGACAAAGATTTAGGTTCCCATTTCTCTTTGGGTCCTTGAGGGTTAGTTTTCATATTTATGGGACCTTTCTTATATATCTAATCCTTCTCAAGAGGAGTTAGACTCACTTGAGAGGCTTCAATACTTTGAGCACAAATCATAAGCTCATTTGTCAAATCACTAACTTGTTTTCTAAACATTGCATTTTCATTTTCCAGTTCCAAGTTAGAGATGATTGGTTTTTCTGGTATTTTCAAGGTGAGAAGCTTAAACTGTTCAGACAATTTGAAATGGAATTGTTGTAAGGTGTGAATTGTTTTCCCATTCTTTCATTTTGTATTTTTAGCTTCTCATTTTCCTTTTTCAGAACATATAACTTAACTTTGAAAAATTTGCATTTTTGAGAAAGAGTGTTTGAGTCATAAAGTAGATTATCAAAGGAGGATTCTATTTCTTTGCAAAATTCACATTTAGAGAGTTCAGAATCATATACCTTTTCGTGTTCAGCTCCTGCCATGAGACATAGATTTGCTGTTTCTTCTCTTGTTCACTTGATGACTCTTCTGAATCATCCCAAGTAGCCATTAGGGCTTTCTTCTTGATGACTCTTCAGAATCATATACCTCTTCTTTTTTTGTTTAGCCATCTGTTGATTCTTTTAGAGATTAAAGCTAATTCTTCTCCTTCTTTATCCTCATCAGTTTCTTTCTCTTCATCATTCATTTCTTGAGAAGATTTAAGTGCCATTGATTTTCCTTTTTGAGAAGAAGTGTTTTCTTCTTTCTGAGAAGCTTTCAGAGCAACTGCCTTTCTTTTTGAATGTAACTCCTCAATGAGTTCTTGTTCATGGATTTTCAGTGATCCCAACAAGTGATCAATTTGAAGTGATGATAGCGTCTTTGCTTCTTCTATGACAGTCTTCTTTGGTCTCCAAGCTTTTCGAAGACACTTCAAGAGTTAACTAACCTTCTCAGCATTTGGATAGGTTTTTCCCAGAGGACTTAACCCATTGATGATTGTGGTGAATCTGCTAAACATTTCATCAATGGTTTCTTCTTCTGTCATTTTGAACATTTCAAATTCATGGATGAGCATTCCCTTCTTTCATGAGAAGTTTGCAGTGTATCCCATATTTATTTTGCAGTTTCCTTCCCTACTATTTTGTCATATTCTGCTCTTCCCAAAGCACAAGTTAGATAGTACTTTGCTTTAGCATTTTGTAGTACAAGATGCTTCTCATCAGCAGTCCAATCAGCCTTTGGTTTAGAAATACGGCTATTTGGTACTGAACCTGCCACAGTGGGAACATATGGACCATTGTCAACAATGTCCCATAGGTTAGTGTCTTGAGATTCAAGGAATAGCTTCATTTTACTTTTCCAATAGTAGTAATATTCACCATTGAACCCAAGTGGCCTATTTGATGAAGCACCTTCTGGTAAAAAGGCAACAAAATTTGGTTTGGCCATGACTTCTTCCAAGATCTTTTCCTCTCACACAGTTGAGTGTGCTAAACCTAGAGACCGAGCTCTGATGCCAGTTGAAGTCAATAAATGTCACAAGGAAGGGGGGTTGGAATTGTGACCCTTTTAAAATTCACCTGAAACAATATAATTATCTTCACAAGTAAGATAGTGAATGCTTTAAGTTAAGAAGGGTGAATGCTTTAAGTTCTGTCTTCAATACTTACTGTCAAGTACTTGGCTTCTTAATCATTTAAGTAGTGTAAGCACATGTGATCTACAGCAATACAGTTATATTCAAAACATCAAGAGACTTCCTAAGTGACTATTAGTTAAGGAGAGATGTTAGAAGGATTGAAAACTGTATTTTAGTTTAGAACATTTCTTAAGGATTGAAAACTCGCTGAAGTTGTCCTCTCTATTTTCATAAATCTTCTCCAAGAGGAAAGTTTTGTCTCAAAGAGTAAAACAACTTAGAGAAAGCAGTAAATAACACAATGATGTATAGTGGTTCACCCAAAACCTTGGGCTACATCCACTCCTCACTCTCTGTGAGCTACTATTTTCTAAATAGCTTACAACTTTTACACCTCCCTAGGCTAAAACTGCTCTTGGTGGTTTTCTTCACACAGTTCTACCTACTGTTTACACCAGTAATAGGATCCTTCTGATCTATTAGACAACTTATATCACAGAAGCACTCACTTCTCATGCCCTACAGCAACACGTGCTACTTGAGAAGGTTTCCTACAGGTTTTCTGTTAAGTGTTTGGGTTTGTGGTATTTCTAGAGCTTGGTTTGTACAAATGGCGTATTCAACAGATACAGCAACACAAGCATTAATACATACTGAGATATCGAATGAATCTCTTAAGTTGTGTAGCAGCTGAGTATGGATGAGAGAAGACTTGACACTTGAGAAGCTTGGAAGATTTGAGCTCAATGTACTCTCACACGGATCAACGATCGCCAGGAGCATTTATTTATAGCTGAAATTATGTGTAATAACCTCTGGTCCATAGAAAAGAGTCGTTGGCAAAGTAATATAGCCGTTGAAAGGTTGTATGTTTAAAGACAGTTGGGTTTCTGCTTTTCTGCAGAAAACAACTGTTTCCAGTTGTCATGACTCTTCTACACTTTGACTCTTCTCAACAATGACAGTTTCTGGAGATGATGCTTCTCAAGTTAATGCTTCCTATGAAGATATTTTATGCAGTGATACTTCTCAACTTTACTCTTCTGTCATGATGCTTCTCAACTTGACATTTCTCATTAAGACCCTTCTGAACTTTGACTCTTCTGGTCATGATGCTTCTCATTTCCACTCTTTTGAGAGCCTTACTCATGTTGGTTTTGTCATAATGCTTCTTAGATTGATCCTTCTGAATACTCTTCTCATGTTGCCATGAATTGAGATGATGCTTCCCATGATGATCTTTCTCATGTTTACCCATTTGGTTTTGATTTGTGATCTCATCAAGAGAACGTTTCTTCTTTTAGACATTGTGAGCAACCTTGTTTTAAATCTTCTTAACTACGATGCTTCTCATAAGCATATACCTTCTTGAGATTGGTTTGATAGTTTCTGTACTTATTGTTCCCTCAAGAAGAGGCATTTGTAGCATATGAAATCAGATAACTTAAGCTTCTCAGATTTGAAGTTTGTTAATCATCAAAACTAAATAGGGATTTTGCCTCAACAGAAGACTGAGCTTGAATTTCTTCAGGCAAAGTGAAACTAAGGCACAATCAAAGGTAGACTTTCTGTTTCTCTGTTTGATTTTCTAATTTTGTGATTCAATCACAAACCCTAACTTCTGATTTTGTGTTTCAGGTAACAAAGGCCACAAAGATTCAAAACGAGAGGGAAAAAACACAACACTCTTGTGTTTTTACCCAATTGTGATATATTTAGTCTCTAACTTATATAACTTAATATCAATTTAGTCTCTGAGATTTGCCACATCAGCTCTAACATTGTTAACTAACTATGGTTACCTGGGGGACTAAATTGATACACGTTTGTAAAAGTGAGGGGCTAAATTGAAATATTTGAAAAGTCAATAACAAAATTGAACTTCTTTAAAAAGTTAGGGACCAAATTGGGCAACCCCTCACTTGCCTAAATTGAACTTCTTTAAAAAGTCAATGCCTTGTTGCTTAGGAGTTATTTTGCCTAAAATGTTCAACAACTATTTCATATAAAAATATCGTGTAAATATAGACCTTTTAAAGTTTAGTTTAGTCCTTTACTATGGTTTATTTTTTGTCCTTGCAAAATATACCACATTTTATTTTTAGTTATTGTTCTTTTATTTTAATTTCCAACAAATTTGTTTATGTTTGAATTGGTCCGTGTAATAAGGTAAATATTTGATTTTAATCCTTCCATTATGAGCGGCATAAAAGACTAACATAAATATATAACATACTACATGAAATAACATTGTTAATAAACTTGATTTTTGACAAAAAAATACTTTGTTAATAAAATTATTGTACGCCAATATTCTATACTAAATATAAAGATAATAAGTTTTGTTTGGCTATCAAGTTGGGTGATAAAATGTTTTGTTACATATCTGAATAATTTTAACCCTGGAATATTTGAATTTAAATTTATCAATGCTTAACTCAGTTTAAATTCTTTAATTAATATTTATTAGTTTAACAAATTAGACAAAATACAAAGTTTTTATTAAGTTTTAGTTTCCTAAAGCATAAAAGTATAAATAAAAAGTAGAAAGACAGCTAAGGATTCTTTAAGTTATTCAATTATAATGAATTGATCCTTTAAGTTACATAACGTTTACACCCTCAAGCCTGACATGGCATTAACGATGGTGAAGGGTCTGTGATAAAGTCCAACAATACTGACATATCAAGTACAAATGGACTTTTAAATTAATAATTAAATTTCTTAATTAATTTTTTTTTAAAAATAAAAAATCCCAAATTTTAGATAAATTAGGGTTCTTCTTCTTCATCCAATAAACCCAGCTTTAAACACAAGAAAAATTGTCAAACCCAGAAAGATACTTAAGGGATGGAAATTATTCTACTTCATGTCCAAAAGCTGAGGCAACTATTGCTCCTGGCTTGCTAAGACTTCATTTCCATGATTGTTTTGTCCAGGTAATTTCACTTCTATAAATCCTTGGTTATATATTTTTTATACTTCAGAAGAATAAAAAAGTCACACAACACTAAGGTGAGATACATTGTTTGTAACTAAAAGGTCAAAAATTGAAGGCACAAATAGTCATTTGAAGTAGAAAGAAGTAAGACTAGAACAAAGTTATGGAAATTGGGGATTTAATTTATCCATAAACTACAAGATCGAAAACACAAATAAAGAGAGAAGCAATAAATAAATAAATAGTAAAGATTGAAATAAACATACCTATCTGAAATATGGAAGCAGAATCATGGTGGAATGAACAAAAATCAGTGTACAAGCTACTTATAGTATGAAATCAGTGCAACTGACTCTAACGAACTCAACTAAATCAACAAAAATTTAAGATTCAGTACAAACAGATTTATTCCTAAAAGATTCCTAGATATATACAAGTTGAGATCTTTTGCAGTTTCCTTCCCTACTATTTTGTCATATTCTGCTCTTCCCAAAGCACAAGGTAGATAGTACTTTGCTTTAGCATTTTGTAGTACACGATGTTTCTCATCAGCAGTCCAATCAGCCTTTGGTTTAGGAATACGGCTATTTGGTAACCCGCCACAGTGGGAACATATGGACCATTCTCAACAATGTCCCATAGGTCAGTGTCTTTAGATTCAAGGAATAGCTTCATTTGACTTTTCTAATAGTAGTAATATTCACCATTGAACCCAAGTTGCCTATTTGATAAAACACCTTCTGGTAGGAAAGCAACAGAATTTGGTTTGGCCATGACTTCTTCCAAGATCTTTTCCTCTCACACAGTTGAGTGTGCTAAACCTAGAAGCCGAGCTCTGATGCCAATTGAAGCCAATAAATGTCACGGGGAAGGGGGGTTGAAATTGTGACCCTTTTAAAATTCACCTAAAACAATATAACTATCTTCACAAGTAAGATAGTGAATGCTTTAAGTTAAGAAGGGTGAGTGAAAACTATTTTCTTAACTATGATAATGAGTAGAGAAGGTTTAGAATAAATTGTCCTCTCAACTATATAGTAGAGTTGAGAAGGATCGGTAAGTTCTGTCTTCAGTATTTACTATCAAGTACTTGGTTTTCTTAATCATTTAAGTAGTGTAAACATATGTGATCTACAACAATACAGTTATATTCAAAACATCAAGAGACTTCCTAAGTGACTATTAGTTAAGGAGAGATGTGAGAAGGGTTGAAAACTGTATTTTAGTTTAAAACATTTCTTAGCAGAGAAGGCTCAGCAAGCTGTCCTCTCAGTTTTTATAAAGCTTCTCCAAGAGGAGCGTTTTGTCTCAAAGAGTAAAACAACTTAGAGAAAGCAGTAAATAACACAATGATGTATAGTGGTTCACCCAAAACCCGGGGCTACACCGACTCCTCACTCCCTTTGAGTAATTCTACTATTTTCTAAAAAGTTTACAACTTTTACACCTCCTTAGGCTAAAAGTACTCTTGGTAGTTTTCTTCACACAGTTCTACCTACTGTCTACACCCGTAATAGGATCCTTCAGATCTATTAGACAACTTCTATCACAGAAGCACTCACTTCTCAAGCCCTACAGCAACACAAGCTACTTGAGAGGGTTTCCTTCAGGTTTTCTGTTAAGTGTTTGGGTTTGAAGGATTTCTAGAGCTTGGTTGATACAAAATGGAGTATTCAACAGATACAACAACACAAGCATTAATACATACTGAGATATCGAATGAATCCCTTCAGTTGTGTAGCAGTTGAGTATGGATTAGAGAAGACTTGACACTTGAGAAGGTTGGAAGATTTTAGCTCAATGTACTTTCACACGGATCAACGATAGCTAGGAGCATTTATTTATAGCTGAAATTATGTTTAAAGACTGCAGGGTTTCTGCTTTTCTACAAAAAACAACTGTTTCCAGTTGTCATGACTCTTCTACACTTTGACTCTTCTCAACAATGACAGTTTCTGGAGATGATGCTTCTTAAGTTAATGCTTCCTATGAAGATATTTTATGCAGTGATACTTCTCAACTTTACTCTTCTGTCATGATGCTTCTCAACTTGACATTTCTCATTATGACCCTTCTGAACTTTGACTCTTCTTGTCATGATGCTTCTCAGCTCCACTCTTTTAGGAGCCTTACTCATGTTGGTTTTGTCATACAACTTCTTAGATTGATCCTTCTGATTACCCTTCTCATGTTCCATGAATTGAGATGATGCTTCTCATGATGATCTTTCTCATGTTTACCCATTTGGTCTTGATTTGTGATCCTGTCAAGAAAAGGTTTCTTCTTTGAGACTTTGTGAGCAACCTTGTTTTAAGTCTTCTTAACTATGATGCTTCTCATAATCATATACCTTCTTGAGATTGGTTTGATTGTTCCTGTACTTATTGTTCACTCAAGAAAAAGCATTAGTAGCATATGAAATTAGATAACTTAAGCTTCTCACATTTGAAGTTTGTTAATCATCAAAACTAGTTAGGGATTTTGCCTCGACAGAAGACTGAGCTTGAATTTCTTCAAGCAAACTGAAACTAAGGCACAATCAAATGTAGACACTCTGTTTCTTTGATTGATTTTGTGATTTTGGGATTAAATCACAAACCCTAACTTCTGATTTTGTGTTTAAGGTAACAAACGCCACAAAGTTTCATAACGAGAGGTAAAAAAAACACAACACTCTTGTGTTTTTACCCAATTGTGATCTATTTAGTCCCTAACTTGTATAACTTAATATCAATTTAGTCTCTAAGATTTGCCACATCAGCTCTAACATTGGTAACTAACAATGGTCACCTGAGGGACTAAATTGATACATGTTTGTAAAAGTGAGGGGCTAAATTGAAATATTTTAAAAGTCAATTACCAAATTGAACTTCTTTAAAAAGTCAGGGACTAAATTGGGCAACCCTTCACTTACCTAAATTGAACTTTAAATAGTCAATGCCTTGTTGCTTAGGAGTTATTTTGCCTAAAATGTTCAACAACTCTTTCATATAAAAATATCGTGTAAATATAGACCTTTTCAAGTTTAGTTTAGTCCTTTACTATGGTTTATTTTTTGTCCATGCAAAATATATCACATTTTATTTTTAGTTATAGTTCTTTTATTTTAATTTCCAACAAATTTGTTTATGTTTGAATTGGTCCGTGTAATAAGTTAAATATTTGATTTTAATCATTCCAATATGAGTGGCACAAAAGACTAACATAAATATATAACATACTACACGAAATAACATTTTTAATAAACTTTTTTTTTGACAAAAAATACTTTGTTAATAAAATTATTGTGCGCCGATATTCTATACTAAATATAAAGCAGATAATAAGTTTTGTTTGGCTATCAAGTTTGGTGATAAAATTTTTTGTTACATATCTGAATAATTTTAACCCTGAAATATTTGAATTTAAATTTATCTATGCTTAACTCAGTTTAAATTCTTTAATTAATATTTAGTTTACCAAATTAGACAAAATAGAAAGTATTTTATTAAAATATATTTTGGTAAAGCAAAAAAGTATAAATAAAAAGAAGAAAAACCAGCTAAGGATCCTTTAAGTTATTCAATTATAATGAATTGATCATTTAAGTTACATAACGTTTACACCATCAACAATTTTTCATTTTGCTTTACAAACAAGCCTCACATGGCATTAACAATGGTGACGGGTCTGTGATAAAGTCCAACAATGCTGACATATCAAGTACAAATGGACTTTTAAATTAATAATTAAATTTCTTAATTAATTTTTTATTATAAAGATTCCAAATTTTAAATAAATTAGGGTTCTTCTTCTTCATCCAGTTGGGGCGGGAGGAGGGAGAAGTATCCGGTAGCTTGTCTGCTTGAAGGCAAGCAAGACTCGCAGGTTGCGAGTGTGACGGCCTTTTGAGCAAGAACCTTTTGGTGTGTCTCAATCTTGAGGCCCGAGATGAAACAACTTAACGTATCCATAGTAAAGAGACTCTCCAATCGTTTGGTAAGAGACTCAAACTCTGTCAAATATGAAGCCATCGTGGTAGTTTGTGTAAGTTTGAAAAGGTTACCACGAGGATCGTCGTATGCCGTCGGGGCAAAACGGGCCTCGATTGCATGAATGAATCGACTCAAGAAATGATTTGTCCGTTGCGGTACTTCCATTGGTACCAAGACAGAGCGAGTCCTTCAAGATAGAAAGAGGCACCGGTGATGCGTTCTTCCTCCGGTGTATGATGATATTGAAAGAATTGGGAAATCTTAAAAATTCACTCGTGGGTGTGTTTGCCATCGAAATGGGGTACGTGCAATTTCAAGCGAGGGCGAGGAACCATCTCGGAGTCAGGGCGGGTAGTGGTGGTGCGGGGACGGGTGGTGGTGTGGGGAGGGTTGGTTGTGTGGGGAGGGGTGTTGTTGCGTGAAGCGGCGAAAGAAGGGTCATGGTCGTCCAATCTTTGGCAAACTTCCTCCAAGTGAACCGAAATCGTTGCCATATGTTGTGCAAGATCCTCAATATGCTGGGAGAGGGTGCCATTCTCAAACGGAGGGGTGCAACACAATGAAAGAACCACTGTTATGGCAAGCAATTCTCAAATTTTGAGGACCGAGAAACCTCCATAGAAGAGTTAAGAGAAGGAAGCAATTCTCAAATTTCTTCGAGGACCGAGAAACCTCCCTAGAAGAGTTAAGAGAAGGGAAAATAATTTGTTTATTATTTCATGTCTAACGAGGAAGTGTACAAGCAACTAATCGTAACAAACTCAGCTAAATCAACAAAAATTTAAGATTCAGTACAAACAGATTTATTCCTAAAAGATTCCTAGCTATATACAAGCTGAGATCGTTATTCCAAAACAGCGTTCTCACTTAAAGACTACATAGTCTTGGAATATAGAAGGCAATTTGGCTGTCGCTTCTGCTTGGGACTCGAAATATCCATAACAACTTCTTTGGTGGCTGGCTCATTGCACATAACACTTACCTCTAAATTATCCTTCAAAGAATTCTTAATGAAATGGCTTTGTGCTTCAACATCTTTGTAGTAGAGTGCCTTCAACTCTGGTAATGCTGAACACTTATACAGGTTTGAAAAGAAATAATCAATCACATCAAAATCTTCAGACATTTTGTGTATCAAATAATTCTTCAAACTTTGTTGGTCTTTCACAACAATATCCGGTTCTTTCACAACAAGATAGGGTTCTGCATAATACACAAAATATGAGTCTTTTTTTATGTTGTTAATATTCCAAATTTCAAAATATATAGGAGAATTGATATATAAAAAGAAAATAGAGAAAAAGAATTACGTGAAGAACGAAGTTGAGGAATTGGCGATAGTTGGTGTTCTGGTCTCTCCATAATTACCTGTAATAATTTAAGAGAACAAGATTATCAATCAGTTAAGTAGAATGGCACAGGATTGATTCTTAAATATCAATACATGTAGAAAAACAATGATAGTCACAATAATCCCCACAATAGATAGTCACAATAATAATCTTCTGAAAAGTGACACAAGAAGAGGCAAAGGTTTTCTTTAATTACCAAGAACTGATCGGGGTTTCTTTATGAGTCAATAAAAAGAAAAACTGAGTGACTAACTGATCAGAGAGAAAGAAGGCGTATCTCACAATATTTCTTTGCATTGCCATCTTTATATAGATTTCTAAGGCCAACAAACTATTTGAATCAACTAACTCTAGCACTCTAGCACTCGATCTGACGGCTGTGATTTATTTTTGTATCACATTATAAATCCCAATTTTCTCTTATCGACCAATAAAAATCTCTACTCAATGCTTCTAGGATCACTAAAAAATGATTGGCCCAGATTTAATCTTAAGTTATCAGCTTAAGTTTTGATTTTAAAAAATTAGTTTATATTTATTCAAATCTGATTAATTTTCCTGTTGGTATATATTAATAATAATAGTTTTAGTAACATATCTAATTTTTTTTTCTCATGAGTTTCTGTTATGAACTGGATCCCTATTTTTAGGTGTTAACTTTCCGTTAAAAAAAGCTGATGTCACTGCCATGTGTCATCATTTTATTGGACCTCTTTGCCACATGGCACTGAATGCCACGTCATCAACCCATGTCACCACTACCAAGTGGCACTGTCAGTGCCACATCAGCTACCAATGATTGGCTGCCATGTGGCAGCTCACATGGCAAAGTGGAGGAAAATGCTTACTTACAAAAATAGAGATTTTGGTCGCCAATGTTGTTTGAACCCATGACCCCTAGTGGCACACATCCCTCCTTACCACTGAGCCACTTGCATATTTTTGAATCTAATGCGAGCAACAAATATATATTACATAGTTAGTCTTTATTTTCAACAAATCATCATGACCTTCATCTATCAGATCTGCAGCTTCTATCAGAACCCAATATATATTACTTAATTCGTTTTTAACTTCTATCGGATCTCCAACTTCTACTAGAAATCGCGCGTTTTTGTTGAGATGAAACGAGTCTGAAATTATTACGAATTTGAAATGAAACGAGTATGAAATTAAAGGTGTTTTTGTTAATTAAAAACAAATTTGAGATGAAGAAAAACGAAATCGAATCAGAAAGTGAAAAACAATTTATTGGGTTTCGTTCATGGGTTTCGAATCAGAAAGTGAAAGACGAAATCGAATCAGAAAGGGAAAGACGAAATCGAATCAGAAAGTGAAAAACGAATGTGAAAATGTATGCTTCTAGAGTAAGCACATTTGCTTCACTATATATACCACCACTCAGTCTTAGAAAATGTATGCTTTTTCCACCCCTCTCAATGCTTCATATCTATCATGGACTGACTTGAGCGTCAGAATGCTTGCAAGTGGCAGCCACCCTGTGTTTCTTACTAGAGCTTCGAGTACCACCGAATTTCCTCGGATACACCATCTCAGACGTATCATCTCGAAGGTACCACCTCGGATTTATCATCTCGGATCCTCTCGAGCGCACCATCTCGAATTCACCCCCATCTAGTGCCACTACTTGGTAGCATCTCGGCTCAGCTTCGCTGACTAAGATCGACATCTAGTACGGTTCATTGGCGATCATAGTAGGAGCGGTTTCTCGCTCTTTCTTCTTCACTCACGGCGTGGTGATTGGGGGATGGGAATTCACGTCTGTTCCACCCTCAACAAGATTCAGAGTTGAGTTTCAGCTCGAATTTGGTCTCAGATGCAAAGGTTCCTATTTCAACTCCAACCCTCCTCAAAATCAAGCTTCGCTTGCATTTAATTTCAATAATAGCAACTCAGAGCCTTCATTAATTCGTCATTCTATCGTCGACCTCATTAACGCATACATGTCAAATTATTATTTTTTTCTCATGAGTTTCCTTTGATTTAGAGAAAATGTTCAACACCTCTTTCATATAAAAATATCATCTAAATTTATGTTTTGTTCTTGTAAGTATAGACCTTTTCAATTTTAGTTTAGTCCTTGAAAATTAAAGTTTTATTTTTTGTCCTTGAAAAATATACCACATTTTATTTTTAGTTATTGTACTTTCTTTTTAATTTCGTGCAAAATTTGTTTATATTTGAAATGGTCCCTGAAATAAGTAAAATATTTGATATTAACTATTCCAATATGAGTGGCTGTTACCATGTGAATTTCAGTGCTTAGCCGAGCAAACAGCTCAATCAGCTGATTAGATGTTTCCTCGGCTGAGTAGGTGTGATTAGCTGCTTTAGACTAACTCGCACTCCTAGCAGTGATCCCTTTGTTGATCAAGCGATTACGTTGAGAAAATGTGTCTATTTCTCAGTTATGGGTTCCTAAACTACTTTAGAAAGCGCGTACTGTAGAAGAAGAACTACTAAACTAAGAATCCATAAAATAAAGGAGAAAACCGATAAAAGGAAGGTAAATAAAGTAAAGACTTTTGCCAATAAGAGGAAGCTGAAGGATGTATTATGTTAGCCGATCTCTCTTCTCCCAACTGCTTACACTTAACAACTATGATTCTTGTGCATATGGAAACTTAGTCCTTTAGCACAATTGGGATTGCAGACAGTAGACTCGCAATGTCAATATGACATTGCTAGGTGCCCTTCAGTTTTGTACAACGGGGATTGCAGACAACAGACTCACAATGTTAAAATGACACTGCTAGGTGCCCCCAGTTTTGTATCATCCAGTCAATCGAGGAAACAACAATGTTAAAAAGACGCTGTGTTTGCATATAGTAGTCTTACAATGTCGATGTGGCAATGCTAAGTGTCGTCACACTTTGTCTTGTTTGATTGGTACACCATTTCGTTTCCATTGCATCTACTAATTCCCCTTACCCTTTGTTGGAAGAAATAGTAAGTCGTGCGCCAGAACTATAATTAAAGAGTGTGGCCACTACCAAATTTGCATAAGCTACAAGTAAGCTACACCATTGTCGGTTGGATCGCTTTTGTAATCAGATGCATCTTAAGATGCATCATAATCATCCATAGGGATCATTTCACCGTTAGATCGTTTCTGCTCCTTCTCATGAATGAAGCACTCAATCATGGAAGCTTTGGTTGCCAACTGACTTACGCGTGACAGTTTATGGCCAACCAAAACTTCTTTCGTATACGGAAGAATGTAACCCAAAATTATTGCAGCATACTCTACTTCATGGAGTTGTTTTGCGCACCTACTACTCAACTTCCTGAATCTCTCTATGAAGTTGCCATTTGTTTCTTCCTCCTCTTGTTTCAGGCGCATCAAATCAGTTGTTGTAACTTTCGGTTGAGGCTAGTGAAACCCCTCATGGAAGCATCTCTCCATGTCTACCCAGCTTACCACAAAATTAGGAGGCAAGGAAGAATACCAAGTAAAAGTTGCCTTTGTCGACAACAAAGGAAATAGGTGTAACTTATGGTATTCGTTCCGAGCCTCTCCACACTGGACAATAAATCGACCAATATGTTCGATGGTAGAGATGTCATCTTCGCCTGAGAGAGATGTGAAGTTTGGGATCTCAAATCCTCCCGGCAATGGAATCATTTTGTCCACCAATTTCGGATATGGATTTCCATATATAGGCCGAGACAAAGGCCTTAGTTGTATGCCGAAGTGACTCCGCATAACCTCAGCTATTATCGGGGGGTCAATCGGCTAAGGGACAGTCGATCTACTCTTAGCCATCATCGATTGGGCATTATTTGTAATAGAAGTTGTAATTAGACCGTATTTTATAGTTGGCATTGCTTCTTGTGGAAGCGAAATTTGGCATCTTTGCTTCGGCATATTTGGAATTGTTGTATGATTAGCCGCAAGCTTTCGATTTGGTTTCCATTGCTGCTCTGCTGCATAACCACCATGATTCATATATTTAGTCTCATTGAACGACATTCCATGGCTGCCCTCTATTATATTCCCCAGCCGTTGTATACACAATCCCTCGAGGAGGAATTGAAACCATCTCGCAAGGCCTTTTTGAGACATACTGATGGAATGGTTGATTATAGTAGGTAGGTGGAAAAATTTTCCATGGTTGCTGCCTCATATAATCATCCGATAGCTGCATCTCTATTTCAGATCCCATAGCTTGATAATCAACAAGTCATTGATTAGTTACCTATATAGTCGTACCATTAGCCAGAACAAATGACATGACTAGTGGCACTCTAATGTGTCTTGCTGCAGTATAGAACCTATTATTCGCCATTATTTTCTGACTAGGTAAATAGTAGCAAACATATTCGGCTGACCTTGTGATAAAATTCTGCCTCAACAACACTCGACTGAACTTGGCGTGAAGTGTAACGCCCTAAAATTTAATCAAATTACTTCGAAGTTGGATTGCCGTAGGATAATTGTAAGAATTGAAATTATGGGCGTAGTAGCTATGTTGAAAATGAGTTAGATGATAATCACGTGTCGTGGGCCAGTTAAAAATAGCATTGGGCTTAGCACCGCGAGTGCGCAGCTTGCGCAGGAAGGCGCTTGTGCGCCACTCCTCCTTATAAATATAGCGCAAATATGCGCTAGGGCTGGTCTTTTTGCGCAGCCGCCCTCTTTTCCCTTCTTCTCCTTCTTCCTCTCACTTCTAAGTTACACAAAAGCCTCAATTTTCAAGAGCTCTAGCCTAGGATTGGATTGGGAGGGTTGATTTTCATTGCAATTCTCTACGTTCGTGATCATCACGCGTCGTTACTATCGCAGGGGAGTCGCCGTATTCGGAGTATCGAGGAACGAGGCTAGGAGGGTGTTTGCGCCACCATAGTTGATGTAAGGGTGGGTTCAAATTCTATAATAGCGTATATGAGGGATCGTATGCGGGGTTTGGGGTTTATTATAGATTGCCTCTGTGTATGTTGCGTAGTTATATATATATATATATATATATATATATATATATATATATATATATATATATATATCGTATGAGAAATGTTTGATGAATTGACCGTGTGTGCTTGAATTCCTATGTCGTTAGTTCTAATTAAATCGAATTGTAATTTTGTTGAATTAAGGTTTTCACTATTATAATCAAAAAAAAATGATAGGAATATAGATAACTCGTTAGTAAGAATTATAAACAATTTTCGTAATTGAATTGATGGCTACGTTAATGCTGTTACTGTTTTGATGTAATGCTGTTACTGTTTTGCTGTTAATGCTGTTGCTGTTTTACAGATAATGCTGTTGCTGTTTTGCTGTTAATGCTGTTGCTGTTTTGCTGATAATGCTGTTGCTGTTTTGCTGTTAATGCTGTTGATGTTTTGCTGTTAAAGCTGTTGCGGTTTTGCTGTTATTGTTGTCATTGCTGTTACGTTTTGCTGCTGTGTTGTTGCTATTCTTGCTGTTTTGCGCTGTTGATGTTGCTGCTTTGTCAATATTGTTGCCACAGTTGCTGTTGTGGTTAATTGTTGCGTTGAATACCTTGTCGAAAATGTGGTAAATTGCAGGTGAAGTTGTAAAAGTTGATTTGCCTCTATTTATTGGCAAAGATAGTAAATTGTAGGCCTATGGCCGCCATGACGTTTTGGTGTTGTTGTCGTGCGATTGTGTGACTGTGATTAGCGTTACTTGTACATTCACATTGTGTCGCATACCTTTGCATTTGCTTTACGACATGAACGATGAGGGCTATGCCCTGTTAGCCACTATTTACTGGCAACGACGATTTTTACGACGGGAGTTTTGCTCCAATGGTACCACATGCATATGCACAGTTGAGTCGCATTCTGCATTGCACTTTGATGTTTCTATTGATGACTCTATTGAGGATTTTATTGATGATATGTACATGTGTAATTCTATAGTACCTGACCTATCATATTGTTCTTCATACATGCTCTTATATAGTTCGATATCTCACCCCTTTTGTTTGAATGTTACCCCTATGTGGTAACGTGCAGGTAGTCGCGAATGAAGGCGGTGATCCTTCCTTAGTTGAGTCGGTGTCGTCACTCTGATACGTAACACTCGGGGGGATTGAACGCTGTTTTTTTTCCTTTATCATTTAGGTTGCAATATTTGTTGAACTCGAAGTTATTTCTATTAAGCAAATTGTTGATTTTGAGTTGTCAAATGGACAAGGATTGTTAAGATTGCTTCAAATTGAATTTACCATGAATGAATTATATTGTTTGTGTTGGGAAGTAAGTGTAGCACTCCAATATTTATGTTGAAAATTCCGCACTCTGATTTATAGTATTATTGGGTAGAATTGGGGTGTTACATTAGTGGTATCAGAGCATGGTTGGGTCTGTCCGACCAAGTTGTCGAGTCATCGCTTCGATTAACAATCAAGTATTGTTATTCGTTCTAAACTATAATTTGTGTTGTAGGGATAAGCTGAAATGGCCGGACGGAATGATGCTGCTATTGCTGCTGCTTTGGGCGCTATGGCTCAGGCATTGGAGAATCAACAGAACGCTGGTGAGAATGCTGGATCTCGCAGTTTGGCGACTTTCCAAAGGGAGAATCCGCCCACTTTCAAGGGTAAGTATGATCCTGATGGAGCATTGGCTTGGTTGAAGGAGATTGAGAGAATCTTCCGTGTGATGGATTGCACTCCAGCGCAGAAGGTTCGTTATGGTACTCATATGCTGTCAGAAGAGGCTGACGACTGGTGGTTAGATACACGTTAGAGATTGGAAGCTGCAGGTGAAGAGATCACTTGGGTTGTGTTCCGTAGGGAGTTTTTGAGGAAGTATTACCCTAAGGATGTTCGGGGTAAGAAAGAAATTGAGTTTCTTGAGCTGAAGCAAGGGAACCTGTCAGTTACTGAATATGCTGCTAAGTTTGTGGAGTTGGCCAAATTTTATCCGCACTACAATGAAGCAACTACTGAATTTTCAAAGTGCATCAAGTTTGAGAATGGGCTGCGACCTGATATCAAAAAGGCAATTGGGTATCAGAAGATCCGTGTTTTCTCCGATTTGATTGACAGTTGCAGGATCTATGAGGAGGACAACGATGCTCACTATAAGATCATTAATGAGAAGAGGAGCAAGCAGCAGACTCGTGGTAAGCCGTATGATGCTCCAGTTGGTAAAGGTAAGCAGAAAAGTTTTGATGGGAAGAGAACTAGTGGGGGAGACGCCCCTGCTGGTATTGTATGTTACAAATGTGGCAAACCTGGTCATAAGAGTAACGTGTGCAAGGTTGAGGTGAAGAGGTGCTTTCATTGTGGTAAGACTGGGCACGAATCATCCGAGTGCAAGCACAAGGAGCAGGTCTGTTTCAACTGTGGCGAAGAAGGGCATATTAGTAATCAATGTCAGAAGCCAAAGAAAGAAAGAGTTAGTGGAAGAGTGTTCGCTCTGGCAGGGACACAGACTACTGAGAACGACAGATTTATTGGAGGTACATGTTTCATTAATGGTGTTCCTCTAATAGCTATTATTGACACTGGTGCTACTCATTGTTTTATTGCTGTGGAATGTGTTAAAAGATTGGGTCTTGTGTTGTTTTCTATGAATAGGGAGATGGTTGTCGATACTCCAGCTAAGGGGTCGGTGACTACTTCTCTTGTGTGTTCTAAGTGCCCTTTGTCGATTTTCGACAGAGAATTTATTGTTGATCTGATTTGTCTGCCGTTAAGCGGATTGGATGTGATCCTAGGCATGGACTGGTTAGAATATAACTATGTTCATATTAATTGTTTTAGCAAGTCTGTGAGTTTCTCCACTCCCGAAGAGGAGGAGGCGGGTTTGTTGTCTGCTGGACAGTTGCGGAAGTTGATGGGGAAGAAGTTCAGCTATTCTCGCTGATGGCGTCGCCATCTGTTAAGAATCAAGCCATAATTGATGAGTTGCAGGTGGTGCGCGAATTTCCTGAAGTTTTCCCTGGTGAGATTCCAAGTGTACCACCAGAGAGGGAAGTTGAATTTGCTATTGATCTTGTACCTGGTACCAAATCTGTTTCTATGGCACCTTACAGGATGTCAGCATCTGAATTATCCGAATTGAAGAAGCAACTTGAGGATCTACTTGAAAAGAAGTTCGTGAGGCCGAGTGTATCACCGTGGGGAGCTCCAGTGTTGCTAGTGAAGAAGAAGGATGGAAGTATGAGGCTTTGTGTTGATTATAGACAGTTGAATAAAGTGACGATTAAGAACAAGTATCCACTCCCAAGTATAGACGATTTGATGGATCAATTGGTGGGTGCTCAAGTATTCAGTAAGATTGATTTGAGATCGGGCTACCATCAGATTAAAGTGAAAGATGAGGATATTCAGAAGACGGCATTTAGAACTTGGTACGGGCATTATGAGTATTCGGTGATGCCTTTCGGTGTTACTAACGCGCCGGGAGTATTCATGGAGTACATGAACCGTGTGTTTCATGCTTATTTGGATCGGTTTGTGGTAGTATTCATCGATGATATTTTGATTTACTCTAAGACAGAAGAAGAGCATGCAGAGCACTTGAGATTGGTATTGGAGGTCTTAAGGGACAAGAAGTTATATGCAAAGTTGTCTAAGTGCGAATTTTGGCTGAAGGAGGTGAGTTTTCTTGGTCACGTTATTTCTGGTAGCGGCATTGCGGTGGATCCATCTAAAGTCGATGCTGTATTGCAATGGGAGACTCCAAAGTCGGCTACCGAGATTAGAAGCTTTTTGGGATTAGCTGGCTACTATAGAAGGTTCATTGAAGGCTTTTCTAAGTTGGCACTTCCTTTAACTCAACTGACCTGCAAAGGTAGAGCCTTTGTATGGGACGCTCGTTGCGAAGAGAGTTTCACCGAATTGAAGAAGAGATTGACGACGTCTCCTATCTTGACGTTGCCTAATCCGGGAGAGTCCTTTGTGGTGTACTGTGATGCTTCCAAGATGGGTTTAGGAGGTGTGCTTATGCAGAATGGTAAGGTAGTTGCTTATGCATCGAGGCAGTTGGGGACTCATGAGAAGAACTATCCTACGCACGATTTAGAACTTGCTGCAGTTGTTTTTGCGCTGAAAATTTGGAGGCATTATCTTTATGTTTCTAGATTTGAAGTATTTAGCGACCATAAGGGTTTGCAGTACTTGTTTGATCAAAAGGAACTGAATATGAGACAGCAGAGGTGGTTGGAGTTGCTAAAAGACTATGGTTTCAGTTTGAATTATCATCCAGGGAAAGCTAATGTCGTGGCTGATGCTTTGAGCCGAAAGACCTTGCACATGTCGGCAATGATGGTCAGGGAGTTTGAATTGATTGAGCAGTTCAGAGATATGAGTTTGATTTGCGAAGTGACACCTCAGAGTGTTATGTTGGGGATGTTGAAGATTAATAATGACTTTTTAGATAGCATCAGAGAAGCTCAGAAACTGGATGTTAAACTGGTAGATTCGACGGTAGGAATCGGGCAGTCTGAGAATAACGATTTTGAGTTGGATGCGCAAGGTGTGTTGAGATACCGTAATAGAATCTGCATTCCTGACGATGCGGAAATGAAGAAAGCAATTCTCGAAGAGAGTCATAGAAGTAAGTTGAGTATTCATCCAGGAGCTACGAAAATGTATCAAGACTTGAGAAGATGGTTCTGGTGGCCTGGGATGAAGCGCGATGTAGCGCAATTCGTGTATGCATGTTTAACTTGTCAGAAGTCAAAAGTTGAACATCAGAAGCCTGCGAGGTTGATGCAACCTTTAGAGATTCCGGAATGGAAATGGGATAGCATTTCAATGGACTTTGTGATGGGGCGGCATAATACTGTGAGAGGGCATGATGCGATTTGGGTGATTGTTGACAGGTTGACGAAGTCGGCTCATTTTATACCTATTAATATCACGTATCCGGTACCGAAGTTGGCTGAGATTTACCTCCAAAAGATTGTAAAGTTGCATGGTGTTCCTATGTGTATCGTTTCGGATAGAGATCCTAGGTTCACTTCTGATTTCTGGAAGAGTTTGCAAGAGGCGTTGGGTTCTAAGTTGAGATTGAGCTCAGCGTATCACCCTCAGACGGATGGTCAGACAGAGAGGACTATTCAATCGCTGAAGGATTTGTTGAGAGCGTGTATTCTTGAGCAAGGAGGTTCGTGGGATACCCATCTCTCGTTGATAGAGTTTACCTATAATAACAGTTATCATTCTAGTATTGGGATGGCACCTTTCGAAGCGTTGTATGGTCGAAGGTGTAGAACCCCTTTGTGTTGGTATGAATCTGGAGAGAGTATAGTGCTTGGACCTGAGATTGTTCGAGAAACGACTGAGAAGGTGAAGTTGATTCGTGAAAAGATGAAAGCTTCACAAAGTAGACAGAAGAGTTACCATGATAAGCGAAGGAAGGATTTGGAATTTCAAGCTGGTGATCATGTGTTTTTGAGAGTCACCCCTGTGACCAGTGTTGGACGTGCTCTGAAATCTAAGAAGCTTACTCCTCGATTCATTGGTCCGTATCAGATCACGGAAAGAGTTGGGAATGTAGCTTACAGAGTGGCCTTACCGCCTAATCTTTCGAATTTGCATGATGTGTTCCATGTGTCACAACTTCGGAAGTATATTCCAGATCCATCTCATGTAATTCATATGGATGATGTGCAAGTACGGGATAACCTCACTGTGGAAACGATGCCTGTACGAATCGCGGACCGTGAGACGAAGACTCTACGGGGCAAAGAGATCGCCTTGGTGAAAGTAGTCTGGTTAGGAGCTGCCGGAGAGAGCATGACATGGGAGTTGGAAAGCAAGATGCGGGAGTCCTATCCCGAGTTGTTCGAATCAGGTAAATTTTCGAGGACGAAAATATTCTAAGTGGGGGAGAGTTGTAACACCCTAAAACTTAATCAAATTACTTCGAAGTTGGATTTCCGTAGGATAATTGTAAGAATTGAAATTATGGACGTAGTAGCTATGTTGAAAATGAGTTAGATGATAATCACGTGTCGTGGGCCAGTTAAAAATAGCATTGGGCTTAGCACCGCGAGTGCGCAGCTTGCGCAGGAAGGCGCTTGTGCGCCACTCCTCCTTATAAATATAGCGCAAATATGCGCTAGGGCTGGTCTTTTTGCGCAGCCGCCCTCTTTTCCCTTCTTCTCCTTCTTCCTCTCACTTCTAAGTTACACAAAAGCCTCAATTTTCAAGAGCTCTAGCCTAGGATTGGATTAGGAGGGTTGATTTTCATTGCAATTCTCTACGTTCGTGATCGTCACGCGTCGTTACTATCGCAGGGGAGTCGCCGTATTCGGAGAATCGAGGAACGAGGCTAGGAGGGAGTTTGCGCCACCATAGTTGAGGTAAGGGTGGGTTCGAATTCTATAATAGCGTATATGAGGGATCGTATGCGGGGTTTGGGGTTTATTATAGATTGCCTCTGTGTATGTTGCGTAGTTATATATATATATATATATATATATATATATATATATATATATATATATATATATCGTATGAGAAATGTTTGATGAATTGACCGTGTGTGCTTGAATTCCTATGTCGTTAGTTCTAATTAAATCGAATTGTAATTTTGTTGGATTAAGGTTTTCACTATTATAATCAAAAAAAAAATGATAGGAATATAGATAACTCGTTAGTAAGAATTATAAACAATTTTCGTAATTGAATTGATGGCTACGTTAATGCTGTTACTGTTTTGATGTAATGCTGTTACCGTTTTGCTGTTAATGCTGTTGCTGTTTTACAGATAATGCTGTTGCTGTTTTGCTGTTAATGCTGTTGCTGTTTTGCTGATAATGCTGTTGCTGTTTTGCTGTTAATGCTGTTGATGTTTTGCTGTTAAAGCTGTTGCGGTTTTACTGTTATTGTTGTCATTGCTGTTACGTTTTGCTGCTGTGTTGTTGCTATTCTTGCTGTTTTGCGCTGTTGATGTTGCTGCTTTGTCAATATTGTTGCCACAGTTGCTGTTGTGGTTAATTGTTGCGTTGAATACCTTGTCGAAAATGTGGTAAATTGCAGGTGAAGTTGTAAAAGTTGATTTGCCTCTATTTATTGGCAAAGATAGTAAATTGTAGGCCTGTGGCCGCCATGACGTTTTGGTGTTGTTGTCGTGCGATTGTGTGACTGTGATTAGCGTTACTTGTACATTCACATTGTGTCGCATACCTTTGCATTTGCTTTACGACGTGAACGATGAGGGCTATGCCCTGTGAGCCACTATTTACTGGCAACGACGATTTTTACGACGGGAGTTTTGCTCCAATGGTACCACATGCATATGCACAGTTGAGTCGCATTCCGCATTGCACTTCGATGTTTCTATTGATGACTCTATTGAGGATTTTATTGATGATATGTGTAATTCTATAGTACCTGACCTATCATATTGTTCTTCATACATGCTCTTATATAGTTCGATATCTCACCCCTTCTGTTTGAATGTTACCCCTATGTGGTAACGTGCTGGTAGTCGCGAATGAAGGCGGTGATCCTTCCTTAGTTGAGTCGGTGTCGTCACTCTGATACGTAACACTCGGGGGGATTGAACGCTGTTTTTTTTCCTTTATCATTTAGGTTGCAATATTTGTTGAACTCGAAGTTATTTCTATTGAGCAAATTGTTGATTTTGAGTTGTCAAATGGACAAGGATTGTTAAGATTGCTTCAAATTGAATTTACCATGAATGAATTATATTGTTTATGTTGAAAATTCCGCACTCTGATTTATAGTATTATTGGGTAGAATTGGGGTGTTACATGAAGGCTCTGCCAGAACATATGGTTGCTCTTATTGTGGTACCCCATATTTGAACGTGACGTTCATCTTCATTTGTCCCAAACGGGTGTGCCATTTGTTTACCGTACGAATTTCGGTGCTTAGCTGAGCAAACCGCTCAATCAGCTGATTAGATGTTTCCTCGGCTGACTAGGCGTGATTAGGTGCTACTTAGGCTAACTTGCACTCCTAGTAGTGATCCCTTTGTTGATCAAGCAATTACTCTGAGAAAAGAACTTTGTATCTCAGCTGCGGGTTCCTAAGCTACTTTAGAAAACGTCTAGCGTAGAAGGAAAACTACAAAACTAAGAATGCATAAAATAAAGGAGAAAAACGATAAAAGAAAGGTAAAAAAGAAAAGACTTGTGTTTGTATTGATGAGTCTATTTTACAAATGTACAATTTTTCTATATATACACATGAGCCTTCGTCAGTCACTACTACGAACTTACAACTGCTCACCGTTGGATCGTCAAAGATCAACGTACTATTGTTGTCGTCAAACTCTTAGGTCCTAGCTGTGGGGTCGGACAGATGTTTGGACAGTCTTCGATTCCTCTGTTCTTCAACCAATTGCGCCGAGGAGGGAACTCTGCTCCTCGACTGAGGGTATCCTGACTCCTTTAGAAAGGGTCAGGTTAGGTGAAAGGGACACGAGGGTTGGATTATTCTACTGGCCTAGTGCAAAAAGTAAAGATAAAATGCGGTAAAAGATGATAAATTGAAATAAAACATAGAGTTTTAATTGATCGATGTGTGTTCTTTTTACATTTACTCTGTGCTATATATATACATAGGCCCTCATCGGCCACTATTCAACCCAACACTTGTCTACCGTTGGATCAAGCTAGGATCAACGCCTATCATCTCTCCTAAGCCCTAAAGAAACAGAGCAACTACCCACGATCCCGCTAGTACTGTTACTGGGGTAAATGCCTCTCGCTCCGATTTTCACGGCCTCGCTCCTTTGCTTGATCTTCAACAGCTCCCACGTTCTATCTTCGTGCCTTTTCTATCTTGCATTCCAAGAGCGCCTGCCTTACCTCAGCCACTTGGTCACTCGGCTGGCCTTTGTCCTGGGACACTAACTTAGGCAACCGAGTTACCTTGGCCGTGGAACTCTATAGGTTGAGGCTTTACTCTCCCTCGGCCTAGCTTGTTGGCCCTCGGGCTTACCCATTCGTCGGGGAGTTTGTCTTGTAGTGTGCCCCGAGGGACTCTCTTGAGTTCACTTCTATCAGCAATTACCTCTTCGGCTTTGGTCAGATGGCCTGCCTCAACACTCTAACCTTTACCCTTTTTTCCTCAGCCCTCGGCTTACAACTTAATTATTTTTGGGTTTTAACAATTGCCCCCCTTTTTGTGTTGTCGTATGGCCGCGAGGACGTGACTGATGGTACAAAAACCCTTTGATATGACTTGATATGACAGTATGAAGGGACATAACTGCCGCTATGTGACACTTGGTTGTTTGCTTCACGCGAAACGATAGGGCGACACAATGGTTCCCAATGTTACGCGAGCACCCTCCCCATAGCTATAAATAGCCCTCATAATTGCTTACGAACGGTTATTTGTTACCCTTTGAAATGTTTCATAACCATTACGGTTCTTTTCCCCTACAAACCAGAACCTCTTCCTTTCCCTTGCTATCATTCTTTCTGTTCACCATGTCTCCTAACTCTGATTCCCAAAATCGAGAACACAGTTATGGCGGTGATGACTGCCATCCAAGTTCTTCATCATCCGATTCACCTTCTGGGAGTTTCCCCCTTGGGGTTTCCTCTCAGGACATCCTCGTGGCCGTTGCTAGTGGCGTGACCATGCAACCTACTACTTGTCAGGTTCGAGAGGGTCTCGACACCTTCAGGCATATCTTCAGAGCATCTGCTGGTCTACCCATTTCCCAAAGCATAATAAGGAGACTAGTGTCTCATCTTGATGCCATACTCCTGAGCACAGGCCACCACTTGTTCCCCGGTGGACATTATGCCTTGATCGACTGTGATGGTTTCAGGGATACCAAATCTGTATATGATCTGGTTCTCTATGAATCTGATCACCGCAGCCTGATTGACACTTCCCAGAGGCATGGCTTCCACCCACTTAGTGAGGTAATCGGTGGTGACAATAATGAAATTATGGCCCTTTTAGCTTGGAGGGTGTATTTTGCAGATTAGATCCATGGCTCACCCTCTAAATGGCCAAGGTTTAACAATGGGATGTAGCTCGTCCGCAGGCACTGTCTGGATTGGCCAGTGTAGCTGGCAAGCCTCACATCCTTTGGAAAACTGGAAACAATCGGCCGTGATCGTCATCCAATAGTGATATGAATCAATGTGTGCTTTGATGACACATGATATGATCTAGGATAGATCTAGAAAGATAGGTTCTAGAATTTTGACAATTCACTAATTCTCAAACAAGATCAAGAACAAGTGTTCTTGACAAATCAAGAAAGATGAACAAAATATACAACACAAAGCACAAGAATCTTACTTGAAAAGTAGAAGAAAGAACAAATGTGGATGAGACTAGAAATGGATGTGGAAATGAATGATCGCCACACCTTCTTGGAAGGTGATAAGATCAACTAGCCTTGGGTGCTCCTAGCCCCAAGGTTGTGAGCAAGGTCCTCTCCTTCAAGAACCATGGAGAATCTTCATGATGAATCTCACTCTCTCATATGCATGTACTTGCCACTTCTCACCTCTCTCTAGGTTTCTCTCTAGGCTTTCACTTTGCAAAAATGAAGAAATGAAACTAATTCATCAAGAGTTCTCCCCAATTACACTAAGGGAGAAGGCATTTATACTATGGACTAATTGGATCCTAGGTCCACAATACAAAGCCGAAATCCACAATTACAAAAAGGCCTTTAGCCACAAAAACTAGTCTAGGCCGTAGCCCATCTACTCAAAGCCACATGGCCCAAAATGAAAGTGTCTTACAAATATACAATTGTCAAAAATAAAACAAAATATAGGAAACACTTCATCCAAGCTCCATGGGACCTTCATCCAAGCTTCATGTATGTGGGCTCACATCAAATAGTATCCTTGTTTGTAGTAGATAAGTCATTTCATGATGGGGCCAGACCTATGAGAACCATAAATTTCTGCTTGGGTTTGTGCCATCATCATATAAGCATAATTTCTCTTGAGGCATCGTAACACCTCGTTGGCGCTTCTCTTATAAAGGTCGTCCCCTATCAAGCTGTACTCCAATGCCATTTGTTTGACCTTGAAGTCAGCATCAACTGTTGGGTTACGGAGGTACTCCATCAATACTCCAATCCAAGTATTGGCAGGATCCTCCTCGGTGGGGGCCACATAGTCTTGTTGCAATACCTCAACCACTAGCTCTTTATAACCCGAGGCTTGTTGGGCTAAGTCGTTTGCTTCTTGGTTCTTGTCCCTAGGGACAATACATTATGACAGCATCGGCAAACAACTTCAACAAGTCATGCGCCGAGGCTCTCAGCTGTTTAAACTTCGTATTTTAGCTTTCGTACTCCCCAGTGATCTGCTTGATCACCTAGCGCGAGTCACCCTTGATTTCCACGTATTGGGCCTCCATGGCGCCAAGATATCAAGTCTCATGATCAAGACCTCATAAATGACCTGATTATTTGAGGCCTGATCTCCTAACATGCACATGAACCTCCATGTTTGACCATAGGGCCTGGTGATGACCACACCAATACCTGCCCCTGTTTGGGTGCTTGAACCATAAAACATAAGGACCCGAGGCTTCAGGCCCAAATAGTTGACAGATTCGGCTAGAGCATCGTGTATCTCTACACAAGGATGCTGAGCCAGGAAATCGGTCAGGGCTTGCCCTTTGACAGCTCTTAGTGGCATGTAAGTCAAGGCAAACACTTTTAACTTAACGGCCAACTTAACAAGTCTTCCCCGTAAGACGGGCCTTTTAAGAAGGTACATGATAATGTCTACTTTGCACACAACCAAAACCTCTTTAGGTAAAAGATAATATTCGAGTTTAGTACAAACATTAAATAAAGACAGACAAAGCTTCTCAGTAGCAGAATATCTAGTTTCAGGATCATTGAGAATCCTACTAAGATAATATATAGCCCGCTCGGCGCCGCTATCATCATCTTGAGCTAACAACCATCCGATGGCTTGGTCTTCGGCCGCAATATATAGCTTCAAAGGCTTTCTAGGCTGTGGAGGCACCAAGACAAGGGGATTAGTTAAGGCAGCCTTTATCTAGTCAAAGACCTCCTGTTGCTTGCCTCCCCAAATAATCTCCTCAGTGTTCTTTATTTTCAACAAGGGTGAGAAAGCTTCATTTTCCCAGCTGAGTTGACAATAAATCTCCTTAGGAAATTAATCTTGCCTAGCTAACTCTGCAAATCCTTCTTCATCCTAGGGGGTCTTGCCTCCAAGATAGCCCGAGCTTTGTTTTTGTCTACCTCAATGCCCTGGTTGTGCACCACGAAAGCTAGAAAATTGCATGCAGATACGCCAAAAGCACATTTAGTAGGGTTCATCTTGAGACTGTGGAGTCTCATCTATTTTAGAGTTTGTTCAAGATCAACCAAGTAGGCTTCTAAGCTCTTGGACTTGACCACCACATCGTCAATGTACACTTCCATGTTTTTGTCGATGAGGTAATGGAAAATGGCATTCTGGACCTTTGGTACGTGGCCCCAACATTCTTCAGGCCAAACATTCATAGATACCTAAGGCGCCAGGACACCTAAAGGCAGTCTTATGAGTGTTTGCCTCGGTCACATATATCTGGTTGTAACTAGAATAGCCGTCCATAAATGTCAAGATGACATTGTTTGGCACGGCGTCGACAAGCCTATTGGCCATATGCATGCCATACTCATCCATTGGAGTGGCCATGTTCAGATCTCTGTAGTCAATACAAACCCTGACCTGACCATTCTTTTTTTTATCACAAGGACTATATTGGACAGCAATTCTACGTACCTAGCGGTTCTGATGAACCCTGCCTTCAGCAGTCTTTCCACTTCAGCCTTGATCTGTGGCATCAGCTGCGGGTTGAACCTCCTCGGTGGTTGATTATGGGGCATGCAACCTTCCTTGATGGGAAACCTATGCTCTACCAAGGCTCTATCAAGGCCTGTCATCTCATGGTAGTCCCATGTAAAGCAATCACGGTAGTCCTTTATCAAAGCTACAAACTTTTCTCGTTGTTGAGGTTGTAGCTTGCCACTGACCTTGGTCAGCCTCGGTTTACTTTCGCTCCATAGATTTACTTCCACCAGAGAGTCTTGAGCTTCAAACGTAGGTATCATCCGAAACCTATTGGGAGGAGTATTTCAAGAATCCATCTTCTTCATACACAGCACCAAACATAGCCTCTTAAATGCTGGATTCGATTTGGAATAGGTGCAGCCGATCCAGCAGGCTTTGTACTTCTGTAGGGAGATTAATCATTATTCTCATTTCTAGGCCATGGGTTGGTCAACATTTAGAATTCAAAAGCCTTCCTAGTCCAATCACATGATTCTATGCCACCTTCCTCATAATCTCTAGGAATGGCAATGGGACGCAAGTGAGGGGAGTAGAACACAGCCTCAACAATCTTTACCTCGGTAGGGAATGGATTAGGGACTGCATCCACTATTTCCACCTTATCTCCTATCTATATCATTAGCTTTTGATGCAGGGTGGAAAAAACAAACTTACTGGTATGGATCCAATCTCTCCCCAGGATTACAACATATGAAGGCTTCCCTTCTATGACGAAGAAGGCCAAACGAGTAACCTTAGATATCCAACCGTTACATCGGCCACTAACACTCCCAAGGCATGAGATGGGCGGCCCACGAAACTGGTCATGGTCATGGTGGATGGAATGAGATCCTCGGCATTCTTCCCTAGCTTCTTCATTGTGGCCAACGACATGATGTTTAGCGTAGCACCACCGTCCACGAAGACGCGATTAAACAACTTCCCATTCAAATTGGCTTTGATCTATAATGGCTTCAAGTGTCTAGTCATGTCTGTCGTTAGTTCTTAGTTCCCCAGAACTCTAGTGGGGCACATTTATCATAGTTCTTCATTTCTCATAGTTCCTTCGGTCTGGGGCTCATCAACTGGCTAGGGTTGCTTAGGACTATGATGTCCGTACAGGCATTCTATCATTGCTTCGGTGAGTGGGCTATGGGGAGTCTCCACCATCCCTATTATGGTGTTGGGTTCTTCCCCCTGCCAATGAGTGCGTTAGGGGCAGCTGATTCGAGGGCTTGCTGCTCTGGAGCTGTGTCCTCGGCCGGTTTTGGGAAAACCTGTTCCAACACCATAGCAACAAAGGCTGCGGCCCATCTCTTACCGAGGTGAACATCTGGAGCCTTTCCCTCATTCTATTGAAAGCTCTTGCCCTCTGCAGCCTCCTATTCTGTGAGCGTGATTTGGAGGCCACTTTAGGTGCTGACGCTTCTACTGTCGTCTGTGTCATCCATTGATCCTGTGGCACCTCCGAGGAAGGCCTCGCAGTTCTAGTGGCCCTCAACTCGCGGTCATTCACAACAGTAATGTCCACTGAGGTCGAGTTCTGGGCCCAAGTGACTTGTGCTACCCTCCTTGCCTCTTTGGGGTGAGCCCCTTCCCTTAAGGTTGGCATGATGGCCTGTCCAATGGAATCATCGGCCAGCCTACCATGCCCCCCAGGTGGGACGTGTTGGAGTCTTTTCCTCAACTCCCTAGGCCTAGGTGCCTGCCTTTCAGGGTTGAGTTTAAACAAGTGTAGCTCCCTGACGTCATGGACAAGCTTCCCTGGCTTTGGGAGTCTCTTTCGGGAACCTTGAGACTGACTCGGTCCCCCTAACTGTAATTTCTCCTATGAGAGAGCCATGTGTTCTGCCACTGTGGATCCCCTAGGGGGTGATCCCAATCGGTCAAACACAAATGCTTCCTTTTTTGGGGAGACCTCCTGCTTGGGAACCCACACATACTTCTTCTTCCCTTTCCCTCGGTCACTCCCTGAGAAGGAAACCATGTTGATGTTCATGCTGGGGAAAGGGTCAGTGTTGACAATCATCTCTGGTGCCCCCTTGTCTGCCATTTTGAGCCTCCCTTTTCTAATGGCTTCTTGAATAGCTCGGCGGAAGATAATGCAGTTGGAAGTAGCATAATTGAAAGAATTATGCCACTTACAACACTTCTTCCGTTTTATCTCTTCAGGAGGGGGTATCTTATGGCCGTCGAGGAGTTTGATTTGTTTGCCTTTGAGGAGATAATCAAAGATTTGGTTAGCCTTAGAGATGTCAAAAGAATACTAAACATTATCCTCGTCTTTCTCCTTTCCCTTGGCAGGTTTAAGAACAGAACAGAGGTAGGCCTTACCCTTAACTATCTCGGCCATCAGGATGTCTGCCGTGTAATCGGCTGATTCATCGTAACCTGAGACCTCAATTGCATCCACCACTAATACTAATTGTGACCCTCGACCCCTGGTAGCACTCTTCCTTTCTCTTTCTTGTATGAACTGCTCAATCTGAACTGCCCTGGAAGCCAAGCCTTTGAGATCACTACAAGCTTGTCCAACAAGCTTCTCCTTCAATTGAGGGTGCATTCCAAAGATGGCCATTGAGGTAATTTGAGATTCTAGGAAAGGTACTGAGCACTTTCCGGCCGTCTTTCGGAATTTTCCAGTGAAGTCTGTCACAGCCTCATCCACCTTCTACCGTAAATTCATGAGATCGGTCCTGGTAACTTCAGGCGGTGGCCAATAAAATTTGTCATGGAAGCACCTTTCCATGTTTTCCCAAATCTGTATAAAATCAGGTGGGAGAGAGGAGTACCATGAGAAGGCAGTTCCTGTCAAGGACAAAGGGAACAGTTGCAGCTTGTGGTACTCATTCTAGCTTCCTTCCCTGCATTGGGCCGTCAATTGGCCGATGTGCTTCATTGTTGACTTGCCGGGGCTTTTAAATCCTCTAGGAAGAGGCACCAATCTATCCACCCACTCATGGTAAGGCCTCCTATACACTGGCCGGTCGAGTGGTTTCAACTAAACACCAAAGAACTTCTTGATGGTGTCAGTTATCAGATTAGGGTCCAGAGTTGGGCCCCCGATGATCTTTCATGTGGAGGCGTTAGTCGCCACATTGTATCTGGGGTACCCTGCGCCCCTGGCTGCAGTGATACCTGAGGTGGAGCATCTGTCCTTGGCTTCCCAGGTACTACTTGGGCTAGGTTAACAATGCCAAGTCTTGGAACAGATGCCTGCGTGCCTCGGTGAGGTGGAAGTTGATTCCATGGCTGCTCGACCGGGGCAACACTCATCGGTGTCTCTATATAGGAACCCACCGGGTAGGTACTGAGTGCTTCGGGGTACGACTAACTAGGAGGTAGGTTTGTCGAGCCTGGTGGGCTCTAGACTCATGGCTGCTGACACGGGCAATACCCGCCTATCCTGCCATTCCCTGATTCCGGGGCGAAGGCTTGCCCCCCTGCGTAAGTCGGGTAATTAGCCGCGGTAGAGCTTCCATAGGATGATCTTTGCGGCAGACCCTCTAAGCATGCTGCCTCGGGCGGCCTTCTGGCCAATTGCACTTGTCCCTGTTGAAGAGAAGTCGTATTAGTGACATTCGCCATAAACTGCCCCCTAGTGTTGGCAGTGGCAAAAGTACCAGGCTGAGGAATTACATGAGTAGGATTTACCTGATGAAAGAACGCTTGTTGAGGCCCAGTCATACTCCCACTCGGTGGACATTATTGCATGCCTCCCATAGGATTATAAGTGGATGCCTTCTGAGGTCAATCAGGGGTGGTGTATGGAAGAGTCTGATGCGTGCCTCCCATAGAATAAGGTCGTCCTCCCTGTGATTGGCCGGGTAAACAATCGTTCATTGTGCTACTGACTTGCGTAGCACGTCTCTGCTCCACTTCTTTGGCCAGTTGCACTTCATTGTGCACCATAGGTCTCACTATGTCAGCCAATTGGTGGGACAGTTGGTACATTATATCGTGTTTCCCCATGTCGTTTTGTTGCCAGATAAATGACATGGACATCACTAGAGGTTCCTCATAGTCTTGAGGAGAACTGTCATTTGACAAAGCATTAACCGGAGGAGGGGTTGTCCCCGAAACACTTACTAGCTCAGTGTTTTTTGTTTTAGGAGTAGTTCCCTTTTTTGATGTCAATGGAGGCTCCATACTTAAGTTCCTGCCAGAGCGTAGGTGCATACACCAACAATAATCTAGTCCAGGCGAATCAAACAGAATTGTTTGTTCACCTGTTCCTGCCCCACCGGGCGTGCCAATTTTTGTTGTCGTCAAACTCTTAGGCGGATCAAACAGAATTGTTTACATTTACTCTGTTCTATATATACACATAGGCCCTCGTCGGCCACTATTCGAGCCAACACTTGCCTACCGTTGGATCAATCTAGGATCAACTCCTATCATCTCTCGTCTCAATCAGTCTTGTTCTAACGGTTACTCATTAGACAATAACTCCCATAACCGTTGATCAATAATTACTATGAAGTGATTAAAAGACATCACTCCATCTTCTCTCTCCCATAACCTACGAAAACAACCATCTCTCTCGTTTTCTCTTTATCTTCTCTCAAAATCCCTAAGTCTTCAAATAGTAAGAACTAAGAACCTTGGTCCTGCTTCCACACGCTCTGAACATCAAACCAACCCACGAGAATCAGAACCTGACACTCCTAATTTCATTCTAGTCTCTCCCATTCAAAATCAGGTTACCGTAAAACCACTCGAATCACGACCAGCAAAGATGAAACACACACCGTGTGGAAATCCAAGACGATCAATGAAGGTTAAGTTTCACACTCCTTCTAAGAACACCTCTGGAACATCAATGGAGGATCCCATTGAAGCTGAGAAAGAGAGGGTTTAAATAATAACACACTTATTGTTAAACCATATGATTCTCCAATTTGGAAGTAGCTTGCCAAGATTTGGCCGATTCTAAATAATAATTGTTTCTGGTCTATAGGCAATGGAGTGAGAATTTCAGTTTGGAATGATTCAGGGATCCTCCTAGGCATAAAGCTTGTTGATTATTTGGCTCGTATTCCTAGTGGGCTTGTTGATCTTAGTGTCTGTGACCTTGTTGGAACTGATGGCTCGTTGGATTTCAGGTTTTTAGAGGCTTATATTCCATTTGATCTCGTCTCCAGAAGTCATGCTTTATTACCTCCAAAATTGGATTATGGTGATGATTTGAGATTGTGGCCAGGTGACAGTCTCGGTGTGTTCTCTATTGCTAGCGGTTTTCATCTTATTTCGAGTAATGATGTGGCACCAATTAATCCTCTTTGGACTAAAGTATGGAAGATTAAAGCTCTTGAGAGAGTTAGAACCTTTGTTTGGCTTCTAGTACATGACAGGCTGTTAGCTAACTCAAGGAAGAATGTTATGTGGTTGGAAAATCCATTTGGTTCTCCTTGTGGTAATGTGACAGAATCAACTCTCCATGCACTACATGATTGTCTCGTGCTTTGAATTTGTGGTTGGGTGTTTAATTAAAGTTGAAGCCTGGCGTTCTTTTTTTGGTGGTAATCTGGTCCAATGGCTTTAATTCAATTTGGTGGAAGCTAGTTGGAATAGAGATGGTGTCAAGTGGGCAACTTGTTGGGCCGTGGGATGTCATTTACTTTGGAATTAGAAGAATAAAGAAGAACATGATGTGCCTTATACTCGCCCTTTTAAACCTAGGGTCGTGGTCACTAATTGTGTGAAGGAGTATCGTACTACAATGGTTTCTAATGGGCTAGTGCATGATCGTGTCATGGAGCATGTTAATGTTAAGTGGGATCCCCCTGACGACGGTTGGTTGTGCCTTAACTATGATGGTGTCGTAAAGGCTTCTTCTATGGTTGCTGGATGTGGTGGTCTAGTGAGAAACTCTAATGGTGAGTGGCTTGCAGGTTTCTCTAAAAATATTGGTTTCTACGATCCTTTTGTTGTAGAGCCTTGGGGTGTTTTTATTGGCTTACAACTTGTTCACTCTAAGGGTTGGGGTAGAGTGGTGGTGCAGGTGGATGTCAAGGTGGCTTGTCATGTAATCCTTGGTACGTAGTGTGGACGCATTTTGGGGTGGAGTTCGTTCGAGAGATTCGTAAGCTATTGTAGTTGCCTTGGGAGATTCGTTTTGTTAGCATCTATTTAGAAGCTAATCGTTGTGCGAACGCTTTAGCAAACATTGAGTGTTGTCAATCTGATGATTTGATTTTTTATATATAAGCAGTGTCCTATTTCCGTAGGACCGTTATTGCTTTCAAATATTGTAGGGAGTTCTATTCCCAGACATGTTCCTGTTTAGTTCTTGTTCTCTTTTTGGGGCTTAGCCCCGTTTTATATGGGAATTTTATGCATGCTGATTTGGAAGTTTTGTGGTTTGAATCATGTTCGGTGCCTAGGCTCCACGTAGGGCCGAGCCCGGGGCACAAAGTATGTTGGTGTGCTTCCAGTTGAGATGCTTCGTAAAGATGAAGATTGAGTTTGGAAGGTCAGAGCTGGAGCTTGGATAATCCGAGGTAATCCTCTGTCCACGTCGGGTGGGGGGTACCTGCAAGACACTCCGACGCTCAAGTCAGTGGAAGAAGAGAGAGAAGTAAGAGAGAAAGAGTTAGGATAATGCGTTAGATTATTGGAAATGTTATCAGATACCTGGAAATGGAGGGCGGAACCTCTATTTATAGACAGTGTGTCGTACCTGAGTCGTTGGATGCGTGGGAGAGATCCTGACCATTGGATACGGGTCAATTAAGAGTGCGGACGTCCTGAAGTACGAGAGTGTGGGCCAGGCCCAAGCTAGTGAAGGTTTTGGCCCCGTCCGGAACAAATCAAAAAAACGTTTTCCTTGCTTGGTGACAATCTCGGCCCTTGGCCCGACCATTATAATCGCCATTTTGACCTCTTGAAAGAAGTGATTATGCATAGACTATTACAGGAAAAATAATAATTCCATCAAAAATAACAAAACAATAATTATTGTTGCATCGACTATTGTGAAGTTAATAAATAAAAAGCTATAACATGTTCATATATAATACTAAATTAAAAAATTTACATTACATTTATTTTATGAGGATCCAAACTCAATCTTTTTATAGAGAAAAAAGGGGCTTGGCCAAAAACCAGTTTAAATGAGGTAGTTACTAAACCTAGTTTTGTGTGACTATTATTAGTTATCTTGCTGTAGCCATAACCTAAGGTCGTGTTCTTTGTTATAGTCAGAATTAGACGATTCTGAACTCCCAGTTCATTTGATTTGATTTTGCTGTATAATAATGGAAAGGGTCGCTGAACTTGAACCTGAAAACCCAAACAAAATGTCTCCCTTTATTGGCTATTTCGCTAATGGCTTTGATCCGCTTAAACATCCCAAGTAAGCACGACAGACTATTGAGATGTGGGGAACAAAGAAGGCCATAAAAAAGGTATATTTCTTTCAACTTTAACAAAATCCTTATTTCCAAGTTTAGTTGAGGATGCACAAAGCCACAAACCATACTAGCTTACATGTGAAAATTGGACAACATAGTTGGAAAAATAATTGCACTGAATCATACAAGTTGCAACTTATTCAACCTTAAAAGTCTACCACTTAGCTTTCTTGTGATCCCACAAAAACTGCAACTTCTGGTTTTTCTCCCTATGCCATTTGCCCATTTTGTTGTTGTATTATTCTAAAAGTTTTATCATACATAACCTAATTTTAATTATTAGTTGTAGTCATTCTTAACTATTTATGATCTTGAATAATTTTACTTTGTCAAGATTATATTTTCAGGCCACGATATTACATGTGAGTTTAATTGACTGTTTCTTCGATTAACTATAATTCAACAATTTTCAGACGATTTTTATTGGAATTTCTATCATTTTGCAGGCTAGAAAGAGGCTGGCTCTCAGGCTGGCTCTTGGGATAGATGAAGAACTTGATTCTCAAAAAGATTTGGAGTTGGATGAAATGCAAAATGTTCTTGCAAAATGTACTATGTTAAAATATACTATGTTAAAAAAAATAACAAATTAACATTTGCTTATCAAAAAAAATATACTATGTTAAAATAACAAATTATATACTATATAATTGTTAGAATCCTTAAAAAATACTTGAAATCTTATCATGGTAGTTCAGTGCTTTTGAGCCGAAGTTGTTCGGTGCTCTTGTACCAGACCTGTTTGGTACTTAGGTATCGTACTCGTCAAAAACACTGCGTAGGAAGGTTTGGGAGTGTATTCCACGTGAGAGTAAAATTGAAATATTTGATGTTTAAGGGTGTGTGGTGAGGTGAGTAGGAGGGAGTGGGAAAAGCATGAGCCCAAGTAAAAAGATTGAGTAAATCATATAGGTGGCAAAGCTATGCATAAGCAAAACTGAAGACCTAAGGAGATGACAACACACTATGTATATGATTTGTTAGAATTACAATTAAAAAGATTACACTAAAGAGATTAAATTTGCAAGCATGTGAGTTATAGTAAGCAAATTAACAAAGATGTATCGAGATGAGGTTGTTGGAACAAAAACTTAAAATCTATAATTCAATTAATAATATAAATTAGACAAACATGTGAGTGTGTGGACAACGTAAACCATCGGAGAATAAATTGAGCGCCAAATTACAAGCGAGTACTGTCTAAGTCTAATATCTATTTAATCAAACAAACAACTTACTAAAAGACAATTTTGGACATCTTCATTTTTGACACATCACCACTCTATTTTTCATTTTTTAATTATATTTTCTCTTCCTTTCTAACTCTCTCTCTCTCTCTCTCTCTCTCAATCTCACATTTCTCAATATTTCTCACTTTTTTACACATCAACTATTTGTGGTCCCACACCCTTTATTTAAAAATATTTCTTTTTCCAATCTTTTTTAATCTACTATATAATATAATATAATTAAATTAATATTAAATAATTTACAATTAACTTTTATTTACTATCTAATCTAATATCTATTTATACAACAAACCACATTTAAATTACTCAAACAAGTCTCCCTATTTATTTAAACTCTTCTAACTAATGACAACATTGTAATTAACTATCACACATTTTTTCAAAATTTCTTCTCACTCCTACTTTTCCTACTTTCTCATATTTTTTTTCAAATTTCAAAATTCTAATCAAACTCACTCACTTTATTTTTCCACTATCTACTATAATCTACTAATCAATTAAAATAATCAATTGAAACTACGAGATAACTGCACTGATATATAAAAAACACGGGATAACTGTACTGATATATAAAAAACACGAAATTAATATCTAAAAAAACAAGAAGACTTAATGACTATTTAAACTACTAATTAATATTTAAAACACATGTGACAAATATTTGTCACTAATACTTATAAAAGGACAAATAATTGTAACGATAAATAGTAATACACAGGATAAATACCTCTTATTGATAATCTAACATCTATCTAATATCTATTTATCTAATCTAATATCTATTTATAAAAAACAAACCACACTTAAATTATCCAAACAATCTAATCTATCTATCTAATATCTATTTATCTATTTATACAAACAAACCACACTTAAATTACCCAAACAAGCCTCCCTATTTACTTCACAGCTCATCTAACTAAGGGTAACGTTGTAATTTACTATCACATTTCTTTCAAATCTAATCTAAACTATCTAATCTAATCTATCTATCTAATATCTATTTATACAAACAAACAACACTTAAATTACCCAAACAAGCCTCCCTATTTACTTGACAACTCATCAAACTAAGGGTAACGTTGTAATTTACTATGACATTTTTTTCAAATTTCTTCTCCCAATGCACTTTCTTCTCATTCCCACTTTTTCTTTCCAACTTTCTCCTTCTTTATTTCAAATTTCGAAATTCAAATCAAACCCACCCACTTTCTTTTCCCACTATCTACTATAACCTGCTGATTAACTAAAATAATCAATTTGCTTATCTAAAAAAACTAAAATAATCAACTGAAACTACGAGATAACTGTACTAATATATTAAAAAAACATGGGATAACTTCACTGTCATATAAAAAAACACGAGATTAATATCTAAAAAAACGTTAATGACTATTTAAACTATTGATCTATCTAATATCTATTTATACAAACAAACCACACTTAAATAACCCAAACAAGCCTCCTTATTTACTTGACAACTCATCTAACTAAGGGTAACATTGTAATTTACTATGACATTTTTTTCAAATTTCGTCTCCCAGTGCACTTTCTCCTCATTCCCACTTTTTCTTTCCAACTTTCTCCTTCTTTATTTCAAATTTCGAAATTCAAATCAAACCCACCCACTTTCTTTTCCCACTATCTACTATAACCTGCTGATTAACTAAAATAATCAATTTGCTTATCTAAAAAATAATAATTCCATCAAAAATAACAAAACAATAATTATTGTTGCATCGACTATTGTGAAGTTAATAAATAAAAAGCTATAACATGTTCATATATAATACTAAATTAAAAAATTTACATTACATTTATTTTATGAGGATCCAAACTCAATCTTTTTATAGAGAAAAAAGGGGCTTGGCCAAAAACCAGTTTAAATGAGGTAGTTACTAAACCTAGTTTTGTGTGACTATTATTAGTTATCTTGCTGTAGCCGTAACCTAAGGTCGTGTTCTTTGTTATAGTCAGAATTAGACGATTCTGAACTCCCAGTTCATTTGATTTGATTTTGCTGTATAATAATGGAAAGGGTCGCTGAACTTGAACCTGAAAACCCAAACAAAATGTCTCCCTTTATTGGCTATTTCGCTAATGGCTTTGATCCGCTTAAACATCCCAAGTAAGCACGACAGACTATTGAGATGTGGGGAACAAAGAAGGCCATAAAAAAGGTATATTTCTTTAAACTTTAACAAAATCCTTATTTCCAAGTTTAGTTGAGGATGCACAAAGCCACAAACCATACTAGCTTACATGTGAAAATTGGACAACATAGTTGGAAAAATAATTGCACTGAATCATACAAGTTGCAACTTATTCAACCTTAAAAGTCTACCACTTAGCTTTCTTGTGATCCCACAAAAACTGCAACTTCTGGTTTTTCTCCCTATGCCATTTGCCCATTTTGTTGTTGTATTATTCTAAAAGTTTTATCATACATAACCTAATTTTAATTATTAGTTGTAGTCATTCTTAACTATTTATGATCTTGAATAATTTTACTTTGTCAAGATTATATTTTCAGGCCACGATATTACATGTGAGTTTAATTGACTGTTTCTTCGATTAACTATAATTCAACAATTTTCAGACGATTTTTATTGGAATTTCTATCATTTTGCAGGCTAGAAAGAGGCTGGCTCTCAGGCTGGCTCTTGGGATAGATGAAGAACTTGATTCTCAAAAAGATTTGGAGTTGGATGAAATGCAAAATGTTCTTGCAAAATGTACTATGTTAAAATATACTATGTTAAAAAAAATAACAAATTAACATTTGCTTATCAAAAAAAATATACTATGTTAAAATAACAAATTATATACTATATAATTGTTAGAATCCTTAAAAAATACTTGAAATCTTATCATGGTAGTTCAGTGCTTTTGAGCCGAAGTTGTTCGGTGCTCTTGTACCAGACCTGTTTGGTACTTTGGTATCGTACTCGTCAAAAGCACTGCGTAGGAAGGTTTGGGAGTGTATTCCACGTGAGAGTAAAATTGAAATATTTGATGTTTAAGGGTGTGTGGTGAGGTGAGTAGGAGGGAGTGGGAAAAGCATGAGCCCAAGTAAAAAGATTGAGTAAATCATATAGGTGGCAAAGCTATGCATAAGCAAAACTGAAGACCTAAGGAGATGACAACACACTATGTATATGATTTGTTAGAATTACAATTAAAAAGATTAAACTAAAGAGATTAAATTTGCAAGCATGTGAGTTATAGTAAGCAAATTAACAAAGATGTATCGAGATGAGGTTGTTGGAACAAAAACTTAAAATCTATAATTCAATTAATAATATAAATTAGACAAACATGTGAGTGTGTGGACAACGTAAACCATCGGAGAATAAATTGAGCGCCAAATTACAAGCGAGTACTGTCTAAGTCTAATATCTATTTAATCAAACAAACAACTTACTAAAAGACAATTTTGGACATCTTCATTTTTGACACATCACCACTCTATTTTTCATTTTTTAATTATATTTTCTCTTCCTTTCTAACTCTCTCTCTCTCTCTCTCTCTCTTTCAATCTCACATTTCTCAATATTTCTCACTTTTTTACACATCAACTATTTGTGGTCCCACACCCTTTATTTAAAAATATTTCTTTTTCCAATCTTTTTTAATCTACTATATAATATAATATAATTAAATTAATATTAAATAATTTACAATTAACTTTTATTTACTATCTAATCTAATATCTATTTATACAAACAAACCACATTTAAATTACTCAAACAAGTCTCCCTATTTATTTAAACTCTTCTAACTAATGACAACATTGTAATTAACTATCACACATTTTTTCAAAATTTCTTCTCACTCCTACTTTTTTCCTACTTTCTCATATTTTTTTTCAAATTTCAAAATTCTAATCAAACTCACTCACTTTATTTTTCCACTATCTACTATAATCTACTAATCAATTAAAATAATCAATTGAAACTACGAGATAACTGCACTGATATATAAAAAACACGGGATAACTGTACTGATATATAAAAAACACGAAATTAATATCTAAAAAAACAAGAAGACTTAATGACTATTTAAACTACTAATTAATATTTAAAACACATGTGACAAATATTTGTCACTAATACTTATAAAAGGACAAATAATTGTAACGATAAATAGTAATACACAGGATAAATACCTCTTATTGATAATCTAACATCTATCTAATATCTATTTATCTAATCTAATATCTATTTATAAAAAACAAACCACACTTAAATTATCCAAACAATCTAATCTATCTATCTAATATCTATTTATCTATTTATACAAACAAACCACACTTAAATTACCCAAACAAGCCTCCCTATTTACTTCACAGCTCATCTAACTAAGGGTAACGTTGTAATTTACTATCACATTTCTTTCAAATCTAATCTAATCTATCTAATCTAATCTATCTATCTAATATCTATTTATACAAACAAACAACACTTAAATTACCCAAACAAGCCTCCCTATTTACTTGACAACTCATCAAACTAAGGGTAACGTTGTAATTTACTATGACATTTTTTTCAAATTTCTTCTCCCAATGCACTTTCTTCTCATTCCCACTTTTTCTTTCCAACTTTCTCCTTCTTTATTTCAAATTTCGAAATTCAAATCAAACCCACCCACTTTCTTTTCCCACTATCTACTATAACCTGCTGATTAACTAAAATAATCAATTTGCTTATCTAAAAAAACTAAAATAATCAACTGAAACTACGAGATAACTGTACTAATATATTAAAAAAACATGGGATAACTTCACTGTCATATAAAAAAACACGAGATTAATATCTAAAAAAACGTTAATGACTATTTAAACTATTGATCTATCTAATATCTATTTATACAAACAAACCACACTTAAATAACCCAAACAAGCCTCCTTATTTACTTGACAACTCATCTAACTAAGGGTAACATTGTAATTTACTATGACATTTTTTTCAAATTTCGTCTCCCAGTGCACTTTCTTCTCATTCCCACTTTTTCTTTCCAACTTTCTCCTTCTTTATTTCAAATTTCGAAATTCAAATCAAACCCACCCACTTTCTTTTCCCACTATCTACTATAACCTGCTGATTAACTAAAATAATCAATTTGCTTATCTAAAAAATAATAATTCCATCAAAAATAACAAAACAATAATTATTGTTGCATCGACTATTGTGAAGTTAATAAATAAAAAGCTATAACATGTTCATATATAATACTAAATTAAAAAATTTACATTACATTTATTTTATGAGGATCCAAACTCAATCTTTTTATAGAGAAAAAAGGGGCTTGGCCAAAAACCAGTTTAAATGAGGTAGTTACTAAACCTAGTTTTGTGTGACTATTGTTAGTTATCTTGCTGTAGCCGTAACCTAAGGTCGTGTTCTTTGTTATAGTCAGAATTAGACGATTCTGAACTCCCAGTTCATTTGATTTGATTTTGCTGTATAATAATGGAAAGGGTCGCTGAACTTGAACCTGAAAACCCAAACAAAATGTCTCCCTTTATTGGCTATTTCGCTAATGGCTTTGATCCGCTTAAACATCCCAAGTAAGCACGACAGACTATTGAGATGTGGGGAACAAAGAAGGCCATAAAAAAGGTATATTTCTTTCAACTTTAACAAAATCCTTATTTCCAAGTTTAGTTGAGGATGCACAAAGCCACAAACCATACTAGCTTACATGTGAAAATTGGACAACATAGTTGGAAAAATAATTGCACTGAATCATACAAGTTGCAACTTATTCAACCTTAAAAGTCTACCACTTAGCTTTCTTGTGATCCCACAAAAACTGCAACTTCTGGTTTTTCTCCCTATGCCATTTGCCCATTTTGTTGTTGTATTATTCTAAAAGTTTTATCATACATAACCTAATTTTAATTATTAGTTGTAGTCATTCTTAACTATTTATGATCTTGAATAATTTTACTTTGTCAAGATTATATTTTCAGGCCACGATATTACATGTGAGTTTAATTGACTGTTTCTTCGATTAACTATAATTCAACAATTTTCAGACGATTTTTATTGGAATTTCTATCATTTTGCAGGCTAGAAAGAGGCTGGCTCTCAGGCTGGCTCTTGGGATAGATGAAGAACTTGATTCTCAAAAAGATTCGGAGTTGGATGAAATGCAAAATGTTCTTGCAAAATGTACTATGTTAAAATATACTATGTTAAAAAAAATAACAAATTAACATTTGCTTATCAAAAAAAATATACTATGTTATAATAACAAATTATATACTATAATTGTTAGAATCCTTAAAAAATACTTGAAATCTTATCATGGTAGTTCAGTGCTTTTGAGCCGAAGTTGTTCGGTGCTCTTGTACCAGACCTGTTTGGTACTTTGGTATCGTACTCGTCAAAAACACTGCGTAGGAAGGTTTGGGAGTGTATTCCACGTGAGAGTAAAATTGAAATATTTGATGTTTAAGGGTGTGTGGTGAGGTGAGTAGGAGGGAGTGGGAAAAGCATGAGGCCAAGTAAAAAGATTGAGTAAATCATATAGGTGGCAAAGCTATGCATAAGCAAAACTGAAGACCTAAGGAGATGACAACACACTATGTATATGATTTGTTAGAATTACAATTAAAAAGATTAAACTAAAGAGATTAAATTTGCAAGCATGTGAGTTATAGTAAGCAAATTAACAAAGATGTATCGAGATGAGGTTGTTGGAACAAAAACTTAAAATCTATAATTCAATTAATAATATAAATTAGACAAACATGTGAGTGTGTGGACAACGTAAACCATCGGAGAATAAATTGAGCGCCAAATTACAAGCGAGTACTGTCTAAGTCTAATATCTATTTAATCAAACAAACAACTTACTAAAAGACAATTTTGGACATCTTCATTTTTGACACATCACCACTCTATTTTTCATTTTTTAATTATATTTTCTCTTCCTTTCTAACTCTCTCTCTCTCTCTCTCTCTCTCTCTTTCAATCTCACATTTCTCAATATTTCTCACTTTTTTACACATCAACTATTTGTGGTCCCACACCCTTTATTTAAAAATATTTCTTTTTCCAATCTTTTTTAATCTACTATATAATATAATATAATTAAATTAATATTAAATAATTTACAATTAACTTTTATTTACTATCTAATCTAATATCTATTTATACAAACAAACCACATTTAAATTACTCAAACAAGTCTCCCTATTTATTTAAACTCTTCTAACTAATGACAACATTGTAATTAACTATCACACATTTTTTCAAAATTTCTTCTCACTCCTACTTTTTTCCTACTTTCTCATATTTTTTTTCAAATTTCAAAATTCTAATCAAACTCACTCACTTTATTTTTCCACTATCTACTATAATCTACTAATCAATTAAAATAATCAATTGAAACTACGAGATAACTGCACTGATATATAAAAAACACGGGATAACTGTACTGATATATAAAAAACACGAAATTAATATCTAAAAAAACAAGAAGACTTAATGACTATTTAAACTACTAATTAATATTTAAAACACATGTGACAAATATTTGTCACTAATACTTATAAAAGGACAAATAATTGTAACGATAAATAGTAATACACAGGATAAATACCTCTTATTGATAATCTAACATCTATCTAATATCTATTTATCTAATCTAATATCTATTTATAAAAAACAAACCACACTTAAATTATCCAAACAATCTAATCTATCTATCTAATATCTATTTATCTATTTATACAAACAAACCACACTTAAATTACCCAAACAAGCCTCCCTATTTACTTCACAGCTCATCTAACTAAGGGTAACGTTGTAATTTACTATCACATTTCTTTCAAATCTAATCTAATCTATCTAATCTAATCTATCTATCTAATATCTATTTATACAAACAAACAACACTTAAATTACCCAAACAAGCCTCCCTATTTACTTGACAACTCATCAAACTAAGGGTAACGTTGTAATTTACTATGACATTTTTTTCAAATTTCTTCTCCCAATGCACTTTCTTCTCATTCCCACTTTTTCTTTCCAACTTTCTCCTTCTTTATTTCAAATTTCGAAATTCAAATCAAACCCACCCACTTTCTTTTCCCACTATCTACTATAACCTGCTGATTAACTAAAATAATCAATTTGCTTATCTAAAAAAACTAAAATAATCAACTGAAACTACGAGATAACTGTACTAATATATTAAAAAAACATGGGATAACTTCACTGTCATATAAAAAACACGAGATTAATATCTAAAAAAACGTTAATGACTATTTAAACTATTGATCTATCTAATATCTATTTATACAAACAAACCACACTTAAATAACCCAAACAAGCCTCCTTATTTACTTGACAACTCATCTAACTAAGGGTAACATTGTAATTTACTATGACATTTTTTTCAAATTTCGTCTCCCAGTGCACTTTCTTCTCATTCCCACTTTTTCTTTCCAACTTTCTCCTTCTTTATTTCAAATTTCGAAATTCAAATCAAACCCACCCACTTTCTTTTCCCACTATCTACTATAACCTGCTGATTAACTAAAATAATCAATTTGCTTATCTAAAAAATAATAATTCCATCAAAAATAACAAAACAATAATTATTGTTGCATCGACTATTGTGAAGTTAATAAATAAAAAGCTATAACATGTTCATATATAATACTAAATTAAAAAATTTACATTACATTTATTTTATGAGGATCCAAACTCAATCTTTTTATAGAGAAAAAAGGGGCTTGGCCAAAAACCAGTTTAAATGAGGTAGTTACTAAACCTAGTTTTGTGTGACTATTGTTAGTTATCTTGCTGTAGCCGTAACCTAAGGTCGTGTTCTTTGTTATAGTCAGAATTAGACGATTCTGAACTCCCAGTTCATTTGATTTGATTTTGCTGTATAATAATGGAAAGGGTCGCTGAACTTGAACCTGAAAACCCAAACAAAATGTCTCCCTTTATTGGCTATTTCGCTAATGGCTTTGATCCGCTTAAACATCCCAAGTAAGCACGACAGACTATTGAGATGTGGGGAACAAAGAAGGCCATAAAAAAGGTATATTTCTTTCAACTTTAACAAAATCCTTATTTCCAAGTTTAGTTGAGGATGCACAAAGCCACAAACCATACTAGCTTACATGTGAAAATTGGACAACATAGTTGGAAAAATAATTGCACTGAATCATACAAGTTGCAACTTATTCAACCTTAAAAGTCTACCACTTAGCTTTCTTGTGATCCCACAAAAACTGCAACTTCTGGTTTTTCTCCCTATGCCATTTGCCCATTTTGTTGTTGTATTATTCTAAAAGTTTTATCATACATAACCTAATTTTAATTATTAGTTGTAGTCATTCTTAACTATTTATGATCTTGAATAATTTTACTTTGTCAAGATTATATTTTCAGGCCACGATATTACATGTGAGTTTAATTGACTGTTTCTTCGATTAACTATAATTCAACAATTTTCAGACGATTTTTATTGGAATTTCTATCATTTTGCAGGCTAGAAAGAGGCTGGCTCTCAGGCTGGCTCTTGGGATAGATGAAGAACTTGATTCTCAAAAAGATTCGGAGTTGGATGAAATGCAAAATGTTCTTGCAAAATGTACTATGTTAAAATATACTATGTTAAAAAAAATAACAAATTAACATTTGCTTATCAAAAAAAATATACTATGTTATAATAACAAATTATATACTATAATTGTTAGAATCCTTAAAAAATACTTGAAATCTTATCATGGTAGTTCAGTGCTTTTGAGCCGAAGTTGTTCGGTGCTCTTGTACCAGACCTGTTTGGTACTTTGGTATCGTACTCGTCAAAAACACTGCGTAGGAAGGTTTGGGAGTGTATTCCACGTGAGAGTAAAATTGAAATATTTGATGTTTAAGGGTGTGTGGTGAGGTGAGTAGGAGGGAGTGGGAAAAGCATGAGGCCAAGTAAAAAGATTGAGTAAATCATATAGGTGGCAAAGCTATGCATAAGCAAAACTGAAGACCTAAGGAGATGACAACACACTATGTATATGATTTGTTAGAATTACAATTAAAAAGATTAAACTAAAGAGATTAAATTTGCAAGCATGTGAGTTATAGTAAGCAAATTAACAAAGATGTATCGAGATGAGGTTGTTGGAACAAAAACTTAAAATCTATAATTCAATTAATAATATAAATTAGACAAACATGTGAGTGTGTGGACAACGTAAACCATCGGAGAATAAATTGAGCGCCAAATTACAAGCGAGTACTGTCTAAGTTTAATATCTATTTAATCAAACAAACAACTTACTAAAAGACAATTTTGGACATCTTCATTTTTGACACATCACCACTCTATTTTTCATTTTTTAATTATATTTTCTCTTCCTTTCTAACTCTCTCTCTCTCTCTCTCTCTCTCTTTCAATCTCACATTTCTCAATATTTCTCACTTTTTTACACATCAACTATTTGTGGTCCCACACCCTTTATTTAAAAATATTTCTTTTTCCAATCTTTTTTAATCTACTATATAATATAATATAATTAAATTAATATTAAATAATTTACAATTAACTTTTATTTACTATCTAATCTAATATCTATTTATACAAACAAACCACATTTAAATTACTCAAACAAGTCTCCCTATTTATTTAAACTCTTCTAACTAATGACAACATTGTAATTAACTATCACACATTTTTTCAAAATTTCTTCTCACTCCTACTTTTTTCCTACTTTCTCATATTTTTTTTCAAATTTCAAAATTCTAATCAAACTCACTCACTTTATTTTTCCACTATCTACTATAATCTACTAATCAATTAAAATAATCAATTGAAACTACGAGATAACTGCACTGATATATAAAAAACACGGGATAACTGTACTGATATATAAAAAACACGAAATTAATATCTAAAAAAACAAGAAGACTTAATGACTATTTAAACTACTAATTAATATTTAAAACACATGTGACAAATATTTGTCACTAATACTTATAAAAGGACAAATAATTGTAACGATAAATAGTAATACACAGGATAAATACCTCTTATTGATAATCTAACATCTATCTAATATCTATTTATCTAATCTAATATCTATTTATAAAAAACAAACCACACTTAAATTATCCAAACAATCTAATCTATCTATCTAATATCTATTTATCTATTTATACAAACAAACCACACTTAAATTACCCAAACAAGCCTCCCTATTTACTTCACAGCTCATCTAACTAAGGGTAACGTTGTAATTTACTATCACATTTCTTTCAAATCTAATCTAATCTATCTAATCTAATCTATCTATCTAATATCTATTTATACAAACAAACAACACTTAAATTACCCAAACAAGCCTCCCTATTTACTTGACAACTCATCAAACTAAGGGTAACGTTGTAATTTACTATGACATTTTTTTCAAATTTCTTCTCCCAATGCACTTTCTTCTCATTCCCACTTTTTCTTTCCAACTTTCTCCTTCTTTATTTCAAATTTCGAAATTCAAATCAAACCCACCCACTTTCTTTTCCCACTATCTACTATAACCTGCTGATTAACTAAAATAATCAATTTGCTTATCTAAAAAAACTAAAATAATCAACTGAAACTACGAGATAACTGTACTAATATATTAAAAAAACATGGGATAACTTCACTGTCATATAAAAAAACACGAGATTAATATCTAAAAAAACGTTAATGACTATTTAAACTATTGATCTATCTAATATCTATTTATACAAACAAACCACACTTAAATAACCCAAACAAGCCTCCTTATTTACTTGACAACTCATCTAACTAAGGGTAACATTGTAATTTACTATGACATTTTTTTCAAATTTCGTCTCCCAGTGCACTTTCTTCTCATTCCCACTTTTTCTTTCCAACTTTCTCCTTCTTTATTTCAAATTTCGAAATTCAAATCAAACCCACCCACTTTCTTTTCCCACTATCTACTATAACCTGCTGATTAACTAAAATAATCAATTTGCTTATCTAAAAAAACTAAAATAATCAACTGAAACTACGAGATAACTGCACTAATATATTAAAAAAACATGGGATAACTTCACTGTCATATAAAAAAACACGAGATTAATATCTAAAAAAAACTTAATGACTATTTAAACTACTGATTAATATTTAAAACACATGTGACAAATATTTGTCACTATACCTAAAAAATGTCAAATAATTGTCACAGACATATAATAAAACACGGGATAAATGTTTTTTATTGATAATCTACTATCTATCTTTTACTATCTACTATAATCTACTAATGAACTAAAATAATTAATTGAAACTATGAGATAACTGCACTGATATATAAACAACCACGGGATAACTGTACTGGTATATAAAAAAAATACGAAATAACTGCAATGATATATATAAAAACATGGGATAACTACACTGATATAAAAAAAATACTGCACTAATATATTTGATAATCTACTATCTATCTTTTACTATCTACTATAATCTACTAATCAACTAAAATAATCAATTGAAACTATGAGATAACTTCACTGATATATAAAAAAACACGGGATAACTACACTAATAAATAAAAAACACGAGATTAATATTTGTCATTGATAATTAAAATTTTTGAAGACTATTACTACAACCCTACTATCTAGAGAACAAAAAATCTTAATGACTATTTAAACTACTAATTAATATTTAAAATAAATATTTCTTATTATAATCTACTATCTAACTTTTACTATCTACTATAATCTACTAATCAACTAAAATAATCAACTGAAACTACGAGATAACTGCACTAATATATATATATATATATAAACACGGGATAACTGCAGTGATATATAAAAAACACAGTATTAATATTTGCCATTGATAAATATAATTTTTGAAGACTACTATAAACCTACTATCTAAAAAAACAAGAAGGCTTAATGACTATTTAAACCGATCAATACACAAGTGACACATATTTTTCACTAATACCAAAAAATGACAAATAATTGTCACTGATAAATAAAAAAAACACGGGATAAATATTTCTTATTGATAATCTACTATCTATCTTTTACTATCTACAATAATCTATTAATCAACTCAAATAATCAATTGAAACTATAAGATAATTGCACTGATACATAAAAAACACGGGATAACTGCAATGATATACAAAAAATACAGGGATAATTGCAATGATACATATATAAAAACACGGGATATCTGCATTGATATATAAAAAACCACAGGATGATAACACTGATATATAAAAAAACACTGCACTGATATGTAAAAAAACGCAGGATAAATGCATAGAATGTTTTTAAATGTTACTTTTACATTTTTAGATTTTAATATTTATCTATTTTTTATTTGAAACTCCTTTTTTATCTAATTTAAATTTGTCTTTATTTTCACGGGGTAATGTTCAAACTATTTAAATACTGTCTAAGTTCATTCATAAAAAAAACACAACAGCACCCGTATGCACGGGTATTCTACTAGTATTATATATAGCGTTACACTGCATACTTGAGGTTGAAAAGGAAAAAAGTTGTTTATAACACTACCTACAATTGCTGCAATAAAATCAGCTGCGTTGGTCTTCTCCTACAAATGCATTTTTTATATTCTCCTTTTAAAGCACATGAAATCATAACATAATTTTAATATATAATATTATTAAAAATAGACACAAATTTGCTCAATTCAGGGTGGTCAAAAGGCAAAAGGTGTCCTAAAGGAACGATGTTGCTTCAATGTTCAATCTTCTACGCCTTAAGACGAGAAGCACAAAAAATGCATGCCTTGCAACAACAGAAAGGTGCAAAGACAAGAAAATAAAATATTTGATTCATGTACATCAAATTTGCCAGAAAAATCAACCACTCAAACATAACATTCATAGTGAAAGAAATAAAAAATAAAAAAAAGGTTCAATTCGAGATTATACTTGACAGGCAAAACATGTTTCCCCTTCTCAATAATGAGGATTAAAAAATCAAAATTAAATACTCGTACAAATTAAACCATCATAAAAGAGATTGCGTTAATCCTCAAGTAGGAGGCAGAACACAAACATAAAAATAAAAAGGTAAATTCTACCATACCCATCCAATGTTGGGTGGGTATGATACCTTCTAGGCAAAATACTCAATGACACCTATTTTTTCTATTTAAATATTTTAAAATAAAAATAAATTTTGACCTAATTTTGCCTAGAAGGTATCATACCCACCCAACTATGGATGGGTATGGGAGTAATCACCAAATAAAAAACCAACTTGGGAAACCTTGTAATTAAACCTGACCAAAAAAGCAACACCACACATTAGCACCAAAATTCTCTCTATTTAGTAACTTCTTTTCTACAAAGAAAAATAAAATAAAAAAATATAAAAATGACAAAACCAAGTTAAGAAACCTTGTAAAATCGATGCCATGGCCTTGTCTAGCGTGACAATGTACACTCTCTTTTTCCAGTCTGCATCTATTCATGTAATGCTAATTTAGTAATTGATTTCGGCGTGATTGGTTGTTTGAAAAATTAATTAATTAACAATTCAAAAAAAAAATTAATTAATTGATCAATTAATCACGCCGAAAACATTTACTAATTCAACATCGATGAAATAATAATTTAATTGTGTTAGCTCCTCTTTAAATGCACCATCGATATGCATCTACGTACAACAGAGACTAGTCTCTTAACTTATTTTAACAAGGGAACGGAGGAAGATGAAAACGATGGAGGGTTTGGTGAGGGATTGATTGGTTAAATATAGTTTGGGTTTTATTTGTTCATGAAAGAGGTGCCTTGCATGCATGTTCTTTGCACCACCAACCAAGTGATCTTTTTTAAATGAAATTTTTGTTTATAGAAATAACAAGGTGTTCCCAGCCGACCTCCCAGGAAGGCTCGGTTACACCACACTTCCTGGCCGGTACGTCTGATTCATGAAGACAAGACAAGGTCGTTGGAGGCTGCAGCCTTCCTTCAGAACCGAGGGACTCACTGTCCACAACTCAGCCGTATCATCACCTTCGGTCGCAAGCAAGTATGGGCTGAACATATATGGAAAGTCCACAATTCTTGCCTGTATTAATGTACCGTAATTATTAGCATTAATGAGGTTTTGTATCATAAATATACGCACTGGAGGCCAATAAACGGATCCTAAATCCAACATTCTTACTTTACACTATACTTGATACTCTTAATCTCTCACTCTCAGTCATCACACCCAAGCTACGTCCGGCCCAAAGGAATAGTTAGGAACATTGGCGCCCACCGTGGGGCCCTGGTAAAACACTCCTACCCCACAAAGTCTTTCACCAGAGCCAAAGATGGTAGTTTCAACTAGATCTAATGGCCCTTCTTCCAGCGACACTGACCCCGGGTTACTAGAGCTCCTGGATGCAGTAAACGCGCTTCAAGACCAAAATGCAGAGCAGGCACGCAGGAATGAAGAGCATACCCTGCGTGCCCAAGCCTTGGAAGCTCGAGAAACAAGGCTTCAAGAGCAACTAGCAGCACTTCAGAACAACAGAGAAGCAGAGAACCTCAGGCCTCCCCTGAGAGCATTTAAGCCCTTTGCAGACAATATTGTAGCAACACCCATTCCCCATAGGTTCTGAGAGCCTGTGATTGGGACCTATGATGGCACAGGCGATCCTCAAAGCCACGTTGACGCCTTCCAGACTCAGATGATGATCAGTGGAGGAACTGATCTCGTCAGCTGCAAGATGTCCGCTGGGACGCTCACGGAAGTCGCCCTTAAATGGTTCAAGGGACTAACTGCACGATCCATCGACAGCTTCGACGATCTTGCCAACCGATTCGTACAATAGTTCTCAGCCAATCCTCACTTCTCCGAAACAAGGTATCCCTCTTCTCCTATACCTGGCGGTTTCTAAGGATGCTTGTAGTGCAGTCTTGGTGCAAGAGCTGGGCGGTCATCAACTCCCGGTGTACTACATTAGCCAGATGTGGAGGGGAGTGGAACAAAGGTACCAGAAGATTGAGAAGCCAGCTTACGCCGTTGTCCTAGCGGCCAGAAAGCTCAGACACTACTTCCAAAGTCACTCGGTGATGGTAAAAACAGATCTGCCAATTCGCCAAGTCCTTGCAAAGCTGGATCTTGCAGGAAGAATGGTAGCTTGGTTAGTAGAGCTATCAGAATTTGATGTCAAATATGTCCCTAGAGGACCAATCAAAGCACAAGCACTGGCCGATTTCGTAGCTGAATTAGTAGAAGCAGATCCAGAAGTTACCCCACCAGTAGAGTTCGTGGACCTTATCTGTTGACGTACGGTTCTTCAAACATGAGGGGTAGTGGTGCCGGGATTACTTTGGAAGGGCCGGACAGTATCCTCCTAGAACAATCTCTCCGCTTCAACTTCAGAGCCAGCAATAATCAGGCGGAGTATGAGGCGCTCATCGCTGGAATGATGCTTTCCACAGATCTGGGTGTGAAACACCTGAAGGTACGCAGTGACTCCCTCCTTATCACCGGGTAGGTCACTAACGCCTTCAGCACTAAAGACGAGCTCCTCAGCAGATACTGCGACAAGGTACAAAACCTCAAATCTAAATTCATTTCTTTTGAGCTAACCCATGTCCCTAGAGAACAGAATGGTAGAGCTGATATCCTCGCCAAACTCGCCAGTACTAAAAAAACCTGGCAACAATCACTCAGTGATCCAAGAAACATTATTTGAACCCAGCGTAAATAAAATACAGGTTCTCTCAAATGAGATTGAGCCTGTGAGCTGGATGACCAATATAATTGCTTACATGCAGGGTGAACAGTTGCAACTGCAGGAAGCGGAGCTGAAGAAATTGGCAAAAATAGCGGTAAAGTATGTCCTCGTTGAGGCCAAACTGTACAAAAGAGGATTCTTACTACCCCTCCTCAAGTGCATACCGGAACAGAAAGCTACGGAGATCCTGAAGGAGATCCATGAAGGAGTCTACAGCAGTCATGTGGGAGGCCAAGCCCTCGCCGCCAAAATCCTCAGAGCCGGATACTACTAGCCGACCATCAAGAACGACTCAAATGAATATGTCAAGAAGTGTGATATGTGCCAACGCCACTCAGCTATTCCAAGAGCACCGCCGACCAACCTCCAAGTAGTCGTTTCTCCATGGCCGTTCGCTGTTTAGGGTGTTGACATCCTCGGCACATTCACCCCAGCGGCTGGGCAAGTCAAATATCTACTGGTGGCTATTGATTACTTCACAAAATGGATTGAGGCAAAGCCCATCACTACCATTTCGGCACAACAGGTGAAAAAGTTTTATTGGAAAAAGTTAATCTGTCGCTTCGGCATCCCAGCAACAATAGTCACCGACAACGGCACCCAGTTCACCTCTGACTTGGCGGCCCAATTATGCAAGAAATGGAGTATCTATCAGGCATTCCACTCGGTCGAGCACCCGCAGACCAATGGGCAGGCCGAGGCTGCAAATAAAGTCATCTTGAGCCGTTTGAGGAAGAAGCTTGATAAATCCAAAGGAAGTTGGGCAGCGGAGCTGCCCCTGGTACTGTGGTCCTACAATACCACCCCCCAGTCCTCCACAAAGGAAACCCCCTTCAGACTAGTCTACGGGAGCAACGCCCTGATTCCGGTAGAGGTTCTAGAGCCCAGCCCAAGGAGAACTTTAACAGAAAAGGTTCCTGATGAAGCCGCACTCAGAGCTAATTTGGATCTCTTGGATGAAGTAAGGAAACTTGCTAGAATCAGAGAGCGTGCCGCCAAGCAGAGAGCAGCTAAGAGGTATGATTCCAAAGTCGTACCAAGAAGCTTTAAGGCTGGAGATTTGGTCCTCGGACAGTCTAGCCGAGTGGGGGCCACAGAAAAATTGTCTGCCAACTGGGAGGGTCTGTTCAGGGTCAAAGATGTCGTCGGCCAGGGGGCCCTCAAGATGGGTAAACTAGACAGCGACAACATTGCAAGATCCTGGAATGCTGCCAACCTCCGACTCTACTACAGCTGAAAAGCGACTGCAATCAGTTCTCACCATCTTTTCATCATTTCCATGTCATTTGTATGCGGCAATATATGCCCCAAATGAAATCCATTCCAATTATGAATAAAGAGAACGGATTTTTCCAAACAAAGAACGTGCCACAATAACAAAGTCTAGACCAGACAACGACCGAGCAATGACTCGATGTTGTCCTCGGGCGACAAAAACTAAGGACCTAGCGGATGAGAGCAAGGCTGACGAGCCATGTACCTCCGATAGGCACACCAGTTCGGTTGAAACTAGGAGCACTCCTCCGTCGCAACCGAAAGGGGGCTTACACTGCATAGGCTAAAGCAATTGTCGTCGACACCAACGTGCTCGGTGCGGCGTAAGAGCTTTTGACGTGTTGGCGAAGCAAACGTGCTCGCCGACGGTGCCAACGAGCCCGGCACTGATAAAGCCCAAAACTAAAAGACCCAACTGGAGTAGACTGGCCGAGAGCCGACATACGACCCTTGGGCGCCAACAAGGCCATTCGCATGACCCGTGAATTAAGCCGAAGAAAACATAACCGGTGAAATAAGCCGAAGAATCAATATGAAACGGAAACACTTGAGAAATCACACGAAGGTTTGTCGAAATAACTATTCACATTAAGCAAACAAACAACAAAACAAGGCCACGTAGGGCCGAAGGTAACATTGTTCAAATTTTATACAATTCAAAACAAAACATTGCAAGAAAACTAAAGGAGCTGCTCTGGGTCCACCCTTGCCTCGGCCATCTCTTGATCAGCGCCACCCACACTGTTGACCTGCCCCACCATGTCTTCATCACTGAGGAAGGTATCAAGAGCAGTCAGGTCTATGTTTGCAGTGGCATCAGCAGCAGGAGCCTCTTGATCAACAATCTGACCGTCAACCACAACTTTGTCAATATCAAACTTACCAACATCTGCATCAAGATACAGTACCTTCAGTTGTGCTAAGGCAGCCTCAAAACCTTTGTCGTACTCTTGGGCAGCAGAAGCCTTCAGATCATCAACTGCCTCAGCCAAATCTGAGCCGACGGCCAAGTCCGGAAACAAAGTGATCAGCGGAACGCGGGTCAAAATAATTAAAAAGGGATTTAAAATGTAGTACAAGGTGAGAAACCTTGGTCGTCTCACAAGGATCTCTAATACTAAGATAACCAGAATCAGTAACAAAATTATCAATAAAACAATGGGGGTTTGTTTACGAAGAAAACGATTTCTATTGGGGGTTTTATCAAATTAAAGAGACAATTGATTCACCGGTTTCCGGGTGCGCGTCTCAGATTTATCACAGGTTCTAAAAACAACAATTCGTTTAATTCCAAATTCACAATTGACATAAACTAACTAAACAAGCGCTAATTAGTTTAAACGAATTCGCATCGTTTCGAGCAAGCGTCGAAACAACGGGTTCAATCGGTCATGAGAGCGGACATGAACCGTTTCAAACACAACCAATATCATTACAAAATTCTAATCAATCCCTCTATCAATTTCTATTCGAATCAATTAATCTAAGCAATCAAGTAATTCGAATAATTAAAAATAACGAAATTGATAGAGATGGAATTAAGGAAATTAAAACGAAATTGTATTAAAATATTAGAAACCGAACCTCAAAATCCGTAAACGACAGACTTTCACCGATGAATCAACTTAGAAGTTTAGGCTTCCATGGAGGCTAGAGCACAAAAGTTTGTAAAATTGTGAATAATGCGTAAGAGAGAGAGAGAGTGTGTGTGTAACGGCTGCTGGTCAGCCAAGTCTATAAGACAAACGAAAAACCTAATCCCTTACGGGTTCTTGGATAAAAGCCCGATAAAAATAGTAAATTGGCCAGTAAACCCGTTTTACATTAAACTGCTTCAGTATTTAGCAGTTTTGGCCTTCAAGACTTCCGAACTGGGTTTCGAGCTCATCTGTAGATTTGTAGCTTTGTTCCTTAGCTTTCCAACGCATGCTCGCATGCCTCAATCGGATAACCGCAGCCAAAGTTATAGCATGCAGAGTAGACAGGGGTCAATATGCAATAAAAACAAGAATTAATCAAGAAATTAATTACTATATTGCTCAAATAAGACCCAAAGTCTAGACACGTGCTAAGACTTAAAGATTAGGAACAAAAGAAAATTAAAAACACCAAATGCAAAGCTATAAAGAGTGCATTAAAATGCACTGATCAAATTCCCCCACTTAAGCTTTTGCACTCCAGGCAAAGCACACAAAACCAAACACAAAAAACAATACATGAATTTCCAATAAACCCAAAGAATGCAAAGTCATAAGAGATGTGCTTTTCCTAGGCTTCAAGGAGAATGACAATCAGAGATAGCACTTAATTACAATCAAGGCAAACAAGAGAATAGAGCACCAAAGAGTGAATCATAAGTGAAAAGTCCTCACAGTATATGTATAAGTAATGCGCTCAATCACTCAAGTGTCTAGGCTTGTGTTTGCTCTCATATATATAATAGGCACATCAATGAAAGTTAGCACTACCATATGCTTGACAAGCTTCTAACATCGACACTGAAGAACACGTGCACATAAAATCAAAAGGTCTTTATAAGGGTTGTAATGGAGCCAAGGTCAATGTGGGATAATCCTAAGGGGAAACTAGGCTAAAAAGAATCAAAGAGGGTAAAGAAGCAATGAAAATCAATTGTAAAGTGAGCATGAGAGTGTCCAACTTCAATAAGGTATGACGAATTTATCTATTTTGACACACTTCTCTACATAACTCTCTCCACACAACTTTCACTCTTCTTGACACAAAGATTAAAAGATATATACACATTCCATTTTTTTTTGTTTTTTGACTTTTTTTTTTTCTTTCTTTCTTTTTTTTTTCTTTTTGGGGAATATTTTTCTATACAAATGTAGTTGCCAAAATTTCCATTGAGAACCCAAGAAGTAACCCAAGTGAGAACCACAATTGCAACAATTTGGATACCCCCACACTTATGGATTTGACAATTTTCAATTCAAAGCTCCTTCACCCTCTAAGATTGGGTAATATCATTGTTTTTCACTTTTAGGCTTGTAATGAGCTATAAAACAAAGAATGGGATAAAAAGGCTCAAAGGGGCTACACAAAGGGATAAATTCAGGGTAGGCTTATTTGGCTAGTAGCTAAAAAAAGAACAAAATTGCCTAGATCATTTCAAACATGCATGTGAACAAGTGCTTCAACAAGAATCAAGTCAAGTTCTAGAGTAACTAACAAACATGAGTGAGTCACACACAAGAAAGGAGAGAATGGCAAAATATAGTCCATCCAATAAAAGGCTCAATTCTCACCAGGGACATTGACTATTACAAATGATGCAAAATCTAGTGCTCATAATCAACTTATTATACCAAGAGTAACAAGAAATCAATCAAGTCATGTCAAAACACCTATGGTCCTAGAATAGTAACATGCTAAAATAACTTCTTTTTTTAATTTTTTTAAAAAATTGAAAACTGAAAAACAAACCAAAAATTAAGATAAAAATTAAGACAAACTACTAAGCTACTAAAAGACACCCCCCCACACTTAAAAATCATATGTTGTCCTTAATGAAAACAACAAGCATAAAATAAGAGTAAGGAGGACGGACTCCCTGGTCAATTTGCAGTGTAGGTGGGATGTTCCAATGAAAGTTCTTCTATGGGTGCATCTCCAAGTGCGGAACTCTCATGGAATACTTTGAGGCGTTGTCCATTGACTTTGAAAATTTTATTCGTTGCCTCACTTTTAATTTCAACTGCCTTTTCAAGTTCAAAATTGAGACCTTTGACCGCCCAATAAGCACGGTGCTCTATCTCCACCGGAAGGTGGCATGCCTTACCAAACACAAGTCTAAAAGGGGACATCTCTATTGGTGTATTGTAGGCTGTTTGTTGACCCCAAACAGCATGCGGCTCCAGTCCTTCCGACTTGGTTGCACCATCTTTTCTAGAATTTGTTTAATTTCTCTGTTTGAAATCTTAGCTTGCCCATTAGTTTGGGGGTGGTAAGGTGTAGAAACCCTATGCCCAACCCCATACTTCCGAAGCAAAACTTCCATGGTGCGGTTACAGAAATGAGTGCCTTGGTCACTTATGATGGCACTTGGAATATCAAACCTGCAAAAAATTTGGGACCTGACAAAATCTGCAACAACTTTAGAATCATTAGTGCGAGTGGCTTTTTGCCTCCACCCATGTGGGAACATAATCAACAGCAAGTAGAATATAAGTAAAGCCAAAGGAAACAGGAAAGGGGCTCATGAAATCAATGCCCCAAACATCAAATACCTCACAAAAAAGCATAGGCTGCTAAGGCATCTCATTCCTACGAGTGATTGCCGTCCCAACCCTTTGACACTGTTCACAAGTGTGGAAAGTCTCAAATGCATCTTTAGAAATGGTGGGCCAATAGAAGCCCGAGTCTAAGACTTTTCTCGTTGTCCGTTGGGGACCAAAGTGTCCACCTACCTGAGAAGCATGACAGAATTGAAGAATGGATGGAACCTCATGGTAAGGTATACATCGCCTAATCACTTGGTCACTACCAAACTTCCACAAATAGGGATCATCCCACAAACAGCCCAAACAGAAGTTGATCAATTTTCTCACTAATTTATTGTTAATTTTGGTCACAAAATCATTCTCTAAATCAAATGCTAAATTCAGTTTCTAAATCGGTTGCTAAATTGAATCACAAAAGTAATCCCTAAAGTTAGTCGTAAAAGTGGTTGTAATACCCTCTCTGGGCGTCACAGACTCTACACTCAATATCTAATTTTGTAGTTAATTTTTTTAACAACAAAAAAACAAAACTTCACAAAGTATTTCCGGAATTTTGATACAAATTAAAATGCCTTTTTGATATACCACAACACAACACAGTCATTCCTCATCGATTACAGAATTTTCTTTGCCATTAGGCATACACAATTCATCTTAAAAAACAATACACTTAGTCATGAAATGAGAACCGTAGTAAGGACACAATCAAATGAGCTGGTCTTAAGATAAAACTAAGTCGACAAATCTACATTACTAATCAGAGACGCCAAAAAGGGGATCACAACCCTTTTTGGACACATACCTAAACATGGACCCTTACCAAATACCTATTTGATAAGTTTAGAAAACTCGATGTTTCTTCATAGAGACATCCTTCACGCTTCCTAAGGACTCGCGCTTTTGATTGCGTTGCCAAGCAAATCTCGACTCAACTTCTACATCCTCCATGGAATTCATTCCCATAATAATGGCGATATCTTCCTATAGTAATGGTGCTCCCTTTGGCGCTTCCATTGGAGCTTCTGTTGGCGCTCCCATTGTGGCTTCTATTGGCGCTCCTGTTGGCGCTCTCGTTGGCGGTGTCGTTGCTGCTCTCGTTGTTGCTCCTGTGCGGCTCACAAAAAAATGTGGTTGAGATTTAATTATTGTATTTTTTAGGAAAAATAATTTTGGAGTTTTTGCTAGCGGTATCGTTTTTTTGACAGTTGGTAGTGCTTATACTAATTGAGTTTAGTAGTTTGAGTAGATTATAGTAAATAGTAAATTCTACATAGTTTAATATTATTTTTATATAATTACTGATTATTTACAAAAAATATATTAATTTTTTTTTGGTATTGTGTTGTTTGATTATGTTGATAGTAGAGAGAAGTGGAAAGAGTGAGAGAGAGGAAAGACAAAAGTAGATTTTAAAGTGAAATAAAAAATTAAAAGATGATGAGAGTGAGACCCACTAATGATAAAATTGGGGGATAATTTAGTAATTTTGGTAGTGAGTTGGTTGTATATATTGATATATTGATTGATTGATTGATGATTGATAGTAGGTAGTGAGTTGGTTGTATATATTGATAGTAGATTTGTCCTTCTAGTTAGAATGAAGTATCAAGCTTTTAGAGAACACCCCCCACTCCTTAAAAATTTTCTAATTGTTACTTAGTTTATGGCAATTTTGCCACTTTCATAGTAGCACTTAAGACAACTACCCCCATTTTAGTTTAAAGTATCATCCATTAATAGACAATGTTCTTCCATGACCCTCAACTTCCAATCTTCTTAAACAACAAATGACCCTTGTCAATTTGAAGACCATTTCCCTAAGATTCAACGCTTAGTGTCTATAGGCAAAATTGTTTACAAAGCTAAGTTTCCTATTTGAATGTTTTTCTTCTTAACTTTCTTGCCATAGAAACGACTTACTCTATCTTTCCGTCTAGTAATGTTGCCATGAGCCTTTTCGCATCAAGGTCATTTAATTGATCAAACATTTGATTCCAAAAATCTCCAATAGGAAAATCATTCTGCCTCTGTAACCTTAATGATTCTAGATTAATTTCTATGGGCAATACAACATCCTGGCCATACACCAACTTGAAAGATTAATTTCTATGCATATTTTCATTTTGAGTTCAAATAGAAAAATATTATATGTTGCCACAATAGTTTTTTTTATAGAATTAATAATTTATCCATAGCAAGTAGTACAGTGCGACCCATGCGTATGAACGGGTATACAATTATGTATTTTAAAAAAATAATGTTTGTGTGTTGATATAATTGGAGGTTGGTGTTAATAAGGATTGGGTTTGTACCTAGTGCTTTTTTTTTTGGTCAAAGGATATATGATTTCATAGAATAAGTGGGCCAGGCCCAAACCATACAACCATAGGTTACACTAAGATGTCCAAACATTACAAATGCCAAAGATGGGTTGCAAATGGAAACGGAGCAACCCGAGTCCAACAGAACCCGGAAAGAACACAGTAAAACGACAACAGAACACTAAAAGCAAAATGCATAATTAAGATAAAAGTCAGGTCAAGTAGGCACACAGTACAGATCCCAAATCAGGAAGAAAAAAAAACCCTAGCCCCCAGTACCTAGTGCTAAATATGAGGAAATTTAGAGAAATTGCATTTTGAGAGAGGACTTGAGATTACATTAGCCCAATGGGAAAACATCACCCTCTTATTCCCTCCACATATTCGACCCACTCTTCTCTATGCACCACTCAGGCTTCATTCCAACAAGTTGAAAACATTTTCCATTACAAATACACACCAATGTACAATTTCCCTCACTAGCCACGCAATTGCCACGACCCAAAACCGCCAACCGTAATCGGCGTACAGGCTTAGACTCTTAGCTTGGTAAGCCTAAGAAAACAACCCTTGACCAATAGATATTTTAACGAAATAATATTTCCTTTAATACATCTACCAAAATTTTGACATAGTTTCCTCTGCATTTCAAACTTTTCCACAATACCAAACATTCATCTTACAAAACTGCATCACCTGCCAAATTTTTTTATCAAAATAATATACTACATCTGGAAGGAGTTTATGAACGATAAACATCCCAAAAATGGATCACACATAAAAAAGATTACAAGACTTTCATGTAGCTTCAAAATATACCAAGATACAAAAGATCTCAAATATAGCGTCACCATTAAAGGAGGCTTACCAAAAGTCTATCATCACGAGACACTCTAAATCTGCTAGTAGCCTCTTACTGAGTTGTTTGGGAATCTAAAAAAAGATAAAGAATAGGGTAAGTCACAAAGGTTTAGTGAGGGAACAACAACAACCATCAACTGGAAGGAAAAACATGCAAGACATGAGTGTTTAACAAAATTCATTGAATATTATTAGTTAATAATCATAGTAATCTCGATAAGCTATAAAAAAATTGAAATATCAATCCAAAGGAATCACACGTGAGAGAATCAAGGGACGACACTATCTGTTGATAGCCCTCTCCACCTAAGGGCGACCTCCCCTTAGGGGCGTCTTGATCTAACAGATAGCCATTTTCCTCTTTCAACCACATCACATCATGTTTACAAGAGCGACTACATCTCTTTGATAGTCCTCTCCCCTAAATGTGGCCTCCCCTTATAAGCATCTACATCTAACGGATAGCTCTCTCCATCATAGGTTAAACTACTTTTTTTTTGACAATGCCGTAGGTTATACTACTAGATGCACCAAGACCTTTACATCTGCTAACGATTACGAGGTTCTAACATTAACTTCAGGAAAGCATCTTAAAATTATTATTGTCATTTCAATATGCATACATGTGAAAAATAATCAGGTAACTTATATACCGACATCAATAATATTTCAATATTTTTAGAAAATTATGCTAGAGCTATACTACTAGTCACGGAGAAGCATAAAAATTCTTAAATAATAACCTAAACTTTAAAACTGATTTTCCTTCAAAGCTAACATGTGTTAAAGATGCATTCTTTAACTAGTAAATAGTGAGTATACCTTAAATACTTTCATAGAATAACCTTAATTGTGTGAGTGTATTTCTACTTTTTAAGAGCTGAAACCCTAGCTTCAGAATTTTACCCATGAGCACCCAAATGGGAAAGATTTTCTAAAAATGTGGAATATTTGTTCAAGATGTGAGACAGTTTGGTCTTTCTCAAGTTTCATCTTCTCCTTGCTTTTCTTTCTCAAAGAAACCTTTCAGCGGTAGCTCAGTCACTTTAGACGTATTCGGCAAGGTCGAGCAGAAATTGCAATCACATGCCCTTACCCCTAGCCTATTTGAATTTGAAACTTCTCATCTGACCACTCCAAACTTCGAAAGATGGTGCTTAGAATATTTCAATAAAGTTTGGGAACCTTTCTCGAAATGCTTTTCTAAAGTCCTCGGAGACATCGAACATATGAAAGATACCAAAAGTAGGCAAGCTAAGGCATTGCGTCATCTTTCATACCACTTTTGGGGTACTACTATGGCCTTTTTAGAGATTACCTTTGTTTGCTTATCGAAGATTGCCTCAGTAGGCACCGCCGAGTCAAAAAGAACTGCCAAAGACAATCAGCGAAAGGGCGACACAAGAGATAAGCCTGCCTATAAGCGGACTCCTTCCAAGTCCCAAAAATCAGCTCAAGTTTTCTCTCCTATTTCTGGTAACAAAACCACTTCCAAATGATCTAGCCAGGTGAATTTATCATAACGTTATTCTTTAGCTCCCTTCATACACGTTCTTACTAAATGCATTTGTTTTTAGGTTTCCACGAGAAGAACTCCCAAGAAGAGGAATGGGGGAAGTGATGAATACATTCAAACTTTGAAGAAACTGAAAGGCAAGGTGATTGATGATGTGGCTATCACAATGATCGAGCCAACATTAACATATGAAAAACCGAACTCTTCCTACGTTCCTCTTTCTTATGAGAAGGTACTTGCCATATTTGGCTCAAGTTTGGCCCCGTACTCTTTCGTTCAAATTACATGAGTCAACTAGTTTTCCTCTAATCAGGGAGAAGAACTCATTGTTAAGTCAAAATCCCTAAGTCATGCCTTGATGAAAACGAATAGTTTTTGATAATCTTCTTAAGCTTTCTGATTCATTAATGATCTAATGAGTTCTCTGGAGTGATCTGTTAGACAGAAACAAATTACTATTCTGAAGAAGAACATGTGCTGTGAATTAGCACATCATAAATAGAAGGATTGAGTCTTAGAAGATACTTGCTAAGCTCAAAGGGGAGCTCAAAAGATAACAAAGCAAAGAAATAATAATGTGTGGCCTAACATAAAGCAAGGCAACGTATGACAATCAAGATATTCTTCTAGACAACATAAAATCAAGTTGATTATCTCTTAGAAGATACTTCAGAAGGCATTCTATCTGTATCTCAAAAGATAATGAGAAGACAAAGGTAAGAAGCTACTAAACAGGCTTCTAAAGTGTTCCGGACTGGGTCAAACCTTCACTGGCTTGGGCCTGGCCCACTTTCGCATTCCAAGACATCCGTGTCCGCATTCCGAACACACCCAACGGTCAGGATCTATCCTACGCATCCAATGGCTCAGGTACGGCGCTCCGTCTATAAATAAAGGCTCTGTCCTCCAATCCAGGTACAAGTTCCGACCTTCAAGTTCACATGATAGCACGCGGGAACACGTTCCTCAAGCGACCCCGCACTCGGGGACACTCTCAAAATAACCACAGCACCTCGCCGTGCTCATATTCCTTATACTCCTCTCTAATATCTTTGTCTTGACTCATCCCTACTCTTTACTGACTTGGGCGTCAGAGTGTCTTGCAGGTACCCCCCCCCCCCCCCCCCCCCCCACCCGACGTGGACAGTGGACTACCTCGGACAATCCGAGCCCCAACTCCTATCCGCCGAGCTCAACATTCATTCTCGAAGATCATTTCAACTGGAAGCACGCAAATATCCTTAGCCCCGGATCTAGGCCACACCTAAGATTCGGGTTCCTTAGACCCGTACTCCGGTACCGAACATGAAGCGTGAAGGAAAATTATCAAGCTTCCTCAATGGTCATATTAAATCATCAACTATAGTAATATGATAAGAAGAATTGAGCCAAGAGAAGGAAGCCATCGTTAAACATTGTTCAGGAGCTAACGATCTCAGAAGCCCCCAACGGTAATTTGCAACAGCATTGTACGATGCCTGCTACAACGTACCTGTCTAGGCGCAAAAGCACTTAACGGCTATACCCTCTTAGCTAAAGCATTCATGTGAGGGGGAATTTCTACATAATTCATGTGAGGTTGAGCAAAAGGTAGAAAAGAGTGTAGAGTGTGAAAATGAATGTGGTCATTTGGAAGAAAAGCCAAAGTTTAGGTATGAAAAGATTCATGTGATAAGTGAGACTCAACCCTTGGTAATTGAAGAAAAGAGTCCTCGGCAAAATGAGCTTCAATCTTTTCAAGAGAGGGGGAGTTCCTATCCCAAATTCTTATTGATTGGGGCATGGGAACACTAGCTTCCCTGTGACAAATACATGAGATTTCTGACAAAAAGGAGAAAGCAAAAACATGAAGTTTTCTTCCTTTCCTATTATCCACCCTAACTTGGGTTTTGAAGGCTAAGTCTAGCTAAAGACTATAAATTAAGTTCTACTGGGAGGCAACCCAGATTTTAAGGACTAATTGTGTTTTGTGTGTTTTTGTTTTTACCTTTACAGGTATAATAAGTGGTCTTGTGGTATTTGCTTTAAATTATGTAGAATTTTTGTGCTAAGTTTGGTGCTGTAGCACCATGTGTTGCAGCACATGTGGCTGAGGTGAGAGTGTGGTCAAAAAGTCAAAATGGAGTTTCAAAAGCCAATGTGGCATATTTGGCAGCACCTCTGCTAATTGGCAGCAGTGCTACATCATTAGTGTCAGAAGGCAAAGCTGCAACACCAAAGAAAGTTGTAAGAACAAAATTGGTGGCCAAAAAGAGATCAAGGGTGTCTAATTTTATTATTGCCAAAGAAATTAGTAGCCAAGATATTGGTTGAGACGCATATTGGAAAGGAGTCCGCTGTAAGTAAAGAGCCCGAACTTGTTGTTGACCATGTTGATTCTGAGCTGCAGCAATCTAATGCTGCAACATCCAATGCAGATGCTGAACATAGCACCAAGCTACAAGAGCATTAACAGAAACCAACCAGGGGTCCCTCCTAGTTAACCCTTTCTCTTTTGTTGTTTAGTTTTTCATGTTCTGTTAGTTGCTTTTAATTGTTGTTTTCTGATTAGTTCTGTTTCAATAATCTTGCTAGATGTTGTAGCATCTGTAATAGCATCTAGCAGATGTTTAGGATTTAAAATCTGTTTTGTGTTAAATGTTTTCAATCCAGTTCCGTTGTGTCTAAGGCCTCTCCCATTAGTAATTGCATGAGCAGTGCAGACATTGTTGGGTCTTAAATTGGGGGGAGGACCTTTTAGATGATGTTGTTGTTAAATAAAAGGCATGATTAGTTGTTTTGAATTCTCATTCAATAATAGATTTCTTGGGCTAAATTTAATGATGATTGAGTGTTGATGTGTAGTGTAGCCTTGCTTGATTAATGACTGGTTTTATTGCTGCTTCTGTACTTAAACTCTAGGCTTAGGTAGGAACCTAGTTAGCTTGAAATGATCTGATGCTAAAGCTAGTTTAGGTGGACCAAGACTTTGTCAAGTTTCTACTAAAAATTTAGAGTAGCATATGAAACTAAGTTTGGGGTGAATATGTTACATTGAAGCTAATCATGAAGAACATAGAAAGGTTAGTGCATAAATTGTTAGATTTTTCTTATGTAAGATACCAAAATCTGTAATAAGTGAAAAATGCTGCAATTGCCCATCAAATATATATATATATATATATATATATAGAAAAAGAAAAAAAAGAAAAGAAAAAAGTATACATTCAATAATAAAGGCATTGCAGCATAGTAGCAAAGTAATAATGTAGCAAGTTGGTTACTAAGTCACCAATGCTTCAGAATCACTTACTGCAGCATTGAGATCTGAAATGCTTAACCAAGCCCTTTGTCATGCTTTGAAGCCCCCCTTTCTTATGTGGAAGTTGTTAGTCTAGTCTTCTTTTTGAAAATTCTTTGGGAAATTTTGAAAGTAGCTGGAAACTAAACTAAGCCTAGTAGTCACACACTTACAATTGAGCAGTAATAATTCTAGATGTTGTGAAAAGCAATGGTGTGTGTGTGTTGAGTGGTAATCTGAAAATCTATTTGAATTATTTGTGCAGCTTATCTATACCTTATTTTTGTGTTGTTTGTTCTTTGGCAAGCGTCATTGCTTGAGGACAAGCATTTGTTTAAGTTTGGGGGTGTGATTACTCTTATTTATAAAAGTTATTTATGCTTTAATGGCTTAAATTATTGTTTGTTCAATAGTAATTATTTTAATTAATTAATTAAGGTTTAAATATGTATTTAGTCCCTGCAAATGTCTCTGTTTTTCGATTTGGTCTCTGCAATTTTTTTTTAAATACATCCCTGCAAAATAACTTTTTTTTAAATATGTCCCTACAAAATAAACTTTTTAAATACGTCCCTGCAAAATAGTTTTTTTTATACGTCCCTACAAAATAACCTTTTTTTTAAATACGTCCCTGCAAAATATCACAATTTTTTTTTGTTGGGACGTATTTCAAAAAAAGGTTATTTTGCAGGGACGTATTTCAAAAAAAGTTATTTTGCTGGGACGTATTTAAAATTCCTACTTTCGGAAGGACATATTCCCAAAAAAATTATTTTGCATGGACGTATTTAAAAAAAATTGCAGGAACTAAATCGAAAAACTGGGACATTTGCAGGGACTAAATACATATTTAAACCATTAGTTAATTAGAATCAATGATTTGAGATTAATGTGTATTTTTGTGCACCAGTTCGGATTCTTATACTAGATGAAAGAGAAAATTCTAGAAAAGAGAATCTGGCTTAAAGAAGAGCGTCAGCCATGCGTCAGGGCGTGTCTATGTTGGGATCACCTAATATTGTGTGTATTTTCTTTTTATTAAGGACACGTGTCCTTTTGGGCAAACTCGAAGACTAGCAATTATGCTTTTAGGGTTTTTCTTGGTTCCCACAACCCCAACACTATTTACACTATGGGGGCTGGGCTGAAGAGAGGAAAGTTAGACATAACTTTTATGCTGCCATATTCATTTTTTACCAAGAACACTCACTAAAAAGGAATTTCTGCACAAACCGTGCTAGGAACAGTGCTACAACACTGCTGAAGCTGTCATTCTTGGAGTTTAGTGCAAAAAGGAGGTAAATTTCTCTTCTTTTGCTGTTGCATTTGGAGCTTAAACAATATACTTCTCTAATTTCACTTCATCTCTTTTGTAATTTCAATAGTACGAAACTAGATCTAGCATCTGTACTTTTCTTCATGTATTTGTTGCTCACTATGAGCTAAACCCTTTGTGGTTGGAATGCTATTAACTGTGTAATGGATTTCTAATGGTTTTAACGTGAAGTTGATGTTTAGCATTTTTATCCTTTGTGTGATACTATTTCCAAATTTATTTTGGAAGTATGTTAAGATAACTATCAGGGATTAGCCATTGGTTGGCTTGTAAACTATTGGTGAAATAGTGGAAAATCTCATTGGGAGTGAGGAGTGGACGTAGCCCTTGACGAGTTGGGTGAACTACTATAATACTCTGTGTCTCTTTTACATGCTTTCTTTACTGTTTTCTAAACCAAAACAAGTTAAACTATTTCTTTAAGAACAAAACTATATCCTCTAAATAATACTTATTTACAAAGGTCATATTTTCACTAAGTACCAAACTGGCTTCTAAAAAGAATTTGAGTCTGGAAAAAGGATTTAAAATTTGTCACAATTCAAACCCCCTTCCTTGTGACTTATATTTGACTTCAATTGGTATCAGAGCAAGGCCTATGGTTGAACACACTCAAAAAGTGTCTAAGGAAAGATCTTGGAAAAAGTCATGGCTAGACCAAATTTTGTTGCATTTCTACTAGAATGAGCATCTTCAAATAGACCTCCAGGATTCAATGAAGAATCAAGAGGCAAAGTACTATCTCACTTGTGCTTTAATAAGAAGTGAATTTGACAAAGTTGTTGGGAAAGAAATATGGAACACATAGCAAGTACCTCATGAAGGGACAAATCAGATCAAAGAAGCCAAAAGAGGATTTCTAGTCACAAAATTTGAAATGTTCACAATGAGTGAAGATGAAATAATTGATGAAATGTCTACAAGATTTACCACAATGATAAATGACCCGAGCTCTCTGGGAAAGAAATACACTAACCTAGAGAAAATCAGGAAGTTGCTAAGTTGTCTACCAAAGTAGTTTTGATGATTAACAAACTTCTAATGTGAGAAGCTTAAATTATCTAATTTCATATGCTACTAATGTTTCTTCTTGAGTGATAATAAGAACAGGATAAATTTGCCAATTCTCAAGAAAAGACATATGCTTATGAGAAGCATCCAATCTGAGAAGACTTGAAACAATAACAAATAGTGTTGAACATGACAAACAAAGAGGAAGGCTTGTTTTGACATGATCAAAGATCAAGACCAGGTGGGTAAATTTTAGAAAGATCATCATGAGAAGTGTCATCTCAATCTGTGTCAACATGAGATGAATATCATGATAAAATATCATGAGAAGGTTCCTCAGAAAAATCAAGATGAGAAGCATCAACTTGGGAAGCATCAACTTGAGAAGCATCATCTTCAGAATACTCAGAAGAGAACAGCTGTAAAACTGCTGTCTTCTACAGAAGTGGAGAAACACAGTTGTCTTAAAGACAATAGCTATCCAACGACTACAAACAACTATAATATTTTTCCAACGACTCTTTTATATGGACCAGAGGGTAATACACATATATTCACCTATAAGTAAATGCAGTGGACAATCACTGAATCGTGTGAGAGTACATTGAGCTCAAATCTTCCAATCTTCTCAGGTGTCAAGTTTTCTCTCATCCATACTCAGCCACTCTATAACGGTAGGGATTCATCTGATCTCTGAGTACGTATTTTTGCTTGTATTAATATTTGTTGAAACACCATTTGTATCAACTAAGCTCTAGAAACCCTACATACCCACAAACTCAATAGAAAACCTGTTAGAAAACTTCTCAAGTAGCATGTATTACTGAAGGACTTCAAAAGTGAGTTGCTTCTGTGTTAGAAGCTGCCTAATAGATCAGAAGAATTGTATTAGGTGTGGAAACTGTAGGTAGAGATGTGTGAAGAAAACTACCAAGAGATGTTTTAGCCCAGGTAGGTTGTAAAAGTTGTAAACTATTTTGAAAATAGTGGAAATACTCATAGGGAGTGAGGAGTGGACGTAGACCAAGGTTTTGGGTGAACCACTATATATCATTGTGTTATTTACTTCTTTCTCTAAGTTGTTTTACACTAGGAGTTAAAACACTCCACTTGGAGTAGTTTTTGAAAACCTAGAAGACAAGATATGTTGACCCTTCTTTGCTATAAACAGTTTTAAGTAAAACTTAGTTTTCAACCCTTCTCAAAAATCTCTCTAGTTGATAGCTATTCTGAAAATCTCTTAATGTATTTCATCCTTATAAATATCTTTTTAACACACAAATCTCTTGACTTAGAAGCTGTATTAAAAATCTATTATTGATAGTCAAGTTTTGAAGATAGAACTACTAATCCTCGTCAACTCTATTATATAGTTGAGAAGACAGTTTAACTCAAACCTTCTCTACTTGCTATCATAGTTGAGAACATGCTTTTCACTCACGCTTCTCAACTAAAGCACTCACTCTCACATTATCTAATCATACTTGTGAAGTTAGTTATCTTATTTCAGGTTAATTATAAAAGGGTCACAATTCCAAGACCCTTTCCTTGTGACACTTATTGACTTCTGTTCGTTACCGGAGTACGGATTTAAGGTGTCTGAGCTCCATACACAGTCGAGCTCGGGGCACAAGAGATATGGACATGCTTCCGGTTGGAGTGCCTCATAAGAATGAAATTTGAACTTGGTGGATTGAAGCTGGAGCTCAGATTGTCCGAGGTGATCCTTTATCTACGTCGGGTGGGGGGTACCTGCAAGACACTCCGACGCCCAAGTCAGTAAAGGGAAGAGAGAGAAATAAGAGAAAGAAGTTCAGGAAATGTGTTGGATTATTAAAGTGTAGTTGTGTTATCATCATAGTCGTCGTCGTACCTGGAAATGGAGGGCGGAACCTCTATTTATAGACAGTGTGTCGTACTTGAGCCGTTGGATGCATGGGAGAGATCCTAACCATTGATTACAGATCAAACGTAGATGCAGATGTCCTGAAGTACGGGAATGGGCCAGGCCCAAGCCAAGGAAGGTTTGGCCCAGTCCGGAACAGGGCCCCTCCAAGTGGAGGACAGCGGCAGCATGAGGTCAGCCTCAGCTTGTTCTCCACTTGCCTTTGAGGTGGGGACTTGCTGAGTCACATGTGCCTTCAGAGATGTGACGCTTAGTGAACTCAAGAGTCTTTGCGTGCAGAGTTGAAGAGGCGCGCATTGAATTGTTGTGACGCTTCGCATCTCGCCTCTATTAAAGGTGAGTTGGAGATCTCACTTGATCACTTTTGCATTATTTGTCATTCTGAACTCTGCAAAGCGAAACTTTTATCCAGCGCGCGAGATCAACGTTCCTGTTCGTCGTTTTCTGGGTTTGTCCTCCGCGAGATCAACATTCAAGCCGATATCTGAAGTTTCGTGCACAGAGGTTATTTTCTCCTGCGAAACTTAAATAGTTTAGTATGCTCTTGTCCGCGGCCGACGTCGTCGCTTCGGCGACCGTCGCTGCTCACTCTAGAGGGAGGAGGTAGTATGGCCTTGGCAAGTCCGAGGCCGGAACACATACCGCTTAAACTTTAGATAGAAGCCAGATATAGATAGAAATCCCCCCCTTGCAGATAATGGTGCGAACCAAGAACGAGGAAAGGCCGGCTTTCGGTAAGCCACTTGGTAAACCAATTTTGAGGAAGTCGGCTACGGGAGAGTAGATGCGGGCCCCCAGGGGTGCTCCATCTCTGATGTCTTAGAAATATGTACCTTCTCCTGCGGCGTCGGGAGCTTCAACTAGGGAGTTCGTCCGTCAGACCTCGGAGTGTACCATGGAAGAGGATGCTGAAGGAGGGCAAACCGAGGTTGGATCTCGGGCTGAGGAACCTGAAGCTGAGGCAGATGAACTGGAAGTGGTAGCCGAGGACCTGTACAATTGGGTCTCCAAGAAAATCTGCAATACCGCTGTAAAATTCAAGTCGGACAAGCCCGTGTCCTATTATGAGAAATACATTGAGGCCCCTGCTGAACAAAGATGGAAGCTGATGGAGGCCGAGAACTTTCTGGTGTGCACTGATCACGATGGAGCAGGGTTCTTCTTCTACGGAGCCGTCTTGGAGACCATGGGGGTTCGGATCCCACTTCGCAGTTTTCAAAAGGGGGTGCTGGACTATTTACATGTGTCCCCATCCCAACTGCACCCAAACAGTTGGGGGTTCATCTGGGGTTTTGAAATGATTATGGAGCGCCTCGGGAGAGTCCCTACAGCGGAAGTCTTCTTCTGTTTCTTCAATGTGTTTCATTCTCCCGAGCCCGGGACGGATGGTTAGAGGCAAGGGCACGTTGGACTTCGATATAATACTGGTCGTTCCTATTTCTTTCCGACCAATGATTCAAACCGGGACTTTAAATTGAACTTCTTCTTCTTCCGAGCTTCGAGCAGCGCTGCCAAGCTCTCAATAGGGGACTACGAGGACGGAAAGTTAGCGAGGGCATACTTCCCGTGGTCATGGTGTCATGAGCACTTTGTCCGGGACGGGGTTGAGATCGGGAACCAGTCCTATATGATGAAGCCAAACCAGCTAAAGAGAGATGACAAATGGTCATTCGAACTGATCAACCAATGGGGAAAGGCAATGGTCAAGTCCAGCCTGAGGTTTCACTGCGGCTCTATGATTGATGTCTTGGCCAAGTCTAAGGCCAAGCTGGATAGATACTTTGATTCTTGTACTTGTCTTTTCATTTACTCTTTTCTTGTTGATATGAAACATGCTGACTTCGGCCTTTTACCGTTGCTGATTGCTTTCTCTTGTTCTCTTGTTGCAGGTAAAATGGACGAAGTAGATCTGGAGAACATTTTTGCTGAGACCGGGCTTGACACTTCTGCCCGCTTGGAGAAAGCGCCTGCGAAGAAGGTTGCAAAAAAAGAAATAAATCTGGGTCGGGGTCGAAGACTGGGCCTTCCTCTGATAAGAAGGAAGGCAAGTCCCATTATGGGGGCAAGCCTGCCCCTGAAAAACAAGAACCACAACAATCAACACAAATAAAATCTCCTAGAGTCAAGCCCTCCTAATCCTCCAAGTCGAACTCAGAGCCGGAAGCTCGTAAGAGAGGCCATTCCAAGGTCAATGATGGTGATCCCGCTGCCCTGAAAAAACAAAAACAGTGGCAACTGGAAAGGAAGGCGGAGAAGGGGAAAGGCAAGGCCAGCCTGGCCGACTTCGAGGCCTACATCAGGGTCGGGAACTGAACACTTACCGAGATCACAATTTTGTAGCTTATTCGGAAGACAACCGGAATCTGAAGGCGGAGCTCTAGAAGCTGAAGGGAATCCAGCAGCAACTTGAAGAAGCCAATGCCAAGGTCAGCGAGCAGACCACGAGTATTGCTGAGATCCCAGTGCTAAAAGCTGACCTCTAGGCTGCTAAGGAGAGACTGGCCACCGCCGACTCCAAAAAGAAGGAGAAAGCCAAGCTGGTCGAGCAGCTGAAGAAGGAAAAGGCCGACATTTACTAGGAAGATGGCGAAGGTTGCCAAGATCGGCTTCGATCGTTGCTCGATGCCAAATACAAGGCTGAGAACGGGAAGATTGTTTATCATGGCAAGGTGATCTACGACCTGGCTTCGGTGACCTCCTCAGAGATTGAAGATGAAGGCACACTAGCTAAAGCGGAGCAAGGCGCAGAGGTTCAGGAAGACAAGGAGGCCGAGAAGGCTGGCTGATCTTTTTGTCTTTGAATTTTAGTTTAATTGTGGTTGGTCTCGGGCATGTCCGGGGCCAACCTTCGTTTGTAAATTACATTGGGCACCGCCCCTTTTCCGGTCTTTATTAATTCTGCACTTCATCAATTCTGCCTTTGTATGCCTTGAATGACCTGTATGTTTTGATTGAATGCTTGTGGTAGAGCAGAAATCCGATGCCGAGATGAGAGAATAAAATCCGTAGAACGGCCAAATTCTGGCATAGGTAAAAATAATAGAACTCCATAGATAAAAAGTAGAATTCCGACGTAGATAATAGAAGTCCAGAAACCTGTGAGATTCCTGTAATTAAATAAGATTCATAGGAAAGCCGCTGCGGGCATCTGATCTTCATAGATGGGAAGGCCGCTGCGGGCCCCCTCTCCGTAGCAAGATAGCATGAGAGCCGCTGAGGGCCTTAGTCTTCATAGATGAGAAAGCCACTGCGGGCTCCTCTCTCCAAAGCTTCCTCCAACGGAGGTCCCCGCGGACCCCCGCCCTTGTGCCTCTGATGGAGCGCGGAGCTCGGAGATCAGAGGTGCTGCAGGATCGCACAAGGAAAAATTGGGAAGACCTCAGCCTCTGATGGAGCTCGTCAGCTCGGAGATCAGAGGGAGGTTGGCTCGCACGAGGCGAAATTGGGAACCCTTCGGCCTCTGATGGAGCTCGTCAGCTCTGACATCAGAGGGAAGGTCAAACTCTCTGATGGAGCGCAGAGCTCAGAGATCAGAGAGCTGTTGGAGCCGCTGCGGGCTATTTGTCAGAAGCCTGAAGAGTAAGATGTGGACCCGAGGTCGTACAATGAAACCTGCAAAGAAATTCTCCCAAGCTAGGGGTTGGATGAAGATCCGATTCAAGATAGAAATCCCAAGTCAGATGCAAGAACTCCAAGAAGAAATCTGTTCTGATGAACAGAGAAATCCGAGATAGGATGGAGGCTCAAGCCGTGCTTAAGAGGCGAGCGAAGTCTTGTGAGGATCCGAGATTAGAAATCTAGAATAAGAGTTCCCAAAAAGGCAAGCTCAAGCCATGTTGAGAGGCGAGCGGAATTCTGAGAAAAATCCAGAGAGATTCAGCTTGGTCAAGATAGAGAAATTCGTGCTCAGTCGGAGCAGGTTATTGACAGATGAAAGTCCGAGATAAGCTGACAATTACTGCTGTCTTCGTCGCGGAGATGTTCTCAAGCCGTATCGGAGGCGAGCGGGACCCGCGAACATAAGGGGATCGTAGCAAACGAAGTGATATGTGAAAGTCAGGACTTACCTCGGGAAGAGGAATCAGGCCGGGCGGAGCCGATGTCCCTGTATGTAGAGAATTTGTGCAGTAGTAGAGAGGCAGGGAGATTTAATAGAATCCAAAAGCAAGTGATTATTCTCCCACTGTGGTCGCCAATGTTCGGTACCGGAGTACGGATTTAAGGTGTCCGAGCTTCATACGCAGCCGAGCCCAAGGCACAAGAGATATGGATATGCTTCCGGTTGGAGTGCCTCATAAGAATGAAACTTGAACTTGGTGGATTGAAGCTGGAGCTCGGATTGTCCGAGGTGATCCTTTATCCACGTCGGGTGGGGGGGTACCTGCAAGATACTCTGACGCCCAAGTCAGCAAAGGGAAGAGAGAGAAATAAGAGAAAGACGTTCGGGAAATGCGTTGGATTATTAAAGTGTAGTTGTGTTATCGTCATAGTCGTCGCCGTACCTGGAAATGGAGGGCGGAACCTCTATTTATAGACAGTGTGTCGTACTTGAGCCGTTGGATGCGTGCGAGAGATCCTGACCATTGAGTACGGATCAAACGTAGATGCGGATGTCCTGAAGTACGGGAATGGGCCAGGCCCAAGCCAAGGAAGGTTTTGCCCAGTCCAGAACAACTTCAATGGAGACCTAAGGTGACGGCCGTTGAAGAAACCAAGACCCTATCTACCCTAAACATTGATGAGCTACTTGGTTCATTGAAAGTGCATGACCAAGTAATCAAAAAAGAACTTAACCCAAAGAACTTAACCCAAGGAAATTCATCTTCTAAGAACGGGAAATGAGCAGCATTAAAATCCTCTCAAGAACTAATGAGGAAAATGATGAACAAAGTGAAGAAGATTCTGAAGGAGCGTAAACAAGTGGTTTGAAAACACAAAGAAAAAGCATTCTATCAGTATAAAAGAGAGACTTCAAACAATGATTCAAACAAACAGAAAATAACTTGCTTTGAATGTAGAAAAAGTGGTCATGTGAGACAAGAGTGTTCTCTTTTGAATAAGAAAGGATTCAGAAGGTTCTCAGAAAAGAAGAAAGCATTCATGGAAACTTGGGATGAATCCGAAGATTCATCTTCAGAACGTGAAGGAGAAGATGCAAATTTGTGCCTCATGGCAAGATCAGCTCAAGATGAAGTATCTGACTTAAACTCACTAGATGTGATACATGTAAACATATAGAATCATCTTTTGATAGTTTGCTTTACGATTCATACAATTTATCTCAATAATGCATGCTTTTCAAACAACAACTCTGTGAAAAAACATTTGAGTCTAGAAAAAGGATTTAAAATGTGTAACAATTCAAACCCCGCCTTTCTTGTGACTTATATTTTACTTTACTCATCACAGCCAGAGACATTAAATCTCTCGTGAAAGTCTTTCCAAAAAGAAGCCAAAAAGAGGCTGACTTAGCAACTGTTTGCCAGACCATGGAAGTTGTCTTGGCCGGGAATGAGCATGTAACTACTAGTCACCAAGAACCAACTCTTTTTGCAGCAGTTGATGTAACAACTAAAACAGATTTTGAAGCCATTTTAGTGCTTGACTTTGACCCGTTCCCGATTGCACTCCTCTTTGCCTAACCCTAACCCTGTAAAGACAACCAACGACGTGGTTGCTGAGATTTAAAATTAACTTCATAATATCCTTATCTCTGAAGACATATGTAATCTTCTTAAACAGGGCGTTGATGTCGCTGCTAAACTCTTGTCTACTCACTCGAAGATGCGTTTGCACGAGGAGAAAATTTCTGAAGAGAAACTGATTGGATTCCAGGATGCAAAGGACCATGCTGAAAACATACTCTCATGTTTTAAACATCTGGAATCACAACGAGATTCTGTAATACAATTGAAGAGAAAATTTGTCGATGATGCCAACAAACTTTACGACGTTTCGTCAAAAGTCGCTCAAGAAAAGGAAGATTAGCATCAAGAAGAGTTGGATCCAACCGCGACCAAATCTCATATCAAAGAATTGAAAGGTGAGCTTCGAAATGCTGTTATGGAGCGAGATCGTCTATCAGTCAGCCTTGTGGAATGGGAGTATAAACTCGGAATTGGCAAAAAGGTTTTTTCTAAAAAGGTTAGGCAGATGATGGAAGATTAGAACGAGCTCCTCAAGGTGAAGGGCGAGGTTGTTAAGACGCATGCCTCCTTTACCGAAGAAGAAAGAAAATATAAGATTTTTAAGATCAATCGTTACTCTTGATCTCTTAGCATTTGCCATTTAGGTTTTATTTTGGTTTTCTTGCCACTTATGTAATGACTTTCGAAGGATTATTCCCATTTTATTTTCAATTCATGCAGGCTTGGTTTGTATTTCTTTAAATATCACCCATTTATAGATGAGGTTTTACAACTACCTGAAACTTCTCAAATCAAATAGGCATTATTCGAAAATATTTTTCAACAACAAATGGTCCTTCCCAATTTGGTGACCACTTACCTAAAACTCGGGATTTAGTATCCATATGCAAAATTCTTTTCCAAACCAAATCGTCCACTTGAAAATTTTGTCTATTTCATTCTGTCTACCGATATTGTCCAATGTCGTAAGCCTCTCTTCATCTAGATCATTGAGTTAATCAAACAGAAGGTCCCAGAAATCTTCTATACGCTAGTAGTTTTTTCTTTGGACCCATAACAATTGAATGTTAACCTCTACTAGTAAGACAACATCTTGACCATAGACCAATTTATAAGGAGTAGTCTTTGTTGCCCCTTTAGGGGAATTTCTGTATCCCCATTAGACTTGACTAAGTGTTTCATGCCAACTTCTTGGCTTTTGTTTCATATGTTTATGTATCAAGTCGACTAGAATTTTATTGGCTGCCTCGACTTGGCCATTTCCTTGGGCATATAATATGGTGTAGATGTTACCAATTCTATATTTCGAGATTCGGCATATCTTTGCATCTTTGATCCAACAAATACAGTTCCTCTATAGGTTGATAATGTCTGAGGAATCCCGAATCTGTGAACAATATTTTCTTCAATGAAGTTAATAACATCCACTTGATCTATTTTTGCGAAAGATGCAGCCTCTACCCACTTTGAAAACTAATCAATGGCCACTAAAATGTATTTGTGTACGAGTGACGAGGAAGGATTATTTTGGCCTATTATGTCTAGATCCTAACCTCGAAATGAACATGGCTTAATAATGCAATGTAGTTCATCTTCTGAGACATGTTGGATAGGGGCATGTTTCTGGCATTGTTCACATCCTTTCGCAAAGGAGAGGCAATCTTTCATCAATGTTACCTAGAATATATTTTGCCTTTCAAGCACCCACATGATCTTCTCTGCAGCTTGATGGGCTCTCCATATCCCTTCATGCACTTCTACTAGGGTTATATAGGCTTCGTGATCACCTAGGCACCTCGCTAGCGCACCGTCAGCAAGCTGTTTATATAGCTCACCTCCTAAAATAGTACATAACATGGCTCTATACTTTAATTTTCTATCATGACTCAAACATGGATTTTGGAGATAATCCACAATCACTTTTGCCAATCGTCTTGTCCAATTTCGTCAATGTGGCAATCTTCAAAGTTGTATTCCGCAATAGGTCTTCTGATCTCGATAAGTTTTTGCAAACTTTTGCTCAAGACCTTATATCCGGAAACGGTTTGAGCCAACTCATTGGCCTGGAAATTTTGAACCTTCGGAATATATTCTAGGTCAACCTCTTCGAATTGTTCAATTAAGGCTTTGTATCTTGTGAATTGATTAGTCACGAGAAAAGAATCCACTTGAACTAAAACCTTGCGAGCTTTGTATTCTAAGAGTAGTTGGAGACCTGCTATTATGGCTTCGTTTTCAGCCTCATTATTCGAACATTTGGTTGTCAGTTAATATAAAAATTTAGTAGGACAACCATCAGGAGAAAAAATCATTAAACCAATAATCTTTGGCATTGCAAGATCTACCAAAATACCGTTTCCATGTCAACATAATTTTTGTCAAGGGGCTTCTTTCGGTAATTGGCTAGGAAATCAGCAATTACTTCCCCTTTCATGGCTTTCAGCAGAACACACGTTAAACAAAACTCTACTAATGCTAATGCCCATTTTCCTATTCGAGAGTGCAAAATAGGTTTTATCAACATGTGCCTTATTACATCAAAGTGAGAAGTAACAAAGACCTTATGAAAATTGTGAATGGCCCTTTCATGGCCATCTTCACCTTCTTGAGAGCGAGTAAACTTCTTATTGTCTCATCTGAGGCTGAGATGTAAAGTTTCAAGGATTTTCCTCAAATTGGTGGCATCATAATAGGTGGATTTATTAAGTATCTCGTAATTTCCTCGAACGCCTCTTAATGTTAAGGTCCCCACTTGAATACATCTTCTTCTTTAATCTCATGAGATTAGAAAACACTTGCGTTCTCCAAGACAAGTTTGAAATGAGTCTTCGAAGGAAGTTAACTTTGCCCAAGTAGGACTGTAAATGCTTTTTGTTTCTTGGAGGGAGGGTCTCCATGATTTCCTTTTTCTTGTTCATATCTACCTCCACTCCTTTTTATTGTATCAGAAAGCCAAGGAATTTTCTTGTAGAGTTACACCAAATGCACACTTAACAAGATTCACTTTTAATCTATGTAATCTCATCCTTTCAAATCATAATCTTAAGTGTTCATTGGCTTTAAATGTAACTGATGTTAAACCAACGTTTTGTCTAGTCCTGGCATCTCTTTGTAATACCAAGCAAAACAATCTTGGTATTCATTAAGAATCTTAATGATTGCTTCTTTCATACTTGGTTCCAAAAGAGAACTTAGGAAGGTTGGTTGTAGTTCTTCTCCTTGTTAAGACAAGTTGACTTCTTCCATAGGATCTTGTGCCTCTAGCTTACCTACCTCATTTGACCAACTATTTTCGAACCCAAGTGGTTCCTCATCATAGATGTAGTCTAGGGGCCATCAAAAATCTCTCCCTCTTCGGAGCATTCCTCGAGTGTTTCGTCTTTGGAGATTTCTCTTTTTTCTTGTATTGGTCATATTTTACAACAAACTATTATTACTTATTAAACTAGAGGTCTCAGTATATACCTAGGATTATTCTTCTGAGCTTGGGTTAGCAGTTTTCTTTATGTTACCTTTCGTTTGAGTAAATTTACTAGCGTCCTCAAATGTTTCCCTTTTAAAATTGGAGGCACCACACTTGGTCTGGAGGGCCACTCTTATTTTATTTTCGGCCATGTATGCCGAAATTCGAGCAATGAAGCTCGAGTCTATCATACTAACTCCCATTCGGCCGAGTCATGGCCTTGGTCGAAATCTTGATGGCTCAATTCAAATCCAACATGCGGCTTGACAACCATAGTTGTCAGCTCACCTTTCTCAATAACTTTTCTCTTGAATGGACCAACATCGACCCAGATTTTATCAGCATTGAACACCTTTGCATCATGAGAATTAAAGGTGGTTGAATCAGCTTCAATTATCTGGCACTCATCAAGATCATTCTAAATGAACATCTTATGATGTAGAGTAAAAGCCACTGCTCCCACAACATGGATCCATTCCCTTCCTAATAGTTGAAGGAACCACCACAAACACTGTCTATCGAGATATAGACTTTACCTGAATGTTCAAAGCATTGATACCTTTAGACCTTGAACTCTTCATCAGTATTTCTAATCCTCTTCATCACACCTTCGAGCATTAAATTGACTGTTGCTCCGCCATCAATGAGAACTTTATTGACCATGATACAACCATCAATTCATAACTAAATAAACAGAGGTTTGAAGTGAGTTTTCATGGAATTAGTTGGTTGCTCAGAGATTGCATCATTCCAAGCCTGAGGTTCTGCCTTTGGGTAAATAGAAGCTCTTGGCATACACCATACTAGAACAGGGGCCTCTCCTTTGAATTCATCAGTATTTTTGAAGTAGTCCTCCAGCTTTCCAATCCCCATTAAAGGCTGTCCAAAGAGAAAATCTTCTATCATGAGGTCATCCTCATTATCATATGCGAGTAACTTTTTGCAATCATTCTGTGAGTCTTTACCCTTTGGATGTCCTCCCTCCTTCTGGTAGGTTACACCACTCTTAACTTTGGTCTTGCCTCATACGACTTGTAGGCAGCTTTTTGAATCCTCTAAGCCCGTTTTATTTGAGTTCAGCTCATCCCCCGATTTTTGAAACCAAAGTTTTAATTGCAAGAATATCCATCATTTGAAGTTTCGCTTCTTACATATACATTATTAGGCTTGTAGTTCTTAGCAATAACCCACTGTTTAGCTGAAGGACGATTCATGGCTCTAACCCACTTATTCTTGGGAGCCTTATTAGGTGGCAAATAAGTCCTTTGCCTTTGATAATGTTGTGGAGTTTTTTGATGATCAGGCTTATCGAAAGGGTTATTCGAAGATGTGATGTCTTCTTTTCCCTCTCCTCAAACTTCTTCAACCATCCTTTTGATTTCTAAACTTTTGAAGGCCTTGGCAACCCTGCTATCAAAAACTGCACTGCATCTTGGGCACAATATGGTCTCTTGATTCGAACTACACATATTCTAATAGTTTTCAAACAGATCTTTGCCTGGTCACTCATGTCTCTATCATCAACCTCTTTAATATCAGCCACATAGACTCCTCGTCTGACCAACTGAGCAGTTATTTTCCGACATCACTTGCCTTCAGAGATTTTCTAGTATTGATAGCAACAGTTTTGAAGTTCCCCTGGTTAGGCAGATCCATGAGTATTTATGGAAATTAAAGAATCCATTTGTTCAATGTCCACCATGCAAATGTCAAAGTGCCCTTGTTCAGAATAACTCACAGCCACTTGGAATGGATCTGTATCAACTTTCATAGGAGCTTCTTTATTTTCTTCAAAAACAAGGCATCCTTCTTTAATAGCATTGTGAATGAGATCCCTTAAACAAACAAACATATTAGTGGTATGCCCGAAATAGTTGTGGTATTCATAATATAATTTTCCGTTCATTTTCTCTGTGAGGGCACCTGTAATGATCCAAGAATAATTAAGTAATGGCCCAACCCAAGTGAAACAAGCCCAAAATACCTAGGAGAGTATGTGACCTAAGAAGAAGCACCTAGAAGGTTCTAGAGGCATATGAGTCATCATTTTCCCTTTTTATTATTTTGTCTTTTAGTTAGCATTGGATTCCTTATCTTTTAGCACACTATATTTGAGTGCTATATATACCCTTGAGTGTAAAAGACAAATCATCAATCAAATCAAAAGAAATGTTTAGAGTCTTTTTATTTTCTTCTTAAAGGAGGCGCTCTCCCCTCGAAAGGAGCTTTAATTTTCCGTTATTGGGTTTTAAAGGTTCACCCATTTTTGGGTACCTTACAGCACCTTATGAACATCGGTAAGAACCAATTGTTTGTCTTTACACAAAATATCATAAATTTCATCTTAGAAACCCTCTTTTATTGTAATAGATTTTAAACCTGAGAACACATAAGGGGGACCTGGCTTTAATTATGCCAAGTAGATACCACTACACTAGTCATTTTCCGGATCACTTTCGCCCTCCGAATCTCTTTCCATAAGATTTTTTTTCAAAAAAAAAGGATAAAAGGTTATAAAAGATAAAAAACACAATAAATTAGTGCTAATTTTATATCTTTGTTTTTATAACTTTAGTGCTTTTCTAATAATAAACACACATTATTACAAAATATATCTAATTTAAGATTTTTTTACCACATAAATATATATTTTGCATACCTCTTAAGAAAAATGAATAGTAGTCTGGATTTTTAAAAAATTGTTGTCTAATTTTCCATTTTTCCTTTTATCTCTCTAAAAAATAAATGTGAATTATTATTAAAGGTAAAAAGTTGTCATAAAAAAGAGGAGGGCCTTAAATAAGACTGCAGCTGATAGTTTGGAAGAAGAGAAAAATATATATTAGGAGGGTTTAAAATTTCTTTTTGTTGCCTTGACTTAACGTTTTGTTTTGTCAATTTAGTATTGCTTTGTCAAAAAAATAATAATCAAGTGTTGTAATATGACTTCTTCTATTGGAAGAGGGGCCTATTCAAGATCGTAGCATTTAGTAATTCCCAGTTTATTGTTGAATGGTTGAATGTATTGCTTCATATTGTAAAAATAATTATTACTCTTATCTTGTCATGGTTACCATTTTTGACACCGGCTACCTTGCTTGGAAAACGTGACGTAAATAAAAGAATTAAAAGAAAATACATCTCTATAAAATCCTTGAGTCAAACAAAATAACAAGTAACACCAACAATGCAAAAATACAAATCAAACAAATAACAAAAGTAAAGTAAAATCCCCACGGAACCCCTGTGTCACATATCTCAGAGCTTTTACCAAAACAAAGAGTAATCAATCATAATAACTAAAGTCTGCGTCTTGCGCGATTTAATTCTCAGTGTCCATGTCGACATGTTCGTCAACGTCGGCTTGCTCATCACCTAAACGTGCACAATGGCACACGTGTAGCCACAAAGAATAGTTAGGAAATAACATAGCATAGGAAACTATCGACGGTAGTGGATACAACATACACAACACGCATACACAAATAATCGTAAACTAATCGTCATCTAATCCTCAATGTCGCGACCTAAGTACGGTTCTAGGACTACATTGTCAACGCAATCCTAGTACCAACTATTCCAACGTCACGCTCAAAACGTCAACTCTGGGTAAGTGGATGCAACTGCCCTTACATCCTGAGAAATAGATATAGTCTAGTCAGGGTACCCCCAGTGTTTTGTGGAACGCCCCAGCAGTGCCCCACTTAGGACCTCCCCAATGGGCCTACCCGCAAGGCTGGGTCGTGGCCGTCTATATTACTACTCCCATAATCGTTTGCTTACCACCCCACCTATCATCATCACCATCCTTTGAGGTATGGCTCACGCATACTGCGACAAGGTTCCTCCTACAACTTAAATTACTAAGGTACGACTCGCCCATACTGCGACGAGTTCTTGCATATACGGCAATAAGGTTCTTTAAAAGGGTATACCCGTTGAACAACATCACCATTATTAGTGTCCCTAAGGATTTCTAAGTCCAAGGGTATCATCATCAACTGGGTGGTTACTTGTCATGTGGTCATAATCTCTAATCGCATCTACATCCCAAGTCCCCACTAATCCCAATTAACGGTGTCTATCCCTATCATCCTAGTTTCATCCATTTTTTAGTATTTCCTAAGGCTCTATATGTTTTTAAATCCTTTGATCATCATCTATGGTTTATGGTCACTAAAAAATAGCTTAGGAATGGCCAATTATCATCATCCAAAACACACCTAGAATAGTCCTAATCCATTTATAGCTTTGTCCCAGTCGATTAACAAGCTCCAAATTGTCTCCTAGATTATTCTTCATTGTTCTTATCGAATAATGATCCTTTCTAATCCACTAAGACAACTCCAAAACATCTCTTGGGGTGATTTTAACTTCTCTAACCGCTTAACCTTTTACATCTAATACATTAACATGAGTCTAAAACATCAAAAAGCTAGGAACCTCAATATCATCAACCCAATTTCCTATACTAGAGCTTAACTTTGTTACTTAACTTGAATACGGTCTAACAACACAACTTCCTATACTAGCTTTAACTTGAATACGAGTTCGGACTAGCTCTAACTTGAGTACGAGTTCGGACTAGTTCAGACTAGTTTAACTTATTCAAGGGGTAGGTAAGGTATATTATTTTAGAGTTCATCGGTACTAACAACCCAACTACACCATCATTAACAATCATATCTCATTTAAGGAGATTAGGTCACGAGACTCAATCCCATGGAATTGGTCTCTAATAATCATCAACAAATGTCATAACAAAAATAACAAACACAATAATAACTAGAACATATAGGCATAATATGTTTAAAAACAACACGTAGCATTTACATATATCATCAAGATTGTCACATTATAATAGAGTCCTTGCTCCTACAAGGACTTAACCAAATTATAGAACTAAATATATAAAACCCATTGCTCATACAATGGTTTACTCACAAATATATTGTTAGCGTAAGACATAGGGATCATGGGACATCTTAATTATTTTAGTTGCATCCTAAACTATCTTGTCCCCTAGTTATCATCCCCCTCTTTTTATCTCGATCCGAGAAATCACAAACGAGAGTCCAAAGAAAAAAACAGCAACTCAGGTCCTCCAAACAAAATTATATCACTCTTATATTAGTTCTTTGATGATCACGGAAGTCACGAATAGCAAAAAGGAAAATGTACGGTAAAAAATATTTGACTATAGGGACTAAAAGGGCCAAAAAAGCTATGGCCTAGGGACTTACACGAAATTATGATCTAAAAGGCTGAAAAATTACTTTTATAGTGTGAAGGACATTTCTACAATCGTATAGCTTCAAAAGGCACGTGATTCAGACGTCGATAGCAAACTATTATGTCAAAAACACGTTCTTACGACTTATTAAACTAAAAGAAAGAACTTCAATATGAAGAACATGTGCTTACCACGAGTTTAGACTTTAAAACAGCAGAGGAGAGGATCTTTAGATGATTTGAATGTCCATCAAGATCGAAGGAATGAACGAACTGTGAATCCTCTTGAGTGTGCTCAACAATAATGAAGAACAGTGAAAAATACTGAATAACATGACCCATTTTTGCAACGTCCCGATTTGAGAATATAAAAGGATAGAATGGAAGTATTCTCTTCAGTGAATCTAACAAAGGTCTCGATTTTTCAAGATGATAACTGATGTGGCCAGAAGTGACACCAGAAGTTGCAAGTAAAATATGTCATTTTTCAACTTCACCAAAATAATAAAAGTTAAACGTTTTCTTGAAGGTTTCGAAGAGGGGAATCCAAATGCGATCTCCGTTTTTCCAAACAATGATTGTAGTGTCCAGAGTCACAAATATAGAGTACGAAATACGGTATAATTTTTGTTTCTGACGACCAAAATAACATCATAAATGGATTTAGTGGATGATGTTGTATAGGAATGTGAAGTTTAGTAATTTTTGATGATCAAATAAGAGAGAACAAGAACTAAGAAGAAAAAGAAAGTATTTTTATCAATGTTGGTAGCTGAAAAAAGAAGAAGAAAGGAATGGAGGAGAAAAGGGAAGGATCGTAGGTTTAAGCTAAGGAGCAGGGTGGTGTACAAATTAAACCCAGGGGTACAAATTGTAAATTCATTAAAAAAGGAAGTGGAATACTACAAAAGCCCAACTTGTCTCTAATTAGTTTCTAAAGCCCAATTCTCTTATAACATCTATTTTGACAGATATCTTTAACTCAACATTCTCACAAAATAAATAATAATTCTAATAATAATAATAACAAAAACAACAACAACAAAATATTATTAATATCATAAAAATTCAATCAAATGTCAATAAAATATATTCTAATACTTCAAAGAAGAAATGCTTTTTTCACTTATTGATATCATAGAAATATATTTTAATACCTGCTATAAGAAGAAATATACTAATATCATAAATATTATTAATATCATAAAAATATATTTTAATACTTCAAAGTAGTGGTTGTGCGACTATCTGTGTGGCAGGCGCAGAGCGGATATAAGAGGGCGATCCAATGCAGTATAGAACACCCTAGTACTCTCATTGTATTATAAATAGTTCATACTACTGATGCATTGAGGACTCTTGGTTCATGTATTTTGGGAGGCTATATCCTTAAGGGTTGCACCACCCCCATTTTATATACAAGAACATTTGCGCGCCCCACGGGGCCGCCGGCAAAACTCCTTTCCTGACGGTCTCACAAGCAAGAGTTGTGTGCTTCTACTAGAGCCTTGATGGAAGCACGATGTTCAAATCTGACTACGGACTTCGACGTGAAAGAACCCAACGTGGAAATACATCGCATAAGACAATTTGTTTGTGCGCTGGAGGAACATAATGCAGAGCAACAATGTAAGAACTAGGACCATCTCCGCCGGATGCAAGCCATGGAGGCCTACGAACGTGAGCTACAAGAGCAGGTGAATGCTCTACGAACTCCCAAGTTACCCTTGCAGTTACGGCTCTAATATGGGAGCCCATCATAACGACCTACACTAGCACTGACGACCCATTAGATCACGTCGCCTTTCTAATTAACACAAATGTTCATCAGTTGCAGGGATGACACTGTGAGCTGCAAGATGTTTGCAAGAACACCGAAGGATGTATCACTTTGGTCTGCCCCCAAGGTCCATCACTAACTTTTAAGACCTGGCCTGAAAATTCATTGCCCAATTCTCGACCAATCACGGAAAACAAACTGTACCATCTGATTTGTTCGACCTGCATCCAAGACAAAGCGAATCTCTCTAAAGCTTCTTGTCCAGATTCAACAACATGATCTTACAGGTCAATGAACCAGACAGTAAAATCTTCTTCACAGGCTTCCTCAAAATTCTGCGCACAAGGACTTTCAGCGAGACTCTATTCATCCAAAATTGAGTGACGATGGAGGAAATCTTCATGATCAGGAAGCTGATTATGGCACTTTATTTCTGTGCTTAATCTTTGTAAAGTGTCATTGCTTGAGAAAAAACAATGGTTTAAGTTTGGGGGTATGACAACTATTATTTATAGGAGCTATTTATACTTATTTAACTTAAATTATTGTTTATTCAAGAATTGTTTGTGTTAGAAATTATTTAGGATTTCTTATTTTGTGTGAGTTAGGGATATATTCTGTTTTGAGCCAATTGAGCACTTATGTACTCATATTTTCTATAGAACTTGCTTTTAGCACCTGCGACAGATAAGAGAGAAAGTAGATAAGAGGTTCTACGCAAAAGTGCACGCCCTATTGCTGCGTCAAGGATGTCATGACGTTGGTGTGCTAGCTAGGACCACTACTACTTTATCAGATATGTTGAACTTACAAAAGACAAATGTCCTTTTATGCACACAAAAAAACAAAATATGTGCATTGAAGGGGTTCCCATGCCTTGCATAGATCTAGAACTATAAAAGGAACAGTTACCTCTTCCTTAGATTTGGTGTTCCGGTACCCATAGAAGGTTTCTTGAAGAGTAGTGCTAGATTTAGTGCTATAACATCATCTAAACTTAAAATTTTGGGAAGTTGTTGCTGTGAGAAGAACTTGATGTCACCTATCCAACTTGTAAAAGCACACGCAAGTAGATACTGAATGAGTTTGCATGCTTACTTCAAAGATTAATATCGGTAGTATTTATTAAAGGACACTTTAACAAATCTTGTATAGACACTTAGAATAACAAAACCCATAAAGTGATCTGTCCATGCATAATAGTGAGGGGTGAACTTAATAAGAGTTTCGACCTAAGTGGTTTTAACAAAACTCTATAGAAAAGTGACAGAATGGCACCAAACATATGCTACTGAAATAAGGTGCTATAGCACATATTTCAACACTTGACCGTCATTAAAATGTAACATGGTTAAAAGGCATTCCAATTTGTTCTCTCTTGATATTTTATTCACTCCTTTACATTACTATTTATTTTTACAATATGCTTTATCACATGGTTACCTTCTCTTTTGTTTTTACTCACTAGTTTACTTACTAATTCAAATATAGAAAAGAATTTAACAATTCTTGTGGGAACAATCTCTACTTACTCCGTATTATTTGTTGCAATTGTGTATACTTGCACATAATGTTTCCACACAACAACCACGATCAAATTATAGGCGGACCATCGTCTGGTTCCATTTACTGTCGATAGGACCATATGATAGTAGGCATGTTATGATTTTATCACAAAGTCCATCTACTTTTGATATCAAGATCTCCTACTATTATTTTAAGATAAAACATGTAATTCCTAGACACATAACAAAGCAGTAAAACTAAATTGTTCTCATATATATGTATAGTGTGTTATTTTCTAAATAATTAATTCACTTAGTTCGAACAGTGCATCAGTGTACAACCTCATTTTTCCAAATTAAAACAACTCTTTCAAGATATCATACTCCCTATATTTAAGGCAACCACCAAACTTAAACCTACTTTTTTATTATAGAAAATCGAATCTTCATTTTTTAATGTCTTCCTAGTTCAAAACATTGATTTTATAAAATCGAGAGCTAGAATAAATCTGTTGGATGCTTGGAGCTCATGAAGGGTGTCATAAAATCAGTTGGATGTTTGGAGCTAATGAAAGGTGTCCAGAATTATGTTGGATGTTTAAAGCTCATGAAAGGTGATTATTATTGTTAATGCTTGGAATTCATTAAAGGTGACTCTTGTTGCTATATATAAAGAAACAAAAGCCAGTGTAATTAAATTAAAATTAAAATAGTGATTTAAAAAAATGGTGAAGAACTTCAAGGTTAGCACTTACCTTGTAACAATGCTATTGATTTTGATAGCATCAAGGGTTTTAACTTTGGAAGCTAGACGTTATGGAGCCTGTTTCAGAACCTCAAAGAAGATTGCAGTTGATAGTTTGGAACCTTGCTTAGGTGCCGCACGTAATTTGACAGCAAATGTTCCAGCAGTTTGCTGTGCTAGAGTTGACGCTTTGCTTAATATTTCTTCAGAATGCCTTTGTGTTGCTTTGACTTCACGTTTTGCAAAAAAGGCTGACATTAATCTTTCGGCCGCTCTCACAGTTCCTATGAGATGCAACATTACTTACCCATATGCTGGATACACATGTGAAGGTAAGTAACAACTAATCACTAGCTACTTTAATTTTGATCCTCTTGTGGTTCACATGCATAATTTTTTTTAATACACTCTATGGATGGAAGTTATGTTAGGAAGAATTTAACATTTCTAATATGAGAATTTGTTTACAGATCGTGGAAGAATGTTAGGGCTCTAAGGAAAAGACTCTAGACGAATACTTACGGTGAATCTAGATAAATAATTTCATTAAGCGTTTATTTTTTGAACAGTTTTATAATTTACTCAATTAACCTTTCCCTTTTTTCCTTACAGGAGGGTCACGCTTCCTTGAAGTTAAAGGAGTATAATATGTACTGTAAAAGATTTAACATATTATAGAACTTAATAATTAAGTATTGCTTTTTATCAAGAGTAATAATAATCAAGTGTTGTAATATGGCATCTTCTATTAGGAGAGGAATCTTTTCAGGACTGTAGCATTTAGTATTTCTCAGTTTATCATCCACGGTTGAATGTATTGCCTCATATCATAATATAATTATTACTATAATCTTGTCACAGTTTCTATTTCTCCCATTATCTCAATTTTTTTTCAACATGGCCGCAATTAGACTATGTATTTATTTTTAATATGGTCCAATTTGAAGTTATCTTGGGCGGCTTTATAATAATTTTTTAATATAAAAATAAGTCTGTGCTTCTTTCAATTTATGAGCATATCCTCTCGAAATCTGTCAAAGGTTTTTTTAGTCCTCTAAATACAGTGCCATTGTGGTTTTCATGCTGTATACGAAGATTTTACCATCTCCGGGGAAATGGTACATATTATGTAATCTTTAGGTAAATCTTATGTGACTTTACACATATTTAAATGACTATTTAAAGCTAATCGTCCTGATGTTATACAATATATTTCCCCACCTCGAATAGAGCCGATAGCCTTCGTTCGATAGAATTCTAACTTGTTCCATATGCCCTCGAACTTGCATGAACAGAATCTCAATAACACTCAAGAACTTACCAAGAATATCCTAGAGAGAGAAAATCTAGAGAGAGCGAGTGAGTGTGGAATGAAGTGATTTCAACTTTGGAGTTCATCCAAATTTTAGGAGTGAAAATTGACCCTCCCTTAGTGACTCCAAGTAGCTTAGCAACTATGCGTCTCTTCACCACCTTGAATCTGTGCATCTCATTGTTCCATGTTACCCTAGTTTACATAGGTTTGTCAGTCTATAACTAACTTAGCAACTAATAGTCACCTATTAAAAGCATGTGCTTTTACTACCTCACTAGAACACACCACATGTCACTTCTTGTTTGCAGGAGTTGGAAAACATCTCCTGCTTAGAGAGTGACACTCGTTTAGCAACTGCCATTTTATAGAATCAATAACTATAACCAATGATACTGAATACGATCTATCTAACATCGAGATGAAAGTACCATTTAATAAAGTATAACAATAATAATTAGGTATAAAATTTTTGGAAGTTACAAGATGTACACATGGAATCGGATGCAGTACTGACCCAATGCATCCTTCTGACAAGATGCTTAGGAGTGACACATGCACGCTACTTCTTCAGACGCAATAGACCCTATTGTCTGGTTGCATTCACTGTCCATGAGACCATATGTTAGTAGGCAGGTGATGACATCATCACAAAATGTCCATCTGCTTCTAATATCACAAGCTTCTTATCTGTTCTAAGATAAAATATGTCATTATTAAACACTTAAACAAAGCATTAAGACTAAATTGTTTTTGTATATAATTTGTTATCTTCAAAATAATTCAGAATTGTTGTTTATGAATCCATTTGGATTCAATAGTGCAGCAATGTTCAACCTCGTTGTTCTAGAATAAAACAACTCTCTCAAAATATCATCCTCCTTGTATTTAACACAACCACCAAACTTACATCCACTTTTTTATTTATTTTTCTACTATAAAAAATGGAATCTTCTTTTTTTAATAATTCCATCTTTTTCTGCTGTTTTTTCGTATTTCAAAATTATATTTATAAAACCAAAAGCTAGAATAAATCTGTTGGATGCTTAGGAGAAATCTGTTGGATGCTTGAAGCCGGTGGCACATGTACTGTTAAGGAAATAGGGGTAATTGTCCCCACCAAATAACTTATTTTATGATTAAAGATACTTCATAAATTTTATTTTGCCTCTATAAAAATTTAAGTGTATGTATCCTCCTCCATAAGATGATTTTCTTTCAAAAAAGAAAGATAAAAAGTTATAAAAGATAAAAAAATTAATACTAATTTTACATCTTTGTTCTTATAATTGTAGTGTTTTTCTAATTATAAAAAAATTGTAGTGTTTTTCTAATACTAAACACACAGTGTCAAAAATACATCCGACTTAAAAAAAATTTATCACATAATTATGTATTTTGCAAAACAATCCTGCAAAAACATAATTGGTAATTTTTTGCCTCACTAAAAAAAATTCTTGATCCACCACTGCTTGGAGTTTATGAAGGGTTGCTAGAAGAATTATGTTGGATGCATAAGGCTCGTGAAGGGTGCTTATTATTGTTAGTGCTTGGAATTCATCAAAGGTAATTATTATTGTTATAAAGAAACGATAGTCGGTGTAATTATTAAAACTAATCTCATGATATGTGAGACTATAGCATCATAGCCAAAAGTCTTGTGCAGAAAAGAGGGGGTTATAAGGTATGAATATAATAAAGAGGGTGAGCAAGGAGGGAAACCAGTTAATCATGGAAACACCCGAACCAAAAAATTGACCTATTACTCTCACTTCTTCCCGTCTCTTCCCAAATCCGGTAAAAAGACTGATTCCCATAAAATAGAAAACATTGTTGAGTTTTCATATGTTTAAGATATTGCTCAAATTGCTGAAACAATACCTCCCTTTTTATGTCCTTATAACATTTTCAAAACGCAAAGATCAATTTTACCGATTTATTAGGAACTCGATTTCTACAAATCGCCCTCACATGAAAGAATATGTCCATTCATCTCGACTTGATCAATGTAACCTGAGAGCAACAAGCCCAGAACAATATGTATATTTAGAGATTCCTCAAACTCTCATGAACCACTCAAAATATGAGGGATGTGGCTTTGCATTTTGCAGCTTTCATTTTATCTTTTCATGGGAGAAAAAATATGATTGTCTTTGACAAAATAGCTCTACTAGATTCTAGCTATAAATCTTCATTATGAAAATGTTGTAGTTGGAACTGTTTTAACTACACTCGATGTCGGTGTTGAGGCAAAATCCCTAATGAAGTTTTGATGATTAACAAACTCTCAAATGTGAGAAGCTTAAGTTATCTGACTTCATATGCTACTAATGTCTCTTCTTGAGTGATAAATAAGTACAGGTTAATCAAGACATTCTCAAGAAGATGCACGCTTATGAGAAGCATCAGCATGTGAGAAGACTTAAGAAAATATTGCCCACAATGTTCTTAAAGAAGAAACCTTTTATGATAAGATCAAAAGATTAAGACCATATGGTAAACTTCAGAAAGATCATCATGAGAAGCTTCACTTATATCTATGGCAATATGAGAAGGATATCTAAGAAGGATCAACTTAAGAAGAGTCATGACAGAACCATGAGAAAGGAGATGAGAAGCATCGAGTGAGAAGAGTCAAGTTGACAAGAATCATGACCATGAGAGGTGTCGTGATGAGAAGAGTCATGTTGAGAAGGGTCATACTGCAAGCACCATTCTAAGGAACATCAACATGAGAAGCATCAACTTGAGAAGCATCATCTTCATCTTTTGTCATGTGTGAGAAGAGTCACTGTGAGAAGGGTCATGACAACTGAAAACAGCTGTCTTCTGCAGAAAAGCAGAAACACGGCTGTGTTGTGCAGACAGTCCTTCCCAACGGCTATATACTGCTATATTACTTCACCAACGACTATAACCTTTGGACCAGAGGATATTACACATAATTTCATCTATAAATTAACGCTCTTGGTCGCCATTGATCCTCATGAGAGTGCATTGAGTTCTTATCTTCCAACCTTCTCAAGTGTCAAAGTTTTCTCTCATCCATACTCAGCTGCTACAAACCTGAAGGGATTCACTTGATCTCTGAGTATGTATTAAGTCTTGTGTTGTTGTATTTATTGTATACTCCATTTGTATCAACCAAGCTCTAGAAATCCCACAAACCCAAATACTTAAACAGAATACCTGTAGGGAACCTTCTCAGGTAGCATGTGTTGCTGTAGGACTTGAGAAGTGAGCGCTTCTGTGTTAGAAGTAGTCTAATAGATCAGAATGAGTCTATTAGGGGAGTTTACAGTAGGTAGAGATGTGTGAAGAAAACTACCAAGAGTTCATTTACCCTAGGGAGGTGTTAAAGGTGTAAACTATTTTGGAAAAATAGTTGAAATACTCACAAGAAGTGAGGAGTGGATGTAGCCTAGGAATTTGGGTGAACCACTATAAGTCACTGGGCTATTTACTGCTTTCAAATCATTAGTTTGCCCTTGATGAGAAAACTCTCCATCAGGAGAAGATTTGTGAAAACTGAGAAGTGTCAACTCTGATCCTTCCCTACCTATAAATGTTCTGAAATTAAAACAAAGTATTCAGCCCTTCTCACATCTTCTCTATACTTATAACCTTTTATTAAAACTCTTGAAAAGCTGTTTCTAAATATATCATAACATTATCACCAGCCTAGCTACATCTTAACAATCGAACAGATACACTTTTAAGAATGTTAAGTATTGAAGGTGAAATTGTCTGACCCTTCCCAGCTCTCTATATAGTTGACAAGATTGATAAATCATCCTTCTTTTCTCACCTATTAAGTTAAGAAGATTGTTTTTGACTCAACCTTCTTAACTCAATTCATTTACTGTCCTAACTATAAGTCATACTTGTGAAGAAAGTTATACTCTTGCAGGTGAATTTAAAAAGGGTCACAATTCCAACCCATCCTTCCTTGTGACATCGTTGACTTCAATTGGTATCAGAGCTCGGTCTCTGGGTTGAGCTCACTCAATAGTGAGAGAGGAAAGATTCTGGAAGAAGTCATGGCCAAACCAAATTCTGTTGCCTTCCTACCAGAATGTGCTTCATCAAACAGACCACCTGGGTTCAATGGTGAACACTACTACTACTGGAAAAATCAAATGAAGTTATTCCTTGAATATCAGGACACAGACATATGGGACATTGTTGAAAATGGTCGATATGTTCCCACCATAACAGGTCCTGTACCAAATAGCCTTATTCCCAAACCAAAGGCTGATTGGACCAGTGATGAGAACCATCGTGTACTACAAAATGCTAAAGCCAAGTATTACGTAACTTGTGCATTGGGAAGAGCAGAATATGACAAGATAGTGGGAAAAGAAACTGCTAAGGAAATATGGGATACTCTGCAAACTGCTCATGAGGAAACTGATCAGATCAAAGAAGCAAAGAAAGGCATGCTCATTCATGAGTTTGAGATGTTCAAAATGACCGAAGAAGAGACAATTGATGAAATGTTCAGTAGATTCACCACAATCATCAATGGGTTAAGTGCTCTGGGAAAAACCTATCCAAATGCTGAGAAGGTTAACAAGCTTCTCAAGTGTCTTCCACTAGCTTAAAGACCAAAAAAGACTGCTATAGAAGAAGCATAGGGTCTGTCTTCATAAGAAATTGACCATCTGTTGGGCTCACTAAAAATTCATGAACAAGAACTCATGGAGGAACTACATCCTAATAGGAAGACAGTTGCTCTGAAAGCTTCTCAGAAAGAAGACAACCCTTCTTCCCAAAAAGGAAAGTCACTAGCACTTAAATCTTCTCAAATGGATGAGGAAGAGCAAGAAACTGATGATGATGCAGAAGGAGAAGAACTAGCCTTGATATCTAAGAGAATCAACAGATGGCTTAACAACAAAAGAAGAGGAAAACCTCATTTCAGAAGGCACATTTAAAGGAGAAGGAAACAAATTAAAATTCACTTGCTTTGAATGCAAGAAGTCTAGCCATATGAAACAAGATTGCCCTCTTCTAAATAAGAAGAGTCCAAGAAGGTTCACACCTTAGAAGAAAGCTTTAATGGCAACATGGGATGATTCAAAAGAATCATCAAGTGAACATTAGGAGGAAACATCAAATCTTTGTCTCATGGCAGAAACAGAACAAGAAGAGGTACAAAACTCTGAACCCCTCTAAATGTGATTTTTGCAAAGAAATAGAATCCTCCTTTGAGAGCTTGCTTTATGATTCAAACATTCTTTCTCAAAAATGCATGTTGTTTAAAGATCAATTATGTGTTTTGAAAAAGGAAAATGAGGAGCTAAAAACTCAAAATGAAAGAATGGGAAAAACAATTCACACCTACAAAAATCTCATTTCAAACTATCTGAACAAATCAAGCTTCTCAACCTAAAAACACAAGAAAAACCCATGGTGTCTAACTTGGAACTTGAAAAGGAAAATACAATGCTTAGAAAATAAGTTAGTGATTTAATAAATGAGCTTATGATCTGTGCACAAAATCTTGAAGCTTCTCAAGAAGGGTTAACTCCCTCTAAAGAAGATCAATTATATAAGAAGAGAAACAGAAAGCCCAAAATCAAGTGCTTAAATTGTAAGCAAACCGGGCATCATATTTCTGTCTGTGGATATAAGCAATAAGATCCCATGAATTTGAAAACTAACCCTCAAGGACCCAAAGAGAAATGGGTACCTAAATCATTGTCAAAAACTATAATGCAGGCATGCCTCATAGCATCAAGAAGAAAGCTGTGGTACCTAGACAGTGGATGCTCAAGGCACATGACAGGGGAGAAGGATAAGTTCCTCTCCATGGAGAGCTTTGATGGAGGACTTGTTATGTTTGGCAACAATGACAAAGGTTTCATCAAAGGAGTAGGTACAGTAGGTAAAATAAACTCTGCTCAGATTCAAAATATTCAATTTGTGAAAGGACTCAAACATAACTTACTTAGTGTAAGTCAGTTCTGTGATTCTGGACATGAAGTGACATTTAAATCTGATGTATGTTGAATAAGCAGTTTAGTGTCTGGAAAAACTATTTTTACTGGTCTTAGAACAAATAACCTCTATAGCATCTGTCTTGATGATCTACCTGATCAAATGTGTTTAATTTCTAAAAAAGATGACAAATGGATGTGGCATAGGAGATTTGGTCACATTAGCATGAAAACCCTTTCAAAATTATCCAAACTTGATTTAGTCAGAGGACTTCAAAAGATCAAGCATGAGAAGGATAAATCATGTGATGCATGCATTCAAGGAAAGCATGTTAAATCATCTTTTAAACCTATCAACATGATATCCACTCAAAGACCTCTAGAACTTCTGCACATGGTTCATTTTGGTCCTACTAAACATGCTAGCCTAAGTGGAAAAAAGTATGGTTTTGTTATTGTTGATGATTACTCTAGGTTCACATGGGTGATTTTTCTAAAGAACAAAGATGAGGCTTTTGAAAGTTTGAAAATCTTTTTTAAGAAAGTTCAAAATGAGAAGGGTTCTAACATTGTTGCAATTAGAAATGACCATGGAGAAGAATTTGAAAATGCTTTATTTAAAACCTTTCTTGAAGTGAATGGTGTGTCTTGTAACACCCCGATTGTCTTGCGTTGTGGTCCTTTTATTATGTGATTAGTTTACGAATTATTTTTAATGGATAAGATTAAATTATTCTAATTTAGTATGTATTTGAGCTATTAAATTTAGTTGAAATCACATTTAAATGTATTTTTATATGCTATAGTAATATATTTTTATTATTTGATTTTTAGAATATTTGCGTTTGAAATATTGATATTTTATTTTGCTTATTTTATTGTATGAAATATTGGTGTTTCAAGTATAACTGATTTTTAGAAATGATTTTGGGTTATTAAGGTGTTAAAATAGTGTGTATATTTAAAATGAGTTTTAAATAGTAGAGAAAAATCTGTTTTTATGCATTTTTACGCATACAGCCACCACTTCCTTACTAGGCGCACCCCCTGTCACTTAATCCATTAGTAGTCCAGCCCAAAACCACGCGACCCGCTCCTGAAGCCCACAACCCGACCCGTCTGAACTTCATCTTCTCCATTGTGCTCCACCGCGAAACCCTAACCCAATTTCTTCCACCATCGCGTTCCAACTCCTCTCTCCACGGTCGACGCTCAAACCTCACCTTCCCACTCGAAATTCACCTCTGATTCCGAATATGACCTCTGTTTCTTCAATCGTGGTCACGTTTTTAGTCCACCATTATCGACCAAGCACCATCGTGAGCTCCCTCTCTCCTTCGCGTTTCGCCCACAGTCCACGGCTAGACCTCAAAACTCTTCTCAGTCCAGTCCAGTCCAGTATTCACGTTTATGGTCTTGTAAGGACCTTGAGGCGTGATTCCGGTGAGTATTGGTTTGCCTCTCAGTGTTTCTCTCCACTCGAAATTGAAAGTTCTCTACAACATGATTGTGAGTGCTTTGGCTTGGTCGTTATCTTCGAATTTTGCAATCAGCGCCATTACCACTTTACCTTCGTAGGCCAAACTTCCCGTAGAGCTATGATTGGGGTTCTATCTACAAATTTCAAGTTCTTTGTGTCCTTCAGATTACGACTTTGAATTGGGCCGTCACGTTGTACCTTTTGAATAGGTACGTCGAAAAACATGATTCATTCATTAAAGCTGGTGATTTAGTATTCCTAATATTTTTGTTGTTGGGTAATTAAATGAATGTTCTTCTTATCTAATTGTATGTGTTCGAGTCAAACGGTCAAGTCATCGAAGTTGTGGAATGCTTGATAGCTCGTGATTGATCTTCGCTTTCCCTCATTGGAATTGGAATTGGAATTGGAATACATGTCGACATTAGGTCAGGGGGAAAGGGTTTCTGATTTATATGGGGAATAGGGGATAAGACTAATATGGTTTTGATTATCGCTATCCACATTTTTCTGTATTTATTTATTATCTATTATTTATTATTTATTATTTATTATTTATTAAATTTGGAAGACTGTAATTAAATGGTCTGTAAATAATTTAGATGGCTGTATTATTTTGGATAACTGTAATAATTTAATGTCTGTAGATGATTTAGAGGACTGTAATTGCACTGGATGATTATAATAATTTGAATATATGTAAATGAAGTGCTCATGGATTAGAACGATAGGTAAGACTAAATAACGCGAAGTTTTTAAGTTCCCGATCGATATTTCGATATTTGTCAATGTAGCCAAGTTTGACTTGGAATCGGCAAAGTCATTAAATGACTCGACGTTCGTGATTGTGGTGATTGTTGGTTTGCATTAAGCGTATTGTTGTCGGAGACTTGCCGCATAATGGGCAAGTTATCCTTCGTCGATGATTAACGTTTTTGTTCGCGTTAAAAAATTTTGTCGCAGCATGGGCAAGAAATCGTTGCAGTATGGACGAGCGGTATCTTCGTGATCAAGATTTGTTGAAGGAACCTTGTCGCAGCATAGACAAGGACTCGTCGCAGCATCGACGAGTCGTACCTTGAAAGTTGATGATTGTAAGAGGAACCTTGTCGCAGTATGGGCAAGGACTCATCGCAGTATGGGCGAGCCGTACCTCAATAGTTGAAATTGTATAGGAGGAACCTTGTCGAAGTATGGGCAATGACTCCTCGCAGTATGGGCGAGCCGTACCTCAAGGATGGTAAGGATAATAGGAGGGGTGGTAAGGAAACGATTATGGGAGTAGTAATGGAGACGGCCACTACCCGGCCTTGCGGGTAGGCCCAGTGGCGGGGGGGGGGGGGGGGGGGGGGGGGGTGGGGGGGGTCCTAAGTAGGGCACTGCTGGGGGGTTCCACAAACATTGGGGTACCCTGACTAGACTCTCTCTATTTCCCTGGATGTGAGGGCACTTGCATCCACTTACCAAGAGTTAGATGGATCCAGATTTATCGCGGAGTAGTGGGTAGGATCTTCTCGACGTTGCACTAGATTGAAGATGATGACAATAGTTGATGATCGACCGAGCACGCGTGACATGTTCGTTGGATTCCCCGTGGTGGTATTTGCGGTTCGTTGAGGATGATGATCTTAGTTGATGATTGACTGGGCATGCAGGTTATGTTTGTCATATATACTATCGTGACTGTTACGGTGTGATGCGATCTCATTGCTCCTTACGTACGAGCCCTCTGTGGCTTCACTTGTGGCATGTTGTGTTTATCACTCTTTTGAGAGTGACTGTTTGATGTTGATTTGATGGATTGAGGTAGTCTTTGCTATTTTAGTTTTGGTCTTATATTCCTTATATGGTTTGGACGCTCTTTCTCACCCATGCACCATTTTTTTAGATCGAATTCCAAGTGTTGTTGGAGCAGTCTTCTATGATCGGGCAGCAGTGAAGATGTGGTCTATATGATCACCCATTGACTTGAAGTAGGACACCCCGCATTGATGTTACTTTATTTTTATTTAACTGATTAAAGGTTTATTGATTTGATTATGTGACATCGGGTTTTTGGGTTGTATTTGCAATATTATATTTCTGGTCATTTTCGGTTACTATATTAAAATAAATGTTTTATCGCTTTAGTCGTTAATGTTAGTATAAATCATGTTTATATGATTTAAGGAGTTGGTTGACATCTTCTACTTGAAAAAAAGGTATTTCGAAAATAGATTGACAATTTTATTTGAAAAAACAAATTTACTCGTTTTCCGCATTTTTCATCTATAATTACTTTCGGGGTAAAGGGTGTCACATGTCTCACAACTTCTCTTGTCCAAGAACTCCTCAACAGAATGGTGTAGTTGAAAGAAAAAATAGAACATTGCAAGAGATAGCTAGAACATTACTCAATGATTCAAAATTTAAAAATACTTTAGAGCAGAAGCAGTAAACACTGCCTGCTACATTTTGAACAGAGCAACTATTAGAAAAACTTTAAACAAAACCCCATATGAACTCTGGAAGGTAAGAAACCTATCATCTCTTATTTCCATGTATTTGGCTGTGATTTCTATGTTTTAAATAACAAAGATAATTTAGGAAAGTTTGATGCTAGATCTGATTCTGCACTGTTCTTAGGATATTCTCTCACATCAAAAGCATATAGAGTGTTTAATCTTAGGACTAAAGATGTTGAAGAAAGCATGCATGTGATGTTTATTGAAACTAACAGTTCAACAGATAGAAATGAAGATGATGAGATTGATGCAAATAAGACAGGTGAGAAGGGTGTTGAAGCAAGTGAGAAAGTTGAATCAGAATCAACACTCAACCCTTCTCAATCTCTTGATAACCCTACTCAAGCTTCTGAATTACTTATAAGTTGGAGATTAGTAACTCACCATCCTCAAGAGCAAATTATTGGTGAAACTTCTGAACTAGTAAGAACCAGAAGTTCATTTAGAAGAGAAGATTCTCAAAGTGCCCTTATCTCAACAATAGAACCAAAGAACATAAATGAAGCAATTGTTGATGAATCTTGGGTAGAAGCAATGCAAGAAGGGCTTGCTCAATTTGAGAAGAATGAGGTATGAAACTTAGTCCCTTTTCCTACACATCAATCTGTTATTGGCACTAAATGGGTATTCAGAAATAAAATGGATGAGAATGGTAAAGTCATCAGAAACAAAGCAAGGTTAGTTGCTCAAGGCTACAATCAACAGGAAGGTATTGATTATGATGAAACTATTGCACCTGTTGCTAGATTAGAAGCCATTAGAATACTTCTTGCCTATGCTGCACATAAAGAGACTATTGCTGAAGTAATCAGAAAAGAGACAAGAAGCAAGCTAAGGAATGATCCAATTTCTCAAACTAAGGAGAAGACTCCTGAGAAAAATTCTGATGAGGGATCAGAACATGAGAAGAGTGAAGAAATGAAAGAGAATGATCCTGAGATGGATCAAGATGAAGAAATGAAGGAGAATCAATCTGAGAAGGTTCAGAATGATGAATCAATTGCTGAGAAGGATCACTCTCAAGAAGAGCAAGCCTCAAAGGAACTTGAGAAGGGTACTCAAGGTACTTCTGATGATCAGAAAACCATTACTGACAAGAAGAGTGACTCTCCTCACTCTACATCAAAGGAAATTATGGCTCCATTGATTAAGGTTTATACTAGAGGAAAAATAAGAGGTGTGTGGAAACCTTTTGAACAAGAAGTTACAAGCAACTTGGTGGAAAGCTTCAATGTTGCTGTTGCTGAATTGGAGATGACCACACTAGATCAAGCTTCTGGTGGTGATAAATCTGAAGTAGGAACTGAGAAATTACACATTGCCTCTTCTGGAGGAAATAGTTCTGAGAGAACAGTAGTCTTGGAAGAAGTGACTCCATTCAATTTGAATGTTGAGGCCAGTCTTGAACCTTCCCATGAAGAAATTGGTGTAGATGTTGGTGTAACTGAAGTTGAGAAAGATAAGCCTGCACAAGTAGAGAAGAGTGCAGATGTTATTGAAAGTATAGAAGGTGAGAAGAGTGCAGCAGCTGAGGAAAAGTTGGATGCTAAGAAGAGTGATGACGAAGAGATTGAGCAAGAAGGGTCTGCTCATGATGGCATAACCTTAACCCAACCAAACCCATCATCACCTCAGGGGGAGTTTCAAGGAAACACCTCTTCACCAATCATCCAAACTCCTCTTCCCTCACTGTTCAATGAACAGATGCCTACACTTCCACCTTTCTCACCTCACTCACCTTACCAAATACTCAACCTTTCTCACCTCCACCAATGTCTATTGCATCAGCACCTCCTATTCAACCATCTCCAAATCCAACCATTTCAAGAGTCACCTCACACAACCTAGAACAATTGCTTACTGCAATCAACCAAGAACATGGTATCTCACCCCTTAAAACCACAAATACCATAACCTCCTCAAACATTAATCAATTCCTGAACCTTAATCAGACTCCCCAAGATGATTCTCCCCAACCTATATTCCCTTCCATCAACACTCAAACACAAACCTCTTATATGCCATCAAAATTTGGGTCTCTGGATTCCTCTTTTCAACCTTCTGGTACAGCACATGAGAAGGCTGCTGAGGAACTCAAAGAGAAAAACCCACTTGTTGAACCTTCTGCTGTCATGGAGAAAAGAATGAGTAAGATGGAGAAATGATGAGAAGGATAAAAGCCTTGTTGAAGGATGTTCTTGAGGGACAGACAATCATACAACAAGCCCAAAGGGCTCAAGCTTCTCCTGATGAGCAATACCAATCATGGATTCTGCAACAAGGACTAGCCTCTATTGCTCCCAATCTAATTCCACCAGAATTTGGTCCTGCTGCTCAGTTTCCTGACATCCCTAGGCCTGCTACTTCTTCCTTTTCTGATGGGTCTTCCCCATCGAAGTATCCCCTTAATCTCTTCTGTCTGCCTCCACCTTTCTGATGTGTGACAAAAGGTAGGAAAAATTGCAAAAAAAAAAAAAAATTAGATTGAAGACATGAGAATCTCAAAGTTCTGTCTCAAGTCTCTCAGCCAGCCCACGATTTAAAGAAAATGTAAGAAGAAAGAAATTTTGGCAAATATTTTCATCACAAAGAACGGGTAATTAGAAAACTACAAGGGCAAGTAAAAGAAAACTATGATTTCCTGAAAGCTTCCAAAGAAATAAAACCTAAAGTAGATGAAGATACTTTCTTCAATTCTCCAACATTTCCTACTTACTTTACCCAACCAGTGTTGGGAAACAGCAGTATCTATTCCCTCCTCCGTGAATGCAAAATGGGCACTATGCGGAAGCGTAAAAATAAAAGAGTAGAGAAGAAGAAGACACCAGAATTTTTACGTGGAAAACCCTCTCGGGAAAACCACGGGACCTAGTCCAGTTAAAAGATCTCCACTATCAAAGTAGGATTACAAAGTGTTTCTCTCAATATCTGAGGATCTCTCTATGAGTCTCACCCTCTCGGATGGTATATAAATTTTTCTCACTCTATGGAACTCTCTCTTTCTCTCAAAGAGGAATACAAAGAAATTCTCTAATTTTCTTCACTTGGATGTGATGATGCAACTCTTCACAAGTCCTCCTATTTATAGGAGAAGAATGTGGCTTCTCCAAAAAGAGTAATTAATGTAGGATATTAATTTCCACAATTCCAATGTGGTCTAGAAACTTCAAATGCATTCTTCAAAGATGAATGTGCATGTCTCACGGTCAAAGAAAAAATTCCAAGACCTTGGAATAGTCATCCCCCTTTCCCATGCATTGTGACTTGTGCATCACAATTAAGGAAGGAATTCCAACAATCATCAAAAGCAACATTTACACAGTTTACCTCACCAACAAGGAACACGTTCTCGTTGTCTGAGGCCATTGCTATTGTGGTTTTCTCTTTTAACTTCTTTTTGGGAGCTATCACATCAGGATGGACTGCTCCGGCTTTCTGATCTCTCTTCAAGAATCTGTACTCTGGCTTCTTATGACCATCTTTTCCACAATAGAAACAGGTCAAACCTCTGGGGCGAGACTTGGATCTTCCTGGTGATTTCCGACGACTTCCTTTGCTTCTATGCTCACTCCTTCCTCTATTCTCAACAATATTGGCTTCTGAGTGACTACCCATTCCTCTTTCTTTCCTTCAAGACTCTTCATTAAGCAAACTATTTGAAATAGTATCCAGGCTAAGCTTTCCGTCGGTTGTTGAGTTGCTGAGAGTGACAACTAATGTGTCCTAGCTCTCAGGTAGAGAACTAAGGAGTAGAAGAGTTCGTAATTCATCATCAATTTTCATATCTGCCTTTGTTAGTTGATTAACAATACCTTTGAAAGTGTTCAGATGCTCGATCATATTCTGGCCGTCAGAGTACTCCAATTTCACCAATCGTCGGACAAGATGAAGTTTGTTCCTGGGAGTTTTCTTTTGAATCATAGATTCAAGCTTCGTCCATAACTCATACGCATTGTTATAAGTTGATACATGCTCAAACAAGCTTTTGTTGATGTACTTTCAAATCATAGCAACAACTTTCCGATTCAGAACCTCCCATTCTTTTTCAGTCTTCCCTTCTGGCATGCCCTCATTTGTGATTGGCTCATATAGATCCTTGCAATATAGACGGTCTTCCATCATCGACTTCCAATAGGAATAATTATCGGCAGTTAGCTTGAACATGTCTCCATCATGAGCGAATGTTCCTTCCATCTTGAGTTGCACAGGACAATGACTTCTCGAACCAACAGCTCTGATACCACTGTTGGGAACAGCAGTATCTATTCCCTCCTCCGTGAACGCAAACTGGGCACTATGCGGAAGGGTAAAAATAAAAGAGTAGAGAAGAAGAAGACACCAAAATTTTTACGTGGAAAACCCTCTCGGGAAAAACCACGGGACCTAGTCCAGTTAAAAGATCTCCACTGTAAAAGTAGGATTACAAAGTGTTTCTCTCAATATCTGAGGATCTCTCTATGAGTCTCACCCTCTCAGATGGTATACAAAATTTTCTCACTCTATGGAACTCTCTCTTTCTCTCAAAGAGGAATACAAAGAAACTCTCTAATTTTCTTCACTTGGATGTGATGATGCAACTCTTCACAAGTCCTCCTATTTATAGGAGAAGAATGTGGCTTCTCCAAAAAGAGTGATTAATGGAGAATATTAATTTCCACAATTCCAATGTGGTCTAGAAACTTCAAATGCATTCTTCGAAGATGAATGTGCATGTCTCAAGGTCAAAGAAAAAATTCCAAGACCTTGGAATAGTCATCCCCCTTTCCCATGCATTGTGACTTGTGCATCACAATTAAGGAGGGAATTCCAACGGCCAGAAATACCTTCTCCTTTCTATCCTTCGTATGCCTTATCCCCACAAGGTTTTGCTAAATACATAATAATAACACTACTAGAATCCCATATCAAATCTTGGGTTCTCACCTTCCTTGTCAACATTAATAACAACAAAAGTCATGAAGGGCCATTAACTGGCGGCATAATATGGAAGCGAAGGAAAAGGCAAGGTTGTGATGTTCTATGAGGAATCTGTTCTTCTTCTTTGAAGTTTTATGTTGTAGAATATAGGCTAAATTGTATTTTTGGTCATTTATCTTTGACCAAAATTTCAGTTTTGTCCTTTATCTTTATATTTCATAATTGTGCCAGTTTGGTCATTTATCTTTATTTTTCTCATTGCAGACATTTATCTTTCATAACTATTCTGTTTGGTCCTTTAAAACAAAAACTCAGAAAAATAAAGAACACTATGAATGTCTTAAAGCATACCATGGTCCCTTTGATTTATTGTTTCTTGAATAACTCATGCAATACACGACCAAATTGAATGAAACTAGACTCTAACATGAATAAAATTTTGCAAGAAATTCAATGAAACCAAAATTAAGCTTAGAAAAGTTCTTATGTGCAAAATCACTTCTGGAACCGAAATCTTAATTTCAAGTTCAACAACGATTCTACTATAAAGCACCAAATTGAAAGATTCTTGAGCCTAAAATGCTAGAAATTCAACAACGAATTAGAATATGGCAAGACCTTTGTTAAGAATAACACTATATTAACTTTGATGCTCTTGTGGTACACATGCATCCAATTTTTTTAATACACTATATGAACGGAAATTATGTAGGGAAGAATTTAACATTTCTAATATCAGAATTTTGTAAGGAAGAATTTAACATTTCTAATATCTAACATAGTCTAAAGGAAGACCGATATTTACGGTGAACCTGGAAAAATAACTTCATTAAGCGTTTATTTTCTAGATGTTTATCATATAAGTGTTTGACATTTCTAATTTGAAAAATGATTTTTCTTTTGAACAGTTTTGTAATTTACTCAATTAAGCTTGTCGTTTCTTCCTTACAGGAGGGTCGGGCTTCTTTTTTTTTTGACGTGGAAGATATCTCATTCTATTGATAGAGAAGAAAAGGAGCCCAAGGCATCCTTACAAACTACAGAAAAACATGGTTCAGGGACAGACCCCTGCCATTGCATAGGACTCAGCAATTTAGCCATACCAACTAGTGTATGAGCAGCAGCATTACATAACCTAGGAATATAAGATAAACTAGCACTAGGCATATTCAACAACATCTGGTTACAATCAATAATAATAGGCTCAATGCTAGAGTTAACTAAAGAACCAGAGCAACAATTAACAACAATAGCAGCATCAGATTCTACACAAATGGAGGGCCAATTCTGGTCTTTTAACACACTGAGGGCCCATCTGAGACATAATGCTTCTGCAGTAGTTGGATCAGCTGTGGAATTATCAACATTTGTAGCAGCAAATAGGACTTCCCCAGCATTATCTCGCGCGATCATTCCCCACCCAGAGCTGCCATCGGAGAAAACACCTACATCAATGTTCACTTTGACACAACCAATTCTGGGAGTCTTCCATAACTGGTTTTAATTTGATGGTGGGCTTGTTGTGCCTTGCACATTCACCTCATTAAAGTCAACCACAAAATCTGCACTTTTCAAAGCAACTGACACAGGATCAAGCGCAATTCCTTTTCTCTCAAGCCTACATCTGGTGGGCAGGATGTCCTTTGCTAATCTCCAAAGGAAATTTTTGACACAGTTTGGTACTTTCATTCTCCATATTAGCTTCCACAAGTCATTCCCCAACAAAGAAGAGGATTCAGGTAATGATCTAGAGCTAACATTCATAAGCATGTGGTAAGCAGATCTAACCGAATAAGATCCATCTCTCTCCCAATGCCAAATCAATCTGTCTTCAGGGAATCTCCAAGAAATGGGAATGGATATGATTTGCTTGGCCACGAAGTTGTTGAAGCAATTAAAAACAAGAGAATGGTTCCACTTTCTTCTATCAAAATCAATTAATTCACTAACCGAAGCTTCAGCACCCAGAATTTGAATAGGACAACCAACTTTGAAATTTGCTTGATTTGGCAGCCAACTATTAGACCAAATATTGATATTTGCTCCATTACCAACCATCCATCTAACACCTTGCTCCAAGATAGATTTTGCACTAAAGATACTCCTCCAAGCATAGCTTGGTTGGAAGCCAATAGAGACATGTGACAGATGTTGTCTGGGGTAGTATCTGGCCTTGAAAACTCTGGTCATGAGAGAAGACTCTTCCTGTAGAAACGAGGGTCGGGCTTCTTTGAAACTAAAGAAGGAGTATAATATGTACTATGCAATATTTAACATATGATATGGCATCTTCTAGGAACCTGTTCACGGCTGTAGCATTTAGTATTTTCCAGTTTATTGTTGAATGGTTGGATGTATTCCTTCATATCATAAACTAATTATTACTATTATCTTGTCATCTACTATCTTTCTATACCATTCACCCATTACCAAAATACCAATTTTATCCTTTTTGCAACAACTAAAAAATTGGAGGATATTTAGCTAATTTCACTTTTTCAGTTTTATAACTTTTTCAGCTTTTCACTCTCTCTCTCTCTCTCTCTCTCTCTCTCTCACACACACACATTTTCAAACTTTTTCACCTTTTCACTCACACTTTTTCACTCTCTTCTCCTCTTTCTTCCTCAAACTCTCTCATTTCTCTGTTTTTTCACAATATACCTACTTTTGCTTCATCTACATGTCTCCTTCATTTTTCCTCTTTACTATTCTTAAAAGTTTCAAACTTTGACAAATTTTAATATCCATTTTTTTATGTGGGGTAATGTTTAGACTAATTAAATTTGTCAACTTTAAAATTGGCTTGATTTTCACGGGATAATGTTCGGACTAACTAAATTTTGTATGAATTCATACCAGCGGTGCGTGAAAAATGCCAATCTGGACTCTAGAAGACCATTTGGACTCCAGTTTGCAAAAGACCGAGAAGGACTCAAAAAGACAGAGATGGGCTCCAACCTGCTAGAGTATGACCCTTAACTAAGCAGGGAAGGGGGAGCCGAGTACCACAATCATCACCCGAGGAGGCTCACATGGTACCAAAAGAGATTTTGTACCGCAAGTGCCACTGTACGGACCATGCACAGACCAAGACGCATCCATTTACAAGAGAAACTAAGAGGCCCGCGAACGTGAGCTACAATAGTAGGTGAAAGCTCTACGAAACTCCCAAGTTACCTTAAAAGTGATGGTTCCAATAGGGACTTTCCTGCCATTCTCAGAAGAAATCTAAGCCGTAGTTGTTCACCAAAGCTTCAGGGAGCCCATTATAATAGCCTACAACAGCTCCAACGACCCACTCGTCATCTTTCAGACACAAATGCTCATCAATTGCAGGGACGACGCCATCAGCTGCAAGATGTTCACAGAGACACTAAAGGACGTGGCACTTTGGTGGTTCCTTGGTCTACCGCCAAGGTTTATCACCAACTTTGAAGACCTCGTCGGAAAATTCACTACTGAAATCTGATCCAATCGAGGAAAACAAACTGTACTCTCTAATCTATTCGACCAGCATCAACGACAAATTGAATTCCTAAAAAGCTTCTTGTCCTGATTCAACAACATGATCATACGAGTCCATGATCTGGACAAGAAATTCTTCGTCATAGGCTTCCTCAAAGGCCTGCGCACAAGGACTTTTAGAAAATCCCTATTCATCCAGAAGCCAGTGGCCATGGATGAACTCTACACGCGCGCCTAGAAGCACATCAATGCCGAAGAAGCCGCAACATCCAAAAAAGGGAGGGACACTAAAGACGGTCGCAACGGTGGCCACAAAACGAGTGGAGGACACCAAAAGATCGGAAGGCCACGAAATGGATGAGGGCCCCCTAGTCGATATCCTTCCCAGCGCATTGCCAAGTGTCATTTCTTGAAGAAATAATGAAATGCAACTGTCCAACCTGACTATGCCTCTTTGTTTTTGTTTTTAATCTTTGGCATACCTTCGGCCATCCTGAACAATTCTTTGCACGATGGTACCACATGGAGACCTACTCCAGTTGATGGGACAATGAGAATAAACCTAGACTCCTACTATAGGTTCCACCGCACAGACAACCACACGAGCGACGACGGTCAGACATTGAAACAGCAGATAGAGCAGTTAATCCAGAGGGAGCACCTTAAAAAGTTTGTGAAAGAAGGTGAAACCGGAGAGGAGAAACGATGAAAAGGAAGCACAAGTTCAACAAAATAAATAAAGAGGACCAAAATATTCTACTCTTGTCTTGTTGTCAAAATCTAGAATGGACCACAATAACCCCAGATGTAAGTCGTGATAGGTGAGAACCGAGCAACGTCTCTACGTTACCTTTGGGCAATAAAAGACTAAGTCTCGAAAGCCAATAGGCTGGACTGACGAGTTCATGCCCCACCCTTGGGCGAACCTTATGAGAAAAGAACCAAGGTTGGCACACTTACTGCAACATAAGGAGGGTACAAATAAAATCTTGACAGGTGAAGATTGGCAGAAGCCGACATACATCCTTGGGCATTAACGCGAAGTGGATGCACTCGGAATAAACCAAAGTCCTGACAGGTGAAGAATGGCGAAAGCCGGCATACACCCTTGGGAACCCAGCCATTCTATGAATAACATCAAAAGTGACGAAAAGAAGTGCCCGGCCAGAAGCCCGTACGGCCTTGGCTCTAAACAAACTTGGTCTACACAAGACCGAAAGAAATCAAAACTAGAAATGAAGCAAGCCAACAAAATACATCAAGAAAAAGGTAAATCATGCAGTTACATTACAATAATGTGCCTTACGGAAATATCGAAAGAGAGGGCGCAAAGGCCAAGTTAGAAAAATCAAAAGTGGGCACCGGCCGAGCAAATATAAGAACAACAGGGATCAACGACTTACCTCAGAATCAAGAATGTCCATTGTTATGTCTTGACGCCCGACATTATGTTCAAATATTCAAGCTCCATCTCCCTGACGAATGCAACTAAGTTGTCACCCTCGGCATGAGGCTCTTGATGGCCAACACCCGAATTAAACAGAGGGTCCTGCTGAGCCTGATCCATCTCCTACTACAACTTCTCCTCTTCGGTCGGCACATCCACCAGCTGACCGTTCACCACAATCTTGACCAAATCCATTCTTGAGAGATTGTTTCCCGGGGCAAAACTTTGATCTGGGAAACAACAGCGTTCAAGCCCCCGTCAAAGTTGCTGACACACTCCAACTTGTACTCCTCCAAACCTGCCCGCCAAGTCTGGATTCTCTCGGTCTCTAGCACTATGGCAGCCTCGCCTTATTCAGATAATCCTGGGCAGCCTTTAATTTATCTTGAGCCTCCCGCAGGTCACTCTCCGAATTCTTTACCCTTGCCGAATACTCCTTAGCCTCCCTAGCCAACTTTGCCAATTTCCCAATTTCCCTTCCAGAATGCTTTTGTAGGCCTCGTGCTCCCGTATGCCCCCCTGCAGATTGGTAAGTCTCTTCTGTGCACGGTTCAGCTCCTACTTGCACCTACCATACTCTTCCACCAACTTCCTGAGGAAGTCTCCACAAGGTGAGCCATGAAGGAGCCCCAAATTTCATACGTTTGATAGCCGCCATTGTAGAACCAAAACCCATAGTAGTGGCTTTTTGTGTCACCAGGAGGGAGCACCGTGTTAAGCACCCTATTCAAAGGGTACCTGAAGTCAAATACAAGTCACAAGAGAGGGGGGTTTGAATTGTGACACATTTTAAAGCATTTTGTAGATTCAAATTCTTTCAGAAACTTGTTTGGTTTTTACTTAAAAAGATGACCTTATAAATTGTTTACTGTTTAGAAGATATAGTTTGTTCTTGCAGAATTTGTTTAGAAAACAATTATTGAGAAAGTAGTAGAGAAAGCTTGTTAAGAACACACGGAGATTTATAGTGGTTCACCCAACTCGCCAAGGGCTACGTCCACTATTTCACAAATAGTTTTACAAGCCAACCAATGGCTAGTCCCTGATAGTGTTTTTACACAACTCTATCAACTATCCAACTGGTTTTTTCCAAGCCTAGCAACTTAACCTCTAAGAAACACATTCTTAGCCCTCTTCCCTCACAATACAACAATATATGCTTATTGCTTAGAAGGTACAAATATGAAAATATGTTTGGTTCTGAACTGGGATAAAAATAGCTTAAGTAAAATACATTTGACTATTGACACCAAGCTATGAACACATTCAATAAAGTCCCATAAATGTTGATTTACTGTGAGTGTGTTTAAGAGAGAGTGTAGACTTACTTAGAATCAACTAAGAAGCTTCCAATAACTTGACCAATTTTGTGCAGTTCTGAGGTCTTAAACATGTATTTATAGGCCATTTGCCTTAAAAGATCCGTTGGAGTGCTTTAGCAAAGAGAAATAGACCTGTTGATGCTTTGGCGCTTAGACGGGTACACTACAGCAGGCTGCGTACACTGCTACAGGTGACCGTTGAGATCTTCCGAGCTCGTCAATAGATGAATTTCGTTTGTGATGGCTTCTTTCACTTAAGGCAATTCTTCTTAGCATATTACAACTGTTGATTTGTCATTTTGACCGTTGAGAGAAGAGTGGCAATTTTTCTTTATGCTTTAGAAGCCAGTATAGTAGCTTCTGAACACTGTGTTCTCAATAATCTGCTAAGATACAAATAGAATGCCTTCTAAAGTATCTTATGAGTTGTTACCATCAAGAGTTCATGTTATTCAGAATAATATCTTGATTGCGATATGTTCCTTTGTTCCATGTTCGGCCACATAACATTTTCTGCTTGCTTGTTGTCTTTTGAGCACCTCATTTAGCTTAGCAAGTATCTTCTAAGACTCAATTCTTCTTCTTCTTCTTCTTCTTCTTCTTCTTCTTCTTCTTCTTCTTCTTCTTCTTCTTCTTCTTCTGATGTGCTAATTTTTAGCACATTTTCTTCTTGAGATGTAGAATTTTTATCGCTGCCTATAAGATCACTCAAGGGAACACATTAGTTCACTAATGAATCAGAAAGCTTATGAAGCTTATCAAAACTGTTTGTTTTCATCAAAACATGGGTTAAGGATTTTACCTTAACAGTACTGAGAGTCCCATGGTGTCTTAATTGGTCCCTCGTTAGTAGCAGTCGTCACAACCTTCGAGTGTTTACGCCATGAGGGGTCGGCCGGAGGATCATTAGCACTAACCAGGACTAAAGCAGAAATACCAGAGGTATTCACCTTTCGTTTCTTTGTAGGTTGCTTGGAAAGAGAGAACTGTTTTGAGGAAGGGGTGTCATTCGAAACCTCATCAACAGCATCAGGGGAGGCATTAGCCCACTACAAGAATTTCGGCATTTACCGGCGGCCAAAATTCGTCGAAAAGAGAAGGAATCTGCCGGAAATCAGTAATTACTGGCGGAATTTTTCCGCCGGAAAATCATCCGCAGGTAATGCTTACCGACAGATTTCCCGCCGGTAATTATCTACAGATTTGTCCCTCGAAAAAGCCGCCGGTAATTACCGGCAGAAAATCCGCCGGAAAATGCACTCTAATCCGCCGGTAATTACCGGCGCAAATTCCGCCGGAAACCACTCTAATCTGCCAGTAATTACTGGCCAAATTCCACTGGTAAAAACAATATTCCGCCGGTAATTCGCCCAATTCCGCCGGTAATGTGTGAATAATGTTTGAAATGAATCCATATATATAGAGGATAAGGTCCAACGTATAGATTTCACTTCCCAATAACACAATCCGCCGGTTTTCGACATAACCGGCGGATTTCAACAATACCGGCAGATTGAGACATTACCGGCGGATATTGAGGTAATTACCGGCGGAATTTAGCGCATACCGGCGGGAAAAAAATATTATTTAATAGGAATTCGTCGGTAATGGGTGTTTACCGGCGGAATTATCGGTGGGTAGATTACCGGCGGATTCGTGTGATTACCGGCGGATATTAAAAAATTCAAATTTATTTAGGATCCGCCGGTTTTGGGTGTTTACCGGCGGAATTTTTGGTGGGTATATTACTGGAGGATTTGGCCACGTTACCGGCGGAATTTAAAAAATTATATTTAATCCAGATCTGGCGGTTTTTGGCGTTTACCGGCGGAATTTTTGGTGGGTATATTACCGGCGGATTTCAAGGGATTATCGGCTGTTTCTAGAGTTTTTAAAAAAAAAAATTAAAATGAGCGCCGGTAATGGTGTTTACCGGCGGATTTTCGAAATTTTTCTTAAAAAATGCACCATTCTGCTGGTAAAGTTAGGAATCTCCGATGGTAAATTTCCGAGGGATTGTAGTTCGCCGGTAATGTCTGCCTTTTCCGCCGGTAAATTACTAGGGGAATAATTCTGCCGGTAACTGTCAAATTCAGTCGGTAATTTACCAGCGGAAAAATTCGGCCGGAAAACACGCGCCGATATATCCATTTATTCTTGTAGTGGCCGAGGGAGTAGCTTTAGTATATGCTTACTTCTTCTTTTGTTCGGCTCAAAGACGTTTCTTCTCTTCCACGCTCATTGGAGCCATTCCTAAAGACCTTCCAGAAGGAAAAACGACGATCAGTACAAAAGAAACAAGGAAGTAAAATGCATCAACTAAGGGAAAGGGAATTACTCAGGTATGAATTTAAAGTAGTTTCAAAATCCATGGTACTTAGCAGGAGAGTAGATTTACTCAACACACCCTCCCAAAGACTCTCAATATTCGCTTGGACAAAAGCAGAAAGGTCCCGCTCGTCTATCTACTGCACCGTTCGAGGTTTACGAGTCCAATATAGGGGGAATCGGTCGCCACCTTGTTCATTTATTAACAAGGTGGAACGTGATGGGGCTGCCTCCAACTTGAAAAAACTCTCTTTAAAGTCCTTGTAGATACTCTTGTAGACGGCCATAAACAGGTGTGGGGGAATGTTGCACAGAGAAACCCATTTTCTTGGCCTCGGCGACTGTATCCTAAAGAAACTCAAGAACTTCTCAGTCGTCGGGTCAATACCCAAGCACTCGCACAAGATCTCGAACGCCCACATAGAGGCCCAACCATTTGGGTGAAGTTGGGAAGGGGCAACATTTAAAGTCCAAAGCAAGAGGCAGTAGTAGGAAGATAGGGGAACCCGAACCCCAAGGTCTTTAAACAAAGTTTTATACATGTAGGTAAAGGGGGGAAGCCCAGCCAACGTAGGGACATGGCAAACACGCTCGTCCACACTAACTGGCCGAGCGGTGGTAGCAACGGTATCAATAGGGTGGTACAAAAGCACTTGAACTTCTACGACCTCCTCCTCAATTGATGTCTGAACGTGCCTCCTTCACTTCAGCCTTCACCCAACCGAAGGGAACTTTCGGATCCAAAATCTCTTTTTGATCTGAACCTGAATTGTCAGACATCCCTAAGGAGGCAGATGAAGACCCACTATTAGTATCTATCATTTGCCTAAGTTCAAACTTCAAATGTTTCCCTGTACCCACCAATACCACTGACATTTTTTGCAGGAACTAATCTCAAACACACTAAGAGTGAGAAAAACGAAAAACGGGAAACATGCAAGACCCCAAAACAGTAAACGCTAAAGGAAGATCGAATCAAGAGCGTACCTCGATTCAAATGAACTAAGGGAGAAAGGGAAGTAGTATTGAAGACTTCGAACATTGAATCGCACGAACTACGCCACACATTACAAGAGCAAAAACGAAGAGACCTGGGAGAGACGAGGAAGATGGAGCGCTGATAAGTCTATTTTAAGCATGATTTTAGTATTAGTGTTTAGTAGTTTGTTCAGTATTTTAGCTCTATTTTAATCTATTTTACTACCAATTGTTTTGTTTTCATTTGTAGATTAAGTAATGAGCAAAAGAGAAGAATTTGAGCTTCAAGAGTATAACTGTAAAGTCCCAAGACCAAAGAATGCAAAAAGGAACAAAAAGCATCAAAGATAAGCAATTTTCGGGTGATCAAACAGAAAGTAACATAGGTCAGTGTTAAACTATTACGGCCAGTGTTGGGGGCAAAGGAAAAGCAATTGAAGAAACGCAGGATTTTATTATGGCCAGTGTTAAATCATTACGGACCGTAATGTTTCATCATATTCCAAAAACCGTTACATTTCATCTTTCATTGCGTGTAATTAGTCTTAATGATGATATGGTCCTAGGCATATATATATATATATATATATATATATATATATATATATATCACGAAATTTTGACTACTAAAAACCATATTCCATCACTTGGAATTACTTCTCAACTTACTCTAAGTTTTATGTAATTTCCATTTCATCTTTAGTTCTTGTTCTTTAATTTTCTGCACTTTACAATTCTGCAATTTCAAGTCTTTCTTTAAATTCTTGTCATTTATATTCAGTTATTTACAGTCTCTCTTTACACTCTTGTCATTTGCAATTTCAGTCATTTATATTCATGCCTTTTACTTGTATGCAATTGTCTACAATGATCATGAGTAGATCCCTAAACAATCCCAATTCTATTCTCTATTCTATTTAAGTTCTACAATCCCATTAAGTGTATTTACTACTATTAATGTACCTTGTAATATAAATATATGCCCTTTCAGGCCAATAAGCTGATCACTAATTCATTCTTCATATTCTTAGTGATTTCATAGAAGTTACAACATTACTTGTGTTCGGTCTCTTTCCTCCTAAGGAAACTGATTGTAACAGGTAGTATTTGTTAAAGGACACTTTACTAAATTTTGTTTAAACATAGACTTAGAATAACAAAACCCATAGAGTAATTTATCCTTGCTTAATAGTGATGGGTGAACTTAATAAGAGTTTAGACATAAGTGTGTTTAACAAAAATCTGTAGAAAAGTGATACAAAGACGCCAAACTTACACAAGCGCAAAAATGACAATAAACAACACCTTTTAATATCGATTGTTTGGATAACCGATGTTAAAGGTAGGCGCGGTGGCAATTTTGCAATTAGATGGAAGTTTTCAGTTTTCACGGCTACTTTTAACATCGGAATAATAACAACAAAGAATGGCAAAAAATGGCAAGACAAGAAGAAAGCGAAGGAAAACAAGAAAGGAAAAAACATGAAGTGACAACCCAAGAAGAGTTTAGACATAGACTCAGAATAACAAAACCCATAGAGTAATCTATCCTTGCTTAATTGAGGGGTGAACTTAATAAGAGTTTAGACATAAGTGTGTTTAACAAAACTCTGTAGAAAAGTGATACAAAGACGCCAAACTTACACAAGTGCAAAAATGAAAATAAACAGCACCTTTTAACATCAATTATTTGAACAACCGATGTTAAACGTGTTGTTGTTAGACTTTTAGCATCGGTGTTTAAATAATCAATGTTAAAAGTCCTATCAGAAGCACATTTTAACACTCACGTTGACAAAAACGCAACCCCACTCTGATTGATTGTGTTCTCCACTGATTAATTCTATTTATTTCCTCCTTCATTAGGTTTTCATGTCAATTGATTGTGTTCTACACGGATTTTATTTGTTTGTTCGTTCGTAATTCTTTTTCTTACTGTATAAATAAGGATTTTACACTAAAATTGCATAGCAATCTATTCAAACACTGTCAAAATAGTGGGAATTGCTGGTCGTTCTTATGACTATCTCGCTCTAGCAGGTTCTGCACTTCATAATGCCTTTCAACTTGCCTTAAGCAGTACCGCAACAGGCTTCTCTCAGTACCTGTGCCGGTAGTATCCTTGGTTAGTTTTTTTAATATTTATATGGAATCAACTTTTTGTTAGACAGGTATTACCTTTGGATCTGATACATCTTGGTAAAATGCCATATAAAGATAATGATACATGGTTATTTGATTTTGACATCATTTAAACATGGGATGCAATAAGAGGATGAGCAAATGACATGGTGATGCTCAAAACTCAATTTTCTTTATGGTCAGTTTTTTATGGATCAATAATGAATATACCAATTTCCTCTTTAGATATGATATCTATTATATTCTTGTTAGAACAAAACTCTGTTTGTTCTTCACTTTCTCGCATGCAATTCAACCAAGAAGGTCACTGTTCTTGGTTTTCAGTTTCTGTTTAGAGGCTCACTTTTGATTAACTAACAAAACAGAATATTAGAATGAGAGAGAAGTGGTGTAATCAATGTGATTAACACCAACACCTTCATTTATTTATATACTTCACTCTACACATAGGCATACACATATTCAGCCACTAATCACATGTGGACTGCTGACTGTACAAAGGGTAAAACAACAAAATACATTGTAAACTAACTAGTTACATTTACTAGGCAGTAACATCTAACTTTCAACGAACTTGAATTACACATAACACACCTCCTAATTCAAGTTGGATACACTCTTCAAGCCCATCTTACTTCTCAATTCTTCAAATCTGCTTATCTTCAATGCTTTGGTTAGCATATCAGCTAAATTCTCTTCAGTTTTGCAGTACTCAAGTCTGAGTTTCTGCTTTGTGACTTGCTTTCTCAAGAAATGAAACTTGGTCTCGATGTGCTTGCTTCTTCCATGAGACATAGGGTGCTTTGCAAGGTCTATTGCTGACTTGTTATCAACCTTCAGCCTCATCCCATTGTTGTCAAACTGATTCGTGTTCAAATCACTGATCAACATATCAAGCCAAAGTGCTTGACAAGCTGCCATTGCAGCAGCAATGTACTCAGCTTCACATGATGATAGAGCCACCACACTTTCCTACTTTGAGCACCAAGATATTGGTGCTTCACCACACATGAACACATATGCAGCAGTGCTCTTTCTATCTCCTCTATCTCCACACCAATCTGAGTCAGAGAAGCCATACACTTCCTGCTCAGATTTTCCATTACTTCTAGGATAGAACACTCCAAGTCCTGCAGTTCCTTTTACATACCTGAGTATTCTCTTGGCAGCAACATGGTGTGAGACTCTTGGTTGCTCCATGAATCTACTTATCATGTCAACTGCATATGAGATGCCAAGTCTTGTATGGCACAAGTATCTCAAGGACCCTACCAATTGTTTGTACAATTATGCATCTACAGTCTTTTCTTCACTGTCAGTGACCAGCTTCACTGCAGTGTCTGTTGGAGTGGCTGCTGGATTGCAATCCAGCATTTTGAATCTTTTGAGCACATCACTTGTGTATTTCTTCTGATGTAGAAGTACACCTTTGTCAGTAGTAACAATTTCCATACCAAAAAAGTATGTGAGCTTTCCCAAATCTGACATTTCAAACTCTGTCATCATGCATTTTTTGAACTTTTCCATATCATTTTCACTTGTTACTGTCGACAACATATCATCAACATATAAGCATATCACCATGCAATTTTCTGTGCTTGTCCCTTTCACATAGAAGCCATGTTCATTCACACATTTTACAAAATTTTGTTGCAAGAGAAAAGAGTCTATTCTCTTATTCCAAGCTCTTGGAGCTTGTTTTAGCCCATAGAGAGCTTTCCTCAATTTATACACTTTGTTTTCCTTCCCTTTTATCACAAAACCCAGTGGTTGTCTTATGTAGACCTCCTCTTCAAGATATCCATTTAAGAAGGCTGCTTTCACATCCATTTGGTACATGGACCAATTTCTAAAACTGGCAACAGCAATTATCAGTCTGATTGTTTCTATTATTGCTATAGGAGCAAAAACTTCATTATAGTCACATCCAGGTTTCTGCAGGAATCCTCTGGCCACGAGTCTTGCCTTATATCTCCCAATCTCACCATTTGGTTTCATTTTGGTCTTGAATACCCACTTGACATCTATCACTTCCTTCTGTTCAGGCAAATCAACCAGCAGCCAAGTGTCATTCTTTTCAATTGATGTTATTTCTTCAATCATTGCCTGCTTCCAATTTGCTTCATTTAAAGCCCGCTCGATTGTTACAGGTTCACAATTTGCTAGAAGTGCTTCCTGTAGTAAGTCACCTTCACTGCCAATAGCATTATCAGGGAATAACTGGTACTCATTTAGTCTCTGTGGAGGTTGCCTGTTCCTCCTAGGTCTCACCTCTTCATTCACTACTTCATTCTCTGCATCATTCACTATCTCATTGTTACCATTTTGTGCTATAGTCACTGGTGTCTCACTCACAAGTTCCAGTAACACAGTAGTAGTAGTAGTAGTAGTAGTAGTAGTAGTAGTAGTAGTAGTAGTAGTACTGCTCTGTGTGATGTTATTCCACTGCCAACCCTTTGATTCCTCAAAGACCACATCTTTACTAATCACAACTTTTTGCCTATTAGGATCATACAACTTGTATGCACCAGTTGAATGATAACCTAATAGGACCATTGGTTGAGCCTTGTCATCCAATTTCTTTCTTAATTGATCAGGCACATGCCTGAAACACAAAGAGCCAAATACTCTCAAGTGTTTGACGATTGGTCTCTCACCAGACCATGCTTGCTCACGAGTCATTTTGTCAAGTCTTTTGGTTGGACTTCTATTGAGTATACACTGCAGTGGTAGCTGCTTCTCCCCAAAACAGATTTGGCATTTGTCTACTCTTCAACATGCTTCTTACCATGTTAAGCACTGTCCCATTCTTTCTCTCCGCAGTGCCATTGTGCTGTGGTGTATATGGTGCTGTGATCTCATGCCAGATCCCTTCATGCTTGTAGAAATTTTCAAACTCAGTGGAGGTATACTCCCCACCTCCATCAGTTATAAGTCTACTGATACAACAGCCACTTTCTTTCTCAATCATGATTTTGAAGTTTTAAAAGACATCAAATACATCACTCTTCTTACTCAGTAAATAAATCCACATTTTCCTAGTGAATTCATCAATGAATGAAACAAAATAACTGTAACCTCCTAATGTCTTCACATCAAAAGGTCCACACACATCTGAGTGTATTGCTTCTAGTCTCCTTGATGCCTTGATCTTCATTTTAGTATTGTAGGAACTCCTTGCTTGCTTGGACTCACAGCATTGTTCACACACCTTAGTTGGAAGTCTCATCACAGGCAGGCCATGCACCATTCCCTGAGTGTTCAAGTTCCTTAGATCTCTGAAGTTTAGGTGACCATATCTCTCATGCCACCTCCAAACTTCATCACCTGTTACAGCTTTCAAACATTCATCTTGGACCATGCTCATGCCAACTTTGAATGTCCCGCGCTTGTTTAAAGTTGCCTTCAACAGTAGCTTCTTCTCTGGATCAAATAATCTTAACTCCAAGTCCTCCATTTGCATTGAGTATCCTTTCTCTAGGAGTTGTCCTAGACTTATGAGATTACTCTTCATTGAGGGAACAAACAGAACATTTGTGATGAGACACATCTTGCCATCATCCCTTTGAATTCTCACAGTACCAATTCCTTCAGCTCTTATCACTCTGTCATCACCAAATCTTATAGTTTTCTTCACTGATTCATCTAGATTGATGAACCAGCCTTTGTTGCTAGTCATGTGACTTGAACAACCTGTATCAAGATACCACAGATCATCACTGCTACCACCTGTCTCAATCATCAATACTATCTCATCAGTGTCACCACCTGCTAGCAAAGCCTCTTCCTGCTTGTTATCAGTTCTGCATTCAACATCAACAGCATCTGTTTCAGCCATCAAGACTACCTCATCATCAGAATCAGAGTCACCTCTGGCCAATTGAGCCTCTTCCTGTGTGTTCTTTTGCTTGCATTCATCTGCATAATGGCCAAACTTAACACAATTATAACACTGCACTTCTTTCTTGTTATGGTTCTTCTTCTCTTTATTCTTCCAGGCTTCTTTTCTTTTCTGATAATCACTCTGCTTCTGATCACCATTCTTGCTTGAACCCTCACCAGCTCCATTATTCCATTTTCCCTTTCCTTTCTTGTTTTTCCAATTGTTACCCCAATTTCCTTTCTTGTTTTGAGATTGAGCCAACAACACTTGCTCACTAGGTTTTTCATTTGGTTTGGCACCCATCCTAGCCCTGATCCTAGTCTCATTTGCTTTAAGAATTCCTTGTAATTCAACAACTTTTAAGGTACTTAGATCCTTAGATTGTTCAATTGAGGTCACTACATAATCAAATTTGGGAATTTGGGTTCGCAATACCTTGTCAATCTTTCTTCGATCAGTAACATTCTTGCCATTTGTGCACATTTGATTTGTGATCACTGTTAAACGATTGAAGTACTCCGCAATCGTCTCCTTCTCGCCCATTTGAAGTAATTCATACTCCCTGCGTAACGTTTGTAGCCTCACTTGCTTCAACGACGCATCACCAGAATAGGCTGATCCCAGGCCTCCTTTTCAGTCTCATACCCTGCGATTCTCTCAAACGCTTCAGAATTCACGCATTGGTGAATCAAAAACAGTGCTTTGCTGTCCTTCTTTTGTTGATCACGTAACTCATCTCCAATTGCATTTTCTGCGATGCCATTCTTCACTATGTCAAGAACTTCCTGATACCGGAACACCACCTTCATCTGCACAATCCATTTGTCATAATTCTTCGAATCAAGAACTGGAAGTTTCGCCGGAAGTTGATCACTGCCGGAGCTTTGATTCGCCAAGTCTTCGCCGCAAGATTACGAACTCTCGCTCTGGATACCAGTTGTTAGAACAAAACTTTGTTTGTTCTTCACTTTCTTGCATGCAATTCAACCAAGAAGGTCACTGTTCTTGGTGAAATGCCATATAAAGATAATGATACATGGTTATTTGATTTTGACATCATTTAAACATGGGATGCAATAAGAGGATGAGCAAATGACATGGTGATGCTCAAAACTCAATTTTCTTTATGGTCAGTTTTTTTATGGATCAATAATGAACAAAACTCTGTTTGTTCTTCACTTTCTCGCATGCAATTCAACCAAGAAGGTCACTGTTCTTGGTTTTCAGTTTCTGTTTAGAGGCTCACTTTTGATTAACCCACAAAACAGAATATTAGAATGAGAGAGAAGTGGTGTAATCAATGTGATTAACACCAACACCTTCATTTTTTATATACTTCACTTTACACATAGGCATACACATATTCAGCCACTAATCACAGGTGGACTGATCACTGTACAAAGGGTAAAACAACAAAATACATTGTAAACTAACTAGTTACATTTACGTTGCCTATCTATAAAAAAAAAAACTAGTTACATTTACTAGGTAGTAATATCTAACTTTCAACTAACTTGAATTACACAACAATTCTATCATGTTTCAAAACAATTTGAAAATTTAAAAAGACGTATTTGGTTTAACGATTTGTGTTGTTCTTGGCAATATAAGTGTTGAGTTAGAGATAGATAATGACATGGTAAGAATAATTATTGCAATGAAAATCGCTATGTTCATTGAATATATATGATATATTGAATACTGTCTCTCCGATGTTACTCTTATACTCCTGGACATTATAATATATTGGATCATGCACTATTCTGACCATTGCCATTTTTCTCTTCGTTGGATACGTGCAGCTACATTCTCTGTCAGGTGTTGACAATATGAGAAAGGGAGCAAAGGCATTCAAAAGTAGACAATATGTACTGAATGGAAACAAGTTTTGTAGAGAGGTGTTGCTATTTACTTATACAAGAGTTGAATGCTACTATAAGAATGATAATATATATATATATATATATATATATATATGTATTAATTAATTATCTGTTAGAGGTTGTCTAATTTTTATCTTTGCTAAAGTGAGTGATATATTTATTTTATAGGTATGAGAATATACTAATTGTAAACTTTCAATAGTAATTGATATTTATTAATAGTGTCAATTAATGTTTTTTTAAAAAATAGACATTTAGCACCAATGTTAAATGTCATTTGTGGGGATATTTAGCATTGGATGTTTGAACAACCGATGCTAAATGTCATTTTTCAGGACATTACAACTGATGCTAAATGTCATTTTTCAGGACATGTAGCATTGGGTGTTTAAACAACTGATGCTAAATGTCATTTTTCAGACAACAAAAAACAGAGATGAAACACCATTTAGCATCGGGTTTTTAAACACCCGATGTTATAAGTGACATTTAGCATCAGTTATTTAACCAATGCTAAATGTCTCTCTTTTAGCATTGCAAGATTTAGCATCGGCAAATAACTGATGTTAAATGTCTTTTCTGTACCTATAGCCCCTATTTCGTCACTTGACCATTATTAAAATGTAACATGGTAAGAAGGGATTCCAATTTGTCTCTCTTGATATTTTCTTCACACTTTTACATTACTTGTTATTTTTATAAAATGCTTTACTACATGGTTATTTTCTCTTCAGCTTTTACTCACTAGCTTACTTACTAACTCAAATATAGAAAAGAACTGAACAATCCTCGTGGGAATGATCTCTACTTACTCTTTTTTACTTGTTGAAACAATGTATACTTGCACATCATGTTTCCACACAACAACCACAATCAAATTATAGGCAGAGTCGCAGACTTGGTCTTTATCTTTTCAATCTTCGTGACTCTTCCTAAGTTGTGCATCAGCGTGGAAAAAGCACAACAAATGAGACTTTAATTCGTGTTTTTAAAAATCTTTTTGCAAACTTGTTTTTTCAAACTTACTTGGTTAAAAAATTAACTGAAAACAAACAATGAACTGACAGAAAGTGTTGTTGTTCAAACTCTTTTTCCTAGTTGCGGGATCGGCCAGAGGTTTGAAACTATGATTCCTCTGTTTGTTCAAGAAATTGCGCCTAGGACGGAACTTTGTTGCTCGACTATGGGTTCCCTAACTCCTCCAAAGAGTATTAGGATAGGTGAGAGGGACACGTGGTTGGACTATCTAAGGGTGTAAAACATAAAGAATGCGATAAAAAGATAGAAATAGTAATTACTATTGCGGGGAAAAAAAGTAGATTGATTTCATTGATGTGTCTTTTTTTTACAGAACATACAACCTACTATATATACATGAGCCTCCGTCGGCCACTACTCGATCTTACAACTGCTCACCGTTGGATTAATTAAGATCAACGCCTCTCAATTCTCCTGAGCCCTAGAAACTCAAAGACACTTTTCCACGGGTTAGTGGGGTAAAACCCTCTTCGCTCCTATTTCCACGGCCTTCTCATATTCGGTGACCGTAACCGCTACAACGCTTTGTCCATGTGCGTTGAATCCTTACACTCCAAGCAATTTTCCTCGCCTCGGCTACAATCCTCCTTCGGTTGTTGGTTCCTTAGCCGAGTTGTCTTCAAATTGAGGCACCCTCCAACTGGGTTTAACCTTACCTTGGTGCCTAAGTCCTTTGGATATATCCTCTACGCTCTCAAGCCGAGCTTTCCATCGTGATTATTCATCTAGCAAGTATTATTTTTATCCATGCCTTGATGTCTCTATACCTCGCCCTATATGACCTCGGGGCTTCACCCTAGCCTTGGTTTCCTCTTTTCTCCATCGACCAACGACTTAGATTATTTTGGGTGTCAACGGAAAGTAAAAGACACAAAGATGTATTCTGGATCACTACTACCTGGTAGCTAGTCTGATCCCTTCTATAGCTTAGAAGGATTTCACTAATTTTAAAAAATTACAACCTTAAGAATTTTCCTGCCAACCTTGATTTAACTCTTAACTTCTTCGAATGACCAAGTATAATTTTACCTGTAAGGAAATGCTACTACTTGGAAAGTTACAATAGTTCAAATGAATTTGAAATAAAAACTCTTCCTCTAATCACGAGAGTTTTCATGGAAAGATTTAAGATTTTACAAAGAAAACAACTTTAAAAGAGAATAAATATCGCAACTTCTTCTTAGCTTGGTTCTTGTTTGATTTCCCTTTGATATTCATGATATGTCCAATATGTTATTTTTCGAATCCTTTCGTTTACTTGCCTCATAAATCATAGCATGAGTATATAGGTAGCGCTAAGAATAGTGTCGTCATGACCTTGTAGCAGTCCCAAAAAAGAGTTGTTGTGACCCTGTTAGGATCTTCCTAGAAAAGGATAAACCGTTGAAAGCTAGTTATTACACCAAATGTGTATACTCAACTTGCTTTTTTCGTATAGCTATAGTGTAGCAATGCCGCAATAGTACGGAGGTCATATTTGAAAAAGATTTTACTAGGCTATTTTGTTTTCTTTGGCGATTAAGCGTGATGGTTTCAATGTCCTTTCATTCTTCTTGATACCTCAAACCATAACTTAAGTCTTTAAAGAGCATTAACAAATGCTTATGAGAAGTAATAAGGACACCAGAACATGGTAGCAACCAATGAAAGCTTGGACCAAATGAACTCCTTAGTAGACCTAGGCTTGGAAGAATGCACACTACGTCAATAGGAAACAAATGTAGTACTGACCAGATGCATTCTTCCTACAAGACACAGTGTATGTACAAATGCACGCTTCTTCTTCAGACGCAAGAGAGACCAAATAATGGATCACTGTCTGGTTACATTTACCATCCATGGGACCATATAATAGTAGGCATGTTATGACTTTATAATAGAAAGTCCTTCTGCTTTTGATATTACAATCTCCTACTTTTGTTCTAAGATAAAATATGTAATTCCTACACACTTAAACAAAGTATTAAAACTAGATTGTTCTCGTTATTAATTAATTTGTTATCTTCAAAATAATTAAGGTTTTTTTTCTTTCTGAATCCACTTAATTCCTACAGTGCAGTAGTGTACAACCTTGTTTTTCCATAATAAAACAACTCTCTCAAGATATCATCTTCCTTATATTTAAGACAACCACCAAATTTACACCTAATTTTCAACTGCTTAAGAACTTTTTTTATTATATCAAACGGAATCTCCTTTTTTTAATCATTCTATTTTTTTTTTACCGTCTTTATCTCATTCAAAACATTGATTTTATAAAACCAAAAGCTAGAACAAATCTGTTGGATGCTTGGCGCTCATGAAGGGTAGCAAGAAGAAATCGGTGGGATGCCTAAAGCTCATGAAGGGTGATTATTATTGTAAATGCTTGGAGTTCATGAAAGGTGATTATTATTGCTATATATAAAGAAACAAAAGCCAATGTAATTAAATCTAAAATAGTAATTTCAAAAAGTGGGGATGAACTTCAAGGTAAGCACTTTCCTTGTAACAATGCTAATGATTTTTGTTCCGGACTGGGCCAAACCTTCACTGGCTTGGGCCTGGTCCATTCCCGTACTTCAGGACATCCGCATCCACGTTTGACCCGTACTCAACGGTCAGAATCTCTCTCACGCATCCAACGACTCAGGTATGGCACACTGTCCATAAACCAACGCATTTCTCTAACTCTTTTCTCTCTTATTTCTCTCTTTCTTTTACTAACTTGAGCGTCGGAGTGTCTTGCTGGTACCCCCCAGCAGACGTGGACAGAGGATCACCTAGGGCAATCCGAGCTCCAGCTTCAACCTACCAAGCTCAGTCTTCATCCTTATGAAGCACTTCAACCGGAAGCATATCTACATATCTTGTGCCCCAGGCTCGGATGCGCATAGAGCTCAGGCACCTTAGATCCGTACTTCAGTACCGAACATTGGTGACCACAGTGGGAGCATGATCACTTGCTTCCGGACTCTATCGAATATATCTCGGTTTCTCTCAATTGCACGGACTCTCTTCGTGCGGAGTTAACTTCGATGTTTTCCCGACTTGGTTCTTCTTCCCGAGGTAAGCTCCGACCCCCATCTGTCGTTTCATTTACTATGATCTCCTTATCTCCACAGGTCTCGCTTGCCTCCGACACGGCTTGAGCTCATCTCAATGATGAAGACAAAAGTGATTATCAGCTTATCTCGAACTTTCATCTTCTTTTGACTTGCTCCACCTGAGCACGGATTTCTCTACTTTCGACCAGACTGGATTTCTTTGTACTTTCTTCTAATCTCGAATCCTCACAAGGCTTCGCTCGCCTCCCAAACACGGCTTGAGCCCACAAAGCTTCACTCGCATCCCAAACATGGCTTGAGCTCGTCTCCAAGGGGCTCTCATTCAGGACCTTCATCTTGGATTTTCATCCTATCTTAGACCTCTCTATTAATCAGACTGGATTTCTTCTTGGAGTTCTTGCATCTGATCCCGGACTTCTGTCTCTAATTGGATCTTCATCCAACTTCAGGTCCCTATCTTGCTTTGCATGTCTTTGGCAAATAGCCCACGGCAGCTCTAACAACTCTCTGATCTCCGAGCCCCGAGCTCCATTAGAGAGTCTGACCTTCCCTCTGATGTCTGAGCTGACGAGCTCCATCAAAGGCCGAAGGGATCCCAGCTTCGCCTCGTGCGAGCCTACCTCCCTCAGATCTCCGAGCTGACGAGCTCCATCAGAGGCCGAGGTCTTCCCATTTTTGCCTCGTGTAAGCCTGCAGCACCTCTGATCTCCGAGCTTCGCGCTCCATCAGAGGCTGAAGGGCGGGGGTCCATAGCGACCTCCGTTGGAGGAATCATTGGAGAGAGGGGTCCGCAGCGGCTTTCTCATCTATAAAGCTGGAGAGAGGAGCCCGCAGCGGCTTTCTCATCTATGAAGATCGGAGAGGGGGCCCGTAGCGGCCTTCCCATCTATGGAGCTCGGGAGCCCACAGCGGCTTTCCTATGAATCTTATTTGATTGCAGGAATCTCACAGATTATATTCTCTCAAGTCGGCATCGGAGTTCAACTCTACCACAAGCACTCAATCAAAACATACAAGTCATTCAAGGCATACAAAAGAAAAATTGATGAAGTGAAGAATTAATTAAAACCAGAAAAGGGACGGTGCCAAATGTAATTTACAAATGAGGGTTGGCCCTGGACATGTACAAGACTAACCGCAATCAAATCAGAATATAAAAAATAAAATCATTCAGCTTTCTCGGCCTCCTTCTCTCAATCAACCTCGGCGCCCTGCTCCGCATTGGCTTGGTTTGCCTCATCTTCAAGCACTGGGGAGACCACTAAAGCTGGGTCGTAGATCACCTTGCCCTGCTAAACAATCTTCTCGTTCTCAGCTTTGTACTTAGCGTCAAGTAGGTCGATGTTCAACGTGGGCTCCAAGATCACGGCCATGTTGAGGCAGCGGTCGAAGCCGGTCTTGGCAACCTTTGCCATCTTCATGGTAAGGTCGGCCTTCTCCTTCTTCAGCTGCTCAACCGGCTTAGCTTTCTCCTTCTTTTCGGAGTCGGCGGCGGCCAGTCTTTTCTGAACGGCCTGGAGGTCAGCTTTTAATGTCGGGATCTCAGCAACACTCTTGGCCTGCTCCCTGACCTTGGCGTTGGCCTCTTCAAGCTGCTGCTAGACTCCCTTCATCTTGTAAAGCTCCGCTCTTAGGCTCCGGTTGTTTTCAGAATAAGCAACCAAATTATGATCTCGGTAAGTGTTCAGTTCACGACAGGTATGAATTAACTTGCCTTCTAAGTGTCTATTTTCAGCTTCAAGGGCAGAGATCTTACCTCGGAGACGTTCAGTCATCCTTCCAGCCACCAGGTCCTGCAGCTCCTTGAAGACCTCAGCACCGGTCTGACTGACCCGGATGCAAGCCTCGAAGTCGGCCAGAGTAGCCTTGCCTTTCCCCTTCTCCATTTTTCAGGGCAGCAGGATTGTCAGCAACGGCCTCAGTATGACCTCTTTTGCGAGCCTCCTTGCTGGCAGACTCCGAGCTCGGCTTCAAGGAGGAAGAGGGCCGGACTGCTGGAGATTTTATTTGAGATGATTGTCATGGTTTTTGTTTTTCAGAGGCAGGCTTGCCCCCAAAATGGGACTTGCCTGCCACCTTATCTGAGGAAGGGTCGGTCCCCGGCCCCGACCCCAAGTTTCTTTTCTCTGTGACTTTCTTCGCAGGTGCCTTCTTTACGCGGGCAGAAGTATCAAGCCCGGTCTCGGCAAAAATGTTATCTAGATCAACCTCCTCCATCTTACCTGCAACAAGAAAAGAGAAAAAGCAATCAACAACGGGAAAAAGCCGAAGCCAACATGGATCAAATCAACAAGAAAAAAGATTAAATGAGAAGTACAAGAATCAAAGTATCTATTCAGTTTGGCCTTAGACTCGGCCACGGCATCAATCATAGAGCCACAATGAAACCTCAAGTCGGCCTTGGCCATTCTCTCTCCCCATTGGGTGATCAACTCGTATGATTTCTTATCGTCTCCCTTCAACAGGTTTGGTTTCATCATGTAAGTTTGGTTCCCAAGCTCTACTCTGTCCCGGACGAAGTGCTCATGGCTCCACGACCACGGGAAGTGCGACCTTGCAAACTTTCCCTCCTCGTAATCCGTAATCGAAAGCTTGGCAGCACTACTTGAAACTCGGACGAAAAAGAAGTTTAGTTTGAAGTCCCGGTTTGAATCGTTGGCCGAAAAGAAAAAGGAACGTCCAGTGTTGCACTGAAGTCCAACGTGCCCTCGCCTTTTGCCATCCGTCCCCGGTTCAGGAGAACGGAATACGTTGAGGAAGCAGAAAAAGACTTCCGCAGTAGGAACTCTCCCAAGGTGATCCATGAGCAGCTCGAAGCCTCGGAAGAACCCCAGCTATTTGGGTGCAGTTGAGAAAGGGCCACTGTTTGCTGGTGTTTTTAGCAAACAATCACTAGTTTTATTAGAAGGTTTGTGAGATCAAACTAGAAAAATCTCAAAGCAATGCCTCTGAATTGCGCATGGTTTTTGTTGAAGAAAACGTAGAAAAAGGGGACGGTTTGCAATGATTTAACAGAATTGAAAAGAAAAGAAGCAGTAAAAGGTGCAGGAATTGTAAAGAACAGACAAATAAATTGCATTGAATCATAAAAATGGTACACGATCACGTACAGCGATTCTTCCACTCGTTTTTCGCTCTGGCTTGGAAGTTAGAGTTTCAGGAATCGGGTGTGTATTGTGATTTGCGACCCCTGTTTCTTCTCAGAAACAGTTATTTATACAAAGGAAAAGGGGGGAAATTCGAACTAAGTAACTGCCTAACAATTTGAAAATAAGTAACTGCTCCTACTTTCGGCCAAATAACCGCTCCTACTTTCGACCAAGTAACCGCTCCTACTTTCGACCGAAACCGCTCTGTCACGCTTCGACCAACTGCTAGTCTTCAACGCATAACTGCTCTGTTTTCTGTCTGTCGAAAGCCTGTGTCGATTTTCCTCTCTCTTGCTTTTGCTTCCCTGAAAACTTGTCGAGTTTACCTTGCACACGACCATTTTCTTTGTCGAAATAATATGGTCTTTGTGAAATAAATATAAATCAAGCCATGTTGACCATCTTTAATGAAGCCTGTCGAAATTACAGGCTAACAACAGGCTAACAAATTGCCCCCCAAAAATGTCTTTTTCGACTGAACTTGAGGAGGAAGAAGAGAAAGACATTTTTTGAATTCACCATCGAAATAACTTTGCACTTGAGTGAAATAGCTGTATACCTGATGTCACCACTGTTAAGTGTTGTTTCCATATTCAAACCTTGAACTTGAACATCCTGTAGTTTCGGCCTTTGACTATGTTTACCAATTCTCTGTTCTACCTTTGAATAGTTCCACCATTTTCTGTTACATTAATAACGCCGTAATTAAAGTGATGCCTCACTTCTCGGAACGCCAAACTCGTAACCAACTGACGCTCTCTCAAACTTCTCCTTATAAATAGAAGAATTTTGTTTCTCATCTTCACCACTCCATAATTTTCTTCTTTTTCCTTTTCCGTTCTAAGATCATTCCCTTTGCTTTGAGTCTTCCGCGTAACCTCATCCCTCATAATTGCGGTGAGGTTGCCTGGAGGTTCAAAGTGATGGTTTTTGATCTCTGCGAATTATGGCTTTACTCCTTTTTTCTTCATGTCACTTGATTTTGCAACTTTCTGAGTTTATGCGGGAGACTCAAAGCGGGAGCAGGAAGATTCATCAGGTGTTTTGCCTTGATGATGACTGTCTTCCTTGGGGCGTCAATATCTTCTCTCTGAAGGGCTTCCTGAGGTTTACCAAGCAAGGAAACGCCTTGTTGAAAGGCTTACAAGCCTAACGCGCAGATGAAAGAATGACCCCCTGAACGACGGGAAGCGACAACGTGGTCGAAGAAGACCACCCAAAAGAGAAGTTACTTGGTCTTAAAAGACCAACTGCAATTCAGCGTTCATTTTATGCCTAGTTTATTTACCCTTTCGGCACTATGTAACTTGGCAACATTATAATGAAATTTCTTCCATTTTATTCTTGGGCAATTTCTTATTCCGTGCTTTCGACAATGTTTTGGCAACTTAAATGCCATGTTTTTACGCTTTCTTTATATTTATTCCAGCGTTATTTTAACTTCGTGCAACGTTGGCTTATACTTTTTCAAGTATTTACCATTTATACGCAAAATTCTTTCATCAGCGCCGATCTCTTCGACCTCATATGTGCCGTTTGAATAAACTTGTAAAATTTTAAATGGTCCTTCCCAACTTGGGGACCATTTACCAAAGACTCTATCTTTTTTATCTATAGGCAATAGGACCTTCCACACTAGATCACCTGAATTAAAGGCTTTAAACTTAACCTTTTTATTATAAGTTTTAGTTACCCTCTCTTTCTGTCGAATAAGCGTATCTAAAGCTAATAACCTTTCTTCGTCTAAATCAACCAATTCATCAAGCATCATATTCCAATAATAATCAGAGGGAATCTCCCACTGTCTTTGAATTCTTGTTGATTGTAGACAAATTTCAACAGGCAACACTGCATCGTGTCCAAATGTTAACCTATAAGGAGTAGTGTTGATAGATTCTTTGGGTGAATTTCGACAAGCCCATAATGCTTGATCAAGGGGATTATGCCAATTTTTGGGTTTCTGCCCAACATGCTTTTTAATTAAATTAATAATAACTTTATTGGCAGCTTCTACTTGGCCATTGGCTTGCGCATAATATGGTGTTGAAGTTAATAACTTAAAACCAATTTCAGAAGCAAACTCTACCATTTTTCTACCAGTGAAAACTGTTCCCTGATCTGTAGTAATGGTTTCTGGAATTCCAAACCTATAAATGATAAGATTTTGAATAAACCTTATCACTGCTTCTTGATCAACATTGGCTAAAGGTATAGCTTCAACCCATTTGGTGAAGTAATCAATTCCCACAAGGATATATCTATGGCCCTTCGACGAAGTTGGCTTTATCTCTCCAATCACATCTAGAGCCCAACCTCTAAATGGCCAAGGTTTGACTATGGCATGCAATTCATTTGCAGGTACATGTTGTATCCCAGCATGCTTTTGACACTCTTGGCATCCCTTAGCAAATTCTATGCAATCTTTCAGCATAGTTGGCCAATACATTCCTTGTCGAAATAATAACCACTTCATTTTGTGGCCTACTTGGTGTGAACCACATGCTCCACTATGTGTATCGGAAACGGCTAAATATGCCTCATTTTCACTAAGACATTTTAATAGTACTCCTTCAGGAGTCTTTTTAAACAATTCGTTTCCAATTATCACATAGCTCAAAGCTCTGTATTTTACCTTTTTATTGGTATTTCTTGTGGGATTTTGCAAATATTCCGCAATAGGCCTTCGCCAATCATTATTGGTCATATTGTCAAGAGCAAAAATTTCTGCTAAGTCAAAGTCACCAAAAAATTGACGTTTTTCGACAATGACTAGTTCCTCGTTTGCGTTTGTTGCCCCCCCAATTCTTGGTGTTGACAATAGTGACGAAGAATAGTCATTAGAAATGATTTTATCCTTTATTTCGATTAACTCTTCCAGGCTTTGTTTTGAAACTTTATAGCCTGAAGCAATTTGTGCCAATTCATTTGCCACTTGATTATCAATTCGTGGTAAATGTTCTAAGTGAACAGACTCAAATCTTTTTAACAAAGCATTGGCAACAACAAAGTATCTAATAAGGTGCTCTTTAATGCATTTGTACTCTCTTGTCAATTGTTTGACAACCAACTCAGAGTCACCTTTTATTTCGACGTGACTTGCCCCCAGCTCAAGTAAAATTTCAAGGCCTACTATTAAAGCCTCATACTCAGCTTCATTATTGGAGCAAACATCTCGAATTTTAAACTTATACTTTGTTGGAATGTTAGTAGGAGATATTATTAAAATACCAATCCCAACTCCATGTTTATGGCTTGAGCCATCAAAATACAACCTCCAAGGATATACGTCTACAAAACTTAATGTTTCTTCAACAACAGAATGGTCTACTATAAAATCAGCAACCACTTGTCCTTTAATTGATTTTAGAGGTTGATAAGTTAAGTTGTATTCTGACAAAGCCAAAGCCCATTTACCAATTCGGCTATGCATTATTGGTTTCGACAACATATGCTTAATAACATCAAAATGCGAATAAACAGAAACATCAGCTGGTTTTATATATTGCTTTAACTTTGTACACGAGAAATACAAACAAAGGCACAACTTTTCTATAGGAGTGTACCTCGTTTCGGCATCATTTAGGACCCTACTGAGGTAATAAATGGCTCTTTCGATACCACTATCATCCTCTTGTGCTAACATGCTACCTATTGTTCTATCAGAAGCTGCTATATACAATTTGAGCACTTTGTGTTTAATAACAGGCAACAAAATTGGTGGTTTCATCAAATAAGACTTGATTTCGTCGAAGGCTGCTTGATGCATTGGTTCCCATTTGAACTCTTCTTCCTTCTTCAGTCTTAATAATGGCGAAAAAACTTGTGTTTTGCCACTTAGATTTGATATAAATCTTCGTAGGAAATTGATTTTTCCCAGCAACGACTGAAGCTCCTTTTTGGTCGAAGGGGCCTTCGTTTCCATAATTGCCTTAGTCTTATTTTGATTGATTTCAATGCCTTTTTTGTGCACTATAAAACCCAAGAAATCACCTGCACGTACACAAAAGGCACATTTTAATGGATTTAATTTCAATCCATATTTCCTCATTCTTTCAAAAGAACGGCGAAGATGGTCTAAATGACCACTTTCTGAGGAAGATTTAACCACCACATCATCTATGTATACTTGCATAAAATCATCAATAAAATCATGAAACATAGAATTCATGGCCCTCTGATATGTAGCACCAGCATTCTTTAAGCCAAAGGGCATTACTACCCATTCATAAACACCCAATGCCCCTGGACATCTAAAAACAGTTTTTGACACATCCTCTTCAGCAATGAAGATTTGATTATACCCAGAATAACCATCGAGCATACTAAGATAATCAAACCCTGCTGCTGAATCTATTAGCATTTCTGCCACAGGCATTGCGTATTCATCCTTGGGAGATGCATTATTTAAATCCCTAAAATCTATGCAAACTCTAAGAGTCCCATTTTTCTTTATTACAGGAACTATATTGGCTAACCATTCGACATACCTGGCAGTTCTGATGAATTTGTTTCTGAATAGCCTTTCGATTTCCTCTTTGATCTTAGCCAACACTTGAGGAGCAAATCTTCTTGGCACTTGCTTCACTGGTTTCTTCCCTGGTCGAATTGGTAATTGCATTTCCACTACTTCTCGACTTAACCCGGGCATCTCGTCGTAATCCCAAGCAAAACAGTCTTTGAACTCCCTTAGCAATGTAATGACTTGGGTTTTTAGAGAAGCATCAATATTTGCACTAATATAAGTTGGGCTTTTTATTGAGCCATTTCCCAAATCAACTTCTTCTAACGGGTCTTGAGCTTGCATATGCTTTGTCAAATCTCTAGGATCCTTTTCAAAACCTAATGGATCATTATCATAGATACAATCAAGTCTTTCATCTATGACTATGCCATTTTCTTCATGTAACTCACTGGCTTCGACAGCCATTGTTTGTTGAATGATTTCGGCCTCCATAGCCGCTTTAAACTTGTTTTCGGCCATATAAGCCGTAATTTTGTCCCATGCATTGGGCACTGACATAAGAACACTTTCAAGAACGAGTGTTCCACCCTATTGGTCGAAAAACACCATCAGGATAGACACTATCATCTCCCATTATTTCTCTTTCCCAAACAAAACCATAATTTGGGTCAAGATGAACTGAGGCAAAAACATTATCCGCAGGAACATATGCCTCATTAGAAGATGAACATGGCGCAATCTTCGCCATTTGTTTCTCAAAATTTTCCTTGGTAACTTGGTTCACATCAGCACGGAAGTAGCTTTGATCGGCTTCAACATACTCTACCAAACCATCTTCCTTCCACATTACTAAACGTTGATGCAAAGTTGAAGGGACAGCACCAACTCCATGGATCCACTCTCTACCTAGGAGTAAATTAAAATTCGCTTTAGAGGCTATCACTAAGAACAATGTAGTCCTCTTTATGGAACCAACAATTAAGTCCACCTCAATGGCCCCCAAAGAATGCCCAGTTTTGCCTTCATAGTTGCTTAAGACAATGTTATGTGGCCTGAGGTCAGTATCGAACTTACCAATCTTCTTCAAAAGACCATGTGGCATCAAATTTACTGCAGCTCCACCATCCACTAACACTTTGTTAATTCCAACACCATTGACCTTGGCTTGGACATACAGGGGTTTCAAGTGGTTTTGCATACTCATATCTGGCTTCTCGAAGGTAGCCATCTGGTCTTCGACACAACCATCGTTCATCACATAGTAACACATTAGCTTATGATGAGCCATGTCCTCTGTGAAATCTTCTTCAACGTCATTTGGTACCGTGATAACATCGTACTCAAGAGGCAGTATTGATACCACATTGCAAACAACGTCGAGGTCATCTTCAGAATCATTGAAGTCACACTCCATGTCTTCATCCATGTCGAAATCAGCATTTCTTTCTTTCACTGTTGACAATGGAGGAAATATTCTTTCAATAGCAGGCCTTCTTGGCTTTTCTATTACCACAGCCTTGCCTTTGGCCTTATTCGCTGCACACACATGACTAGCAACATCAGCATTCCTCTTTGTGGCAACTTCAGCTTTGTGAACCTCACTCTTCGCCACTATCATGCTGCGTGGAACTTGATTATTAGCTAAATGACTTGGAACCTGGTTAATGTCAAAGTGTGCCTTCTTCTTCTGTTGTCTTTGGTAACGACGCCACTGTGTTCTAGTCATGGGGTTCTTACCCTTATAGTTATTCTTATAATTAAACTTAACAGCATCAGTACCTGGCTTGACAGCTTTAATACGTTGATTATTGGACACCCACGCTTCGACGGGAGCACTAGCACTTGGGACAAAGGATTTACCTGTTGACAGCTTCAAATACCCTTTTGCTGAGGACTTCTCCTTAGCAAATTGTCGTTTACTTGTTGAAGGCTTTGCTGACACATTAGCCTCATAGCCAGGAAGATCTCCTTTTGCAAAGTCAAATTTTGGCCTGTTATCAAGCCATTTTCTTTTGCGTTGTTGTTGATCCTGATAACCTTCGACAGCTTTAGCTGCTTCTTTATCGAAGACAGCACTGCACCTTGGGCAAAGCATAACTTCAGAGTTATTCCACTTACACCGATTAAGGAAATCTATCAATTCTTCCTCAGCCTTTGGATACACAGCATGTATCTTCCCATCATATTCTTTTAGGGTCACCTCCTGTTTCTTACCTTCAGCATACATAAAACCTTTTAATTTCTCGGTGGCAGTTTTGACACACTTAGGAGGGTCCGTCATTTGAGCTTCCACCATGCCTACATCAGCTTCGACAGGTTCAGAGTACATAGCTTCAGCCTTAGACAATGGATCAACATCAATCTGCATAGGAGCTTTCATTTTCTTATCAGCAAATTTGAGTCTTCCTTCGTCAATTGCTTTTTGCACAATATCCCTGAAGAGCACACAACGGTCAGTGTTATGTCCCAAAAAATTATGGAACTTACAATAACCCTTTTTCTTTCTTTGGTCAAGAGTTGGTATTTTAAGGCCTTTAGGCACTAATATTTGACCATCAGTTACTAAAAGATCAAAAATTTCATCACATTTAGTAACATCAAAAGTATAAGTCTTAGGCATAAATCTATCATTCTTAGGCTCTACAGGGTTATTCCCATTCGCAGGCCTTAATAATTTACAGGTATAAGGAGGACCAGGCTTAAGTTCAGCCACGTCTATCTCCTCTTCTTCGACATTACTATATGTAACGTCAAATTCTTCTTCGACATATGCCACTTTTTCTTTTTTATGATACCTACTCGACCTAGATTTTTCCTCTCTAAGCCTTTCAACTTGTCGAACTCTATCAGCCAAATGAGCCATATCTCGCAAATGAGATGTGTCTAATTTCTTTCTAATTGAGTAATCAAGGCCACCGGCAGCCATTTCGACAAGCTCGTGTTCAGGGACTTGTGTGAAGCAACGAGATTTCAACAGCCTAAATCTGTTTAAGTAATCATCAATAGTTTCAGGCATTTTGCGCCGAACACTAGCCAATTCTTTAAGACTAATTTTCGACTGGCCCATGTAAAACTGTGCATGGAATGCCTTTTCTAATTGCCCCCACGTGAACATAGAACCAGGGGGTAAGGTCGTGAACCAAGTGAAAGCATTTTTAGTTAGAGAATTTGGAAAGTATTTCATCTTCAAATTCTCATTTTGTGCTAAGTCCCCAGCCTCAGTCAAGAAACGAGCAATGTGTTCGACTGTGGACTCATTTGTATCACCACCAAACTTAGTAAACTTGGGAACTTTCCATCCCCTTGGTAACTCAGTTTGTAGTACGTATTCACATAATGGTGATACGAAGTTAGGCCTTTGTAAACCTATGTTAAGGCCATTTTGCGCCAAAATAGTTTCGACTAAAGTAGCTATATTGTTTTCTGCGCCAACATTGTGTTGTTGCACTTGTCGAACCACTTCATCAGCGTTCTGGTGTCTATTTACCAAAACTACTTCAGGGACGTGGTTTACTGCCCCTTGTAGTTCGCCTACAACTGTCGACGCTTCGACTGCAACTGCTTCTTGGGGGTTAACTGGCGACGCATTACCCGCAATAATAGGAACGTGCCTATTATTAACCGCTGGAACCCCAAAAAAGTCTGCAATCCTACTCATCTGATTTGCCAACATTTGGTAACTGTTATTGGTATTTTGAATCAATGGATTGAAAACTGTACCAATTTGTTGGGTAAGCATATTAACCATATCGTGATTACTCTCGTCTACTTGCTGTGTTAAGGCCAACAAGGACGTATTGGTTAATGCTGGGGGATTTCGACCAAATACGCTCTCAGAAGAGACATGTGTAGGGGAAAAGGTCGAAATATGTGGCATTCCAGTAGGCATGCCATACATTCCCAAAGAAAATGGGGGTAGATGCACGTTATTCAAACGTGGGTCTAAACCGTTTCCCATTGCCATGTAAGGGCTATGAAGCCCTGCACTTAACGGCAAAGACATAGGAAAAGATGCCATTTCTGACTGTGTTGAACCAACATTAGTCATTGATAATGAAGGAACGGTTACCGACGATGATGGTTCTGCGCTAATGTTTGCAGAATCCATTGTTGTTCCTTGCCCTTGTGAAACCACAGGGTTGGAACTAGATGCATTATTCGTACTGGACCGAACCATTTTACCACTTCTTAAGTGCATACAACAGCGAATACAAATAAGAGAGTATAAAAATGAACAAAATCACAGGCAAAGTCCCACTGGGCGTGCCAATTTGTTTGCTGGTGTTTTTAGCAAACAATCACTAGTTTTATTAGAAGGTTTGTGAGATCAAACTAGAAAAATCTCAAAGCAATGCCTCTGAATTGCGCATGGTTTTTGTTGAAGAAAACGTAGAAAAAGGGGACGGTTTGCAATGATTTAACAGAATTGAAAAGAAAAGAAGCAGTAAAAGGTGCAGGAATTGTAAAGAACAGACAAATAAATTGCATTAAATCATAAAAATGGTACACGATCACGTACAGCGATTCTTCCACTCGTTTTTCGCTCTGGCTTGGAAGTTAGAGTTTCAGGAATCGGGTGTGTATTGTGATTTGCGACCCCTGTTTCTTCTCAGAAACAGTTATTTATACAAAGGAAAAGGGGGGAAATTCGAACTAAGTAACTGCCTAACAATTTGAAAATAAGTAACTGCTCCTACTTTCGGCCAAATAACCGCTCCTACTTTCGACCAAGTAACCGCTCCTACTTTCGACCGAAACCGCTCTGTCACGCTTCGACCAACTGCTAGTCTTCAACGCATAACTGCTCTGTTTTCTGTCTGTCGAAAGCCTGTGTCGATTTTCCTCTCTCTTGCTTTTGCTTCCCTGAAAACTTGTCGAGTTTACCTTGCACACGACCATTTTCTTTGTCGAAATAATATGGTCTTTGTGAAATAAATATAAATCAAGCCATGTTGACCATCTTTAATGAAGCCTGTCGAAATTACAGGCTAACAACAGGCTAACAGCCACACGCAAGTAATTCAGCACACTCTTCTAGAAATTGTTGAGTGGGATCCGAACCCCCATGGTCCAGGACGGCTCCGTAGAAGAAGAATCCCGCTCCGTTATGCTCTGTGCACACCGGAAGATCCCCCACCTCCATCAGCTTCCATCTATGTTCAGCAGGGGCATCGATGAATTGCTCATAGTAGGACACGGGTTTGTCTTGCTTCAATTTTGCAGCAGTGTTGCAGATCTTCGTATGGACCCAATTATACAAGTCTTCAACCGCCACTTCCACTTCCTCTGCATCGGCCTCAAGTTCCTCAGCTCGAGACCCAACCTCGGTTTGCTCTCCTTCAGCATTCTCTTTGACCGTACATTTCGAGGTCTGTCGAAAGAACTCCCTAGTTGAAGCTCCCGACGCCGCAGGAGAGGGTACATATGTCAAAGACATCAGAGAGGGAGTGCCCCTGAAGTCCCGCATGGGCTCTCCTGTAGCCGACTTCCTCAGGATCAGCTTACTAGGTGGCTTACCGAAAATCGGCCTTTCTTCGCTCTTGGTTTGCACCATTATCTGCAAGGGGAGGACGGCGCCGTCACTAGCTAATTCTACCTATATCGACCTTTCTCTCTAAAAGTTTAAGCGGTAAATGGTCAGGCCTCAAGGTTGCGGAGGCCGGACTACCTCCTCCCCCTGGAATGAGTAGCGACGATCGCCAAAGCAGCGACGTCGGCCGCGGGCAAAAGCATATTAAAGCATTTAAATTTTGCAGGAGAAACTAATTAACCTCTGTGAAGGAAGCTTCGGATGTCGGATTGAATTTTGATCTCGATAGAGGTCAATCCCAGAAAACATCGACAACGAACGGTAACGTTAATCTCGTGCGGTGGCTGAAAAGATTCGCTTTGCAGAGCTCAGGATATCAATTAACGCGAGAGTAATCAAGTGAATCTCCTACTCACCTCTTATAAAGACGAGATGCGGAGCGTCACAACAATTCAATGTGCGCCTCTTCAACTCTACACAAAAAGACTCTCGAGCTCACCAAGCATCACGTCTCTGACTCACCATCCAGGAGATGACACGTGGCTCAAAAAATCCTCACCTCAAAAGCAAGAGGAGAACAAGCCGCGGCCGGTCTCCTCATGCTACCCCCGTCCTCGACTTGGGGGGCAACTGTTCCTGACTGGGCCAAACCTTCACTGGCTTGGGCCTGGCCCATTCCCGTACTTCAGGACATCCGCATGCACGTTTGACCCGTACCCAATGGTCAGGATCTCTCTCACGCATCCAATGGCTCAGGTATGGCACACTGTCTATAAATAGAGGTTCCGCCCTCCATTTCCAGGTAACTAATCAATCTGATAACATCTCCCATAAACCAACGCATTTCTCTAACTCTTTTCTCTCTTACTTCTCTCTTTCTTTTACTGACTTGAGCGTCGGAGTGTCTTGCAGGTACCCCCCCACCCGACGTGGACAGAGGATCACCTCGGGCAGTCCGAGCTCCAGCTTCAACCTACTAAGCTCAATCTTCATCCTTATGAAGCACTTCAATCGGAAGCATATCTACATATCTTGTGCCCGGGCTCGGTTGAGCTCTGACACCTTAGATCCGTACTCCTGTACCAAACAATTTTGATGGCATCAATGGTCTTAATTTTGGAAGGTGCTGTTATTGGACACTGTGGAAGGGCCTTAGCTAAGACTGCAATTGATAGTTTGGAACCTTGCTTAGGTGCCGCATGTAATTTGACAGCAAATGTTCCAGCAATTTGTTGTGCAAGAGTTGCGGCTTTGCTTAAAATTTCTTCAAGATGCCTTTGTGTTGCTTTGACTTCACATTTTGCAAGAAAGGCTGACATTAATCTTGCCAGTGCTCTCACAGTTCCTCTGAGATGCAACATTACTTACCCATATGCTGGATACACATGTCAAAATAAAGTAAGCACTAATTACTAGCTATTTTAACTTTGACCACCTTGTGGTTCACATGAATTCAAATTTTTTTAATACACTCTATGGATGGAAATTATGTTAGGAAGAATTTAACATTTCTAATATGAGAATTTTCTTAGAGATAGTGGAAGATGGTTATCGCTCCAACGTAGTCCAAAGGAAAACACTCTATATGCACACTTACGGTGAGTCTAGATAAAGAACTTCATTAAACATTTATTTTCTAGATGTTTATCATATAAGTGTTTGACATTTCTAATTTGCAAACTGATTTTTCTTTTGAACATTTTTGTAATTTACTCAATTAACCTTGCCATTTTTTCCTTACAGGAGGGAGGGTCACGCTTCCTTGAAATTAAAGGAGTGTAATATGTACTATGCAATATTTAACATATTAAAGAGCTTAACAATCAGGTGTTGTACTATGCCATCTTCTATTGGGAGAGGCACCTGTTCAAGGCCGTAACATTTAGTATTTCCCAGTTGAATTGTTGGATGTATTGCTTCATATCATAAAAAAATTATTACAATTATCTTGACATAGTTACCATTTCTCCCATTATCTTAACTTTTCTCACCATGGCTGCAGCTACATTAAATATATATATATATATATATATATATATATATATATATATATATATATATATATATATAATGTCAATATAATAGAATGAGACTTAATAAACATCTCTTAGAATATGTCATATGTCATAACTATGCGTGTAACCCCGATTTTCGGAGAGCTACTTAACACCCTAACTCTTTAAACATGAATGATTATAGAAAAGAAAATATGTTCTGATGTTTTGTGAAAACCCAAGTGATTTTTAAAATAAAAAAAAAAACATTTTACCAGCATCATTAGAGTATTGCAGTATTTAAAGCATGATGCACATTTTTAAAATGATGGTGAACCTCAAATGAACACTTCAACGAAAACTGAATGGTTTTCACATAAATGTAAAACATTGAATGATTAAAAGTGCATTATGGATATATGAGAAGTATGATAGAAAGAGAGAGAGAGGGAGAGAAAACTGTTTTAGAATATTTCATTATTGCTAATCTGATTGGTTACACTTTGGCTATACAATATATACTTGTGGTTAGATCTCAACTAGCTAGCTTACCATAGTTAGTCCTATAACTGAATTGGTTACAATACATAGGTGCACTTATCACATAGCTACACTTATTACATATAGCTTATCACACTACTCTATCATTCCCCCCTCAAGCTCAAGGGGGATGAATTGAAGACACCTTGAGTTTGTTCCTTAATGCATGAAAGGAAGCGGTTGGGAGAGCTTTTGTCAATATATCCGCAAGTTGTGCATAAGCCGGAATGTGTTGGATGTTGAGATCTTTGGATACCACCTTTTCGCATACAAAGTGAATGTCAAGTTCTAAATGCTTTGTGCGTGCATGAAGAACCGGGTTATGAGCCAAGTGAACTGCACTAAGGTTATCACAAAGTAATGTTGGAGTTTGAAATGAATCATGAAGCTCCTTAGGAGTGACTGTAACCACATAAGACCGGCGGTGGCATTGGCAGGCCACGGTATTTGGCATCGGCACTAGAACGTGCCACTAGAGTTTGCTTCTTTGAGCTCCATGAAACAAGATTAGGTCCAAGAAACAAGCAAGAGCCGGAGGTGGATCTTCTATCGTCCGGGTCACTCGCCCAATCGGAATCGGAATAGAGTCGTAGGGATAGGGAACAATCCAATGGATCGGGTTGAAAAACTAACCCAAAAGTGCTAGTGCCACTCAAGTAGCGAAGAATACGCTTTACCACCAACCAATGAGAGTCAAGTGGAGTAGAGAGAAATTGACACACCTTGTTGACACTATAGGCCAATTCCGGTCTAGTCAAAGTGTTGTATTGAAGAGCACCAACAATTGAGCAATAGAGACGAGGATCTTTGAATATATCGGAACCATTCTTGCTCAATTTGGTAGTGGAGACCATTGGGGTAGGCACCCCGTTACAATCAACCATATTAGCTCTCTCAAGTAAGTCCTGGATGTACTTTTGTTGAGTGAGAATGATGGACCCATTGGGTTGGTATGCAACTTCAAGCCCCAAGAAATATTTAGGCTTGCCCATATGTTTGAGAGCAAAGGTGGCACGAGGTTTGTCTAGAACATCTAGCACTAGCTTTGAGGAGGAACCCATTATTAATATGTCATCCACATACACCAAAACATACAATTGGACACCAAGCTTTTGATAGATGACGAGAGAGTGATCACATCTACTTGCCTTAAACCCAATTTTGAAGAGAAAATTGTGTAATCTTTCATACCATGCCCGTGGAGCTTGTTTCAAGCCATAGAGAGACCTTTGAAGCTTGCGCACAAGCGTTTTGTCTTTGTCCACAAAGCTCGGAGGTTGTGTCATATAGATATCTTCCTGCAAGAAACCATTAATAAAAGCATTATTTGTATCAACTTGTTGCATGTCCCACTTGTGGGTTAGAGCTAAAGATAGGAGCATCCTTATGGTAGTAGGTTTCACAACTGGAGAAAATGTTTCACCAAAATCTTTGCCCGGTTGTTGATTGTAGCCTTTGGCTACAAGGCGGGCTTTGTATTTATTCACCGTTCCATCCGGATTTTCCTTAACCTTGAAGACCCATTTATACCCAATAGCTTTCCTATTTGGAGGTAGGGACGTGAGAACCCAAGTATTATTAATGGTGAGGTCCTTGTACTCAACTTGCATGGCTTCAAGCCATTTAGGGTCGGGCAAGGCTTGTTTAACGGAAGTGGGTTCCATGGTGGCAAGATAGACTTTGGATTTGAGCTTGCCGATTCTAGAACGGGTGGCCATGGGATGAGTATTAGTGACGGGAGGGGGTTGAGGATCCGGTGGTGGAGGAGGTAATGGTCTTGGGCTTGGGGAGCTTGGTTCGGTGGGAGAGGATTCAAGTGTGGGTTGGGTTTGGTAGGAGGGTACTTCATTGTCATTAGTTGTAGTTGGGGGTTCTTTTGAAGTTGACTCTAAGATAGGAAGATATGTGGTTGAGGACGATATAGGAGTGGGAGGAGTAGATGTGGGCTGTGTGGGAAACAAGGTAGGATAGAGAAACTTAGTTTCATGGAAGATGACAACGTAGATGCGCCCGGTGGGACTTAGACACTTGTAGCCCTTGTGTTGTGGTGACAAGCCTAGGTTGACACATTGGGTGCTCTTAAATTGGAGTTTGTTTTTGTTGTAGGGAGTGAGTAAGGGGAAGCAAAGGCAACCAAAGGCTTTGAGTTCCTTGTAGGAAGGTTGTTTATGGGTAAGTGCTTGGTAAGGGGAAATAGTGTTTAGTAGTGTGGGTGTGGGGAGTCTATTTATAAGGTGAACGGTGGTTGTAAAACTGTGATCCCAATACGATAGGGGAAGAGAAGAGTGAGCTAAAAGTGTAAGGCCCATCTCGGTTATGTGGCGATGCTTTCGTTCAACGGTGCCATTTTGAGGTGAGGTGTGGGGACAAGTAAACCGGTGAACAATACCAAGCTTATCTAGGTATTTGGTGAAAGGTTTGAACTCTCCTTCCCCATCGGATTGGAGAGCCTTAAGTTGGGCGTTGTATTGTGTTTGGACAAGTTGATGGAAGAGTTTAAAGGCATTAAAAGCATCGGATTTGTGCTTAAGGAAGTAGAGCCATGTATATTTGGTACAAGCATCAACAAATGCTATGTAGTAGGAGAAACCACAACTAGAAGGGGAGGGTGATGGCCCCCATAAATCCGTGTGGACATGCTCAAACGGTGTAGTGTGTGTAGTGGGAGAAGGTGGAGCATATAGGTGATGGGATTTTCCACGACAACAAGATGGACACAACTCAAAAGTATCCTAAGGAGAGTTTTTCACATTACATAAATCCAAAACAATTGAAACAATGCGACTATTTGCATGTCCAAGGCGATGATGCCACAAGGTGTAGTTTTTATTACAAGTAGTAGTATTCAAATGTCGATCAAGTTCAAAAACAAGAGCTAATGGTGGGTCCTTTTGTGGTCTCCTATGTAAAGGTGGCTCACATAACTCCATCATAGTGTAAAGTCCATCCTTTCCAACATGTCCTTTCAACAATGGCTTACTAGATACCTGTGATTTCACAACACATTCAGTATGATGAAGTTCAAAATAAACATCATTGTCAGCAGCAAACCGTGAAGCAGAAATAAGATTCTGTGTGATCCTAGGGACGTGCATCAAATCATTCAACATAAACACATTATTTGGTGCAAAAGAGGACTTAAATCTAGCTGTCCCTATAGCATTAATTGGTGTACGAGCACCATTGCCAACCCAAACACGGTGAGTTCCTCTATATGGCCTTTTGGTGTGGAAGTGGTGTGCAAAGGGAGTAATGTGGTGTGAGGCACCGGAATCAAGCTTCCAAGGTTTTGGACTAATAAACAACGGAATAGAACTCATACCTGTGCCATCAAAGGCAGCAGAAGCTAGAAAGGCATTCACTGCAATAGTGTCATCAGCGTGAATAGTGTCATCCGGTTTACCTTCATTTGATTGTTGTGACTGATCTGTAGCTGGAGGAGGAAAAAAGTGTTCATCAAATCTGTACCAGCAGCTAGGAACAAGATGTCCAGTTTAACCACATAGTTGGCACACAAGCCCCTGAGAAGTGTTGGTGTTGTTACGGTTAGCGTCCACGACCACGATTCCCACGGCCTCTGCCATGCGCATATGAATAGCTGTATTGCACATTCGGGTTATGATTCAGATCCTGTTTGTTGAACCGATTTGAACCAACAGACTGAGCCGCATTTGCGGTGGCGCCGGCAAGTTTTTGCTTAAACTTGTCAAAATGAGCTTCTTGAACCAACAGCAACGATTCACGCTCTGAGAGATTCAGAGGATCAGTCCTACCGCACATCATCATGACAAAATTATTGTATCCTCCAGTAAGCCATTGAGAACAGTGTCGCAAAGTTCTGCATCAGTCATGGTAACACCAACCGCTGAGAGATAATCTGCGAGAGATTGAAGGTAAGCAATATACTCCGTGACGGATCTGGAGCCTTTCTTTGTTGATTTCAACTCTGATTGGATTTGACGGGATCGAGCCTTCAAATGAGCGTAGTAGTGCTCATGGATCCGCTCCCAAAGTTGATAGGAGTGATCGCAGGTGAGAACTCTTGGCATACTGATACTGGCGTCAGAAAGAGTCGTGAGCATCCAGTAGAAACTTTGTCGGAGAGTCGATCGGCGTCGGAATCGTATTGCGGCGGAACGATTGGTGACACGAGAAACCGTTGGAACTTGTGCATCTTCACAACACTCTCAATCTATTTGTTCCAGAGCAAGAAGTTCTTCTCATCAAGCTTGATTCCAAGCATTGGAGCCTTCTTGAAGTTGAATGTGTCGTTCGCTTCCGATTGGGAAGCATCGCTGCTTGTTTGAGAAGATAGAACTGGATCACTGGCCATTTGAGGAGAAAACGAAAGCGCACGCTAGTCGGAGAAGATGATCGGAGCAGTGACTTCTGATACCATGATAGAAACAGAGAGAGGGGGAGAGAAAACTGTTTTAGAATATTTCATTATTGCTAATCTGATTGGTTACACTTTGGCTATACAATATATACTTGTGGTTAGATCTCAACTAGCTAGCTAACCATAGTTAATCCTACAACTCAATTGGTTACAATACATAGGTGCACTTATCACATAGCTACACTTATTACATATAGCTTATCACACTACTCTATCAAAGTATAGCTACTAACTAACTCAAATCCGTAGCATACCTCCGGCAAACACCTACGCAGAGGGCTTCTTCAGATAAACAAAAGAAAACACCATGAAGGTACACAATCCCCAAACACTTACACACAATGACACTAAGTTGGTCTATATAAAACTGATACGCTTGACACTAGAACGTCATGAATATCCACTGATACGACTGCATGCATTATCACGTAAACCCGGGTCTTCCTAAACTAGTGCCCACTGAGAAGGAAAATGGAGCCAAGACCTCTTCCTTTCTTCCCCCCTCTCTTCACTACGAGCAACACCAAAGAAGAGGAAGAGATCAGGTCTGTCTAATATTTATATGGGTAGTATCCACCCACTCTAAGAACTAGCTAGCATGGGTACCTATTGAAGTTATATATATATATATATATATATATATATATATATATATATATATATTGTTTATATAATTATTTGCGTTCCTACCAAGTTGGCTGCCACCCACTGTTAAACCACGTCAGAATGTCTTGCAAGTTGATTTTTCTTTGTTTTCTATGTTTTGACTTTATCATCAAGAAATACACTGAAGAAGAATGCGCAAGTGCATGCCTTATTTCTCTTCACTGACATGCATGTGCATCGGGCTGGGTTTAGGTAACTAAACAATTTTTTAGTAACCTTTACTAAAAAATACTAACCAAGGGTAGCTAAGTAATTTCCCCCTAAGAGAAACCTTCAGCCAAAGGAAACCCAAATTAAAAAACGTAAAAACAGAAACCCAATTTAACGCAAAACCTTCCTCCGCTGTCGTTCTTCTCTTCTCCGACCACCGTCGTTCTTCTCTTCTCCAACCACCGTCGTTCGGTACGACCTTCTCCGACCTTCGTAACTCTTCTCCATTTCTCGCGGCCGTTCCATTTCTCTCACCATTTCTCCGGTCGTTCTTCTCTTGCTTATCTGGTATGATTTCTTCATTACTTAAGGCTAATCAGTTTTTCAAATTGCTCATGAACATACAAACAATCGTTTCTGTAAAATGTATTTTATGAAGTATCTTGTAGTTTAGGTTCTGTATTTTCCTTCGTTTGAAGTTTTTTAGTTTCTTCTTTACACTTGGATTCATATGTTTTTGATGATGATATTGTTGTTTTTGAATGATCTATGATATTGTGGTTTTTGATGATGATATTGTGGTTTCTGAAGTTTTGCTGCATGTAACATTTTTGGTTTTGGGATTCTAGTAACTACAAATACGTATTTCGTGGTTGCTGGATAGTATTCCGTGGTTGCTGGGCAGCAACCACAGAATACATATTTGTGGTTACTAGATGTTTACTAGTTATAAAACATCAGGCTAATAAAGTGTTTTAACCGTAACAACTTGATGTTAAATTTGGTCTAATTCATCTCAATTATCAGAAACCTAGTTGTTCATTAAAAAATATTTGGATGTTACTATGTTAGTACTATTTTTTCCCCTTCTTATAGATGACACATTTGGGATTGGGTTTAGTTCAGGTAGTAATGGTGGGTGGATAGAGATTTGAGTGGAGGTCTTTTTGCTATACCAATGAAGACAAACAGATCGAAATATTTTGTGAAGATAAGAGAAAATTTAAGTATGATCAAGATACAAATCTTGAAGTTGCTGCTATTGAAATAGCCTCACAAAAAGTTTCTCCATCTGGAAAATCCAGCCTATGAAGTTTCTATTATTGAAATTGGGGATTCCAGTCTTGCTCGTGTAAGAATTGGATTCATCGATTGGGCTATAGAGAGAGAGAGAGAAATAAATGAGTGGTTGATCATTTTGTGAATCTGTTGTTGCTAAAATGTGAGTATTTTGTGTTTTTCAAATATGCCACAAATCACATATATGCACAAACACTAGTTGGATTCCAGTAACCACAAATATGCATTCTGTGGTTGCTGTCCAGCAACCACAGAATGACTTAACTAACCTTTTGGTTTCTGGATTATGTGTGCTATTACACTTGCTATGAGCTGGTTTCTGGATTATGTGCTGCTGTTGTCAGTGGTTCTGTGTGGGGACATCATTTTCTTTGCTTTCTTTTGGTTACGGTACTTATTGTGTTTGTTGTGTGAGCTGCTTTTGCATATGTTTCATTTTTGCTGCCCTTGTGGCCAGGTTTTGCGGTATTCTTGGGCATACTTATGCTCAATGTTTAGCTTCTTTCTATATTTATGTACTCTTTCGATTTATCCAAATAAAATGAAAGATGCCATAGAAAATGAAGGATCAATATGTTTGATGTTAATTGGTGTTGCCTTTTTTCAATAACTAATCTGAAGGTACATGAAGTTAAGAGCCTGGTTGATTTGTTAAGAGCCATAGAAAATGACTAGTAAACATCTAGTAACCACAAATATGAATTCTGTGGTTGCTGTCCAATAACCACAGAATTCATATTTGTGGTTACTGGAATCCAACTAGTGTTTATTTGTATCATTGTCAAGAATTAATCTCTAATTGCTTTGAAGGTGTCTAATTTTTTATCTCTCATACTGTTGATAAGCTATGTAAGTTGATATGTGATTGTGGATATCTTGCTTAATTTTTTGTCTCTCAATTTAAATTTCAATCAATGTGCATGTTTTTTTAGATAAGTAATGATGGTAAAGAGAGCACGAGAAGCAGCACGATACAGGCATTTGTGTAGACTACCAACGTGTTACACGTTCATGAATAACATGTCCGATAGCAAGAAAGATTTGTTAGCATTAACTGGGTTTGGTGCTTTTATGCTACTCTGCAATTGGAATAGGATTCCTGGGGAGTTCGTCAGCTGGGTATCCACCAACTTCGAACCAGAGAAATGTCAGCTCCGTTTGAGCAAATATCAAGTGCTTCCGATAAATTCTCAAGACATTCAGAGAGTTTATGCTTTGCCTAACGAGGGAACAACGGTTAATCAATTGGAATGCAAACAAAATTCAGTGGAACAACTGCGGAGAGATTTTAAGTGGGATTTGAAAGTAAAAGACATTGACCGTGCCAATGTTGAAGAACTTGAGCATGTGATAAGAAATGCCAAGAAAGATGAAATTTGGTGCAAGGCAGTGATACTATACCTTCTTGGTTGCTTTCTATGTCCCGATCAAAATGACACCGTCTCCCTTAAGTATGCTTCTATACTCGAAGACCTTAACAATGTGTGCAAATACAACTGGTGTAAACATGTTTTGGAGCATCTAAGGGAGGGCACAAAGGGGTATATATACCCAAAATCAGACATGCACTTCTTTATGGTAAGTTATTTTGAATACATTAATCTTATTATATATATATACATATATATATATATATATATATGCTTATTACTGTTTGTTTATTGGAAATCTCACAGATCCACTACATTGAGAGGATGGGACGAGACAGTCCTTACTCCCAAGGCTCTACAATGCCAACTCTACAAGGCTGGGACACGACGAAGGTGTTAAGGAAAATGGACGCAATTAATAAACTTTCTGGATTTGGAGCTGGCATAACATCTGGTTATGCTCTAAGCCCAGAAATTAAGTTAGAGAGTCCTATGTCACTCGTTCCTCTGGAAGCTGAAGAGTGTCCATTAGAAAAGGTTTGTTTTTATATCATAATCTGCTGAATGAATGAGTGTTATAGCTATTGTCATTGATCTTTATTTTTGGTTTTTGGATTCCAATAACCACAAATATGAATTCTGTGGTTGCTGTACACTAACCACAGAATTCATATTTGTGGTTACTGGAATCCAACTGGTGTTTGTGCATATATGTGGTTTGTGACATATTTGAAAAATACAAAATGCTCACATTTCAATAACAACAGATCCACAACATCACAAAATGCTTACTAATCACAGAATGTTTTTGTTTATTTGATGTTGTAGGTCCCGGAGTACTTGGAATACTGTCAATATCAGCTTGAGGCATTCAAGAAATGCGTTAAAAAATTGAAGAAGAGAGTTGATAATTATGATGATGAAGATGATGAAGGTGAAGAGAGTGATGATGATTATGAAACAGAAGAAGATGATGATGATGATAATGGTGATGATGATGATGATGATAATGGTGATGATGAAGAGGATGATGATGATGTTGATGATACTATTCAAAAACGTGATGAAGTAACTGAAATGAGCCGTGAAAAACGCTCAAAGATGAAGAATGATGGTAAAATTCCTAATGTGCCTCATGCAAATGCGGAGGACAAACAACATAATAACAATAATAGTACACGGGACGCAATTGTGGTGAAGAAGCAGAAAACTATTGACTACAATCTTCCAAGCTTTGATGTGTAAGTATAAATGATTCAAATGTTTATCATACAATCACCAGCCACAGACATCAATATTAATTAGCTTCTAAATTTACAGGCTGACCCCAGCTTCTCCGACCGAAACTCCTCTACATGTTAGACCTCAGCCAGTGAGGCAGACGACCACTGATGCGCCTTCCATAAACGATGAGGACAAACAACTCATCATCTATGGTGAGCCATTGCCGCTCAATATTGCAAGGTAAAGTATTTATTTTAAAGCGTACATGAATTTGTATTATGCACATTTACCTCACTGAATGTGTCCTTGTTTGTTATTGAATTTGGTTCTTATTGTTTGTGATGGAAGTGCAGCTATCAAAACTCCCTTAAACGGCCTGTAGTTTTGGTTTTGTTTTGTTTTTGGTCTACTGAGATTATGTTTCTGCATTGTGTTCTTTATTTTTGGTTTTTTGGATTCCAGTAACCACAAATATGAATTCTGTGGTTGCTGTCCACTAACCACAGAATTCATATTTGTGGTTACTGGAATCCAACTAGTGTTTCTTCATTGTGTTCTCCCTTAAATGATTTTTTTTATGTAACATTAGGGAGGTTATAAAAGAGGACACAGTGGTGGTAAAGAAGCAGACAAACATTGACTACACTCCTCCAAGATTTAATCTGTAAGTATGAATGGTTAAATAGTAATTAGTTTAGTGGCCACAAACAATTAGACATAAATAGTAATTAGTTGCTAAAATTACAGAATCACATATTCACCAGCCACAAACAAAAATAGTAATTAGTTTCTAAAATTACAGCTTGACCCCAACTCCTCCGGATGATAGAGGGAAGCTGGACGAATTCGATTGTGAAGTAACCATCGCTCCAGCTGACCAAAGAAAAACAATTCAGTCGGATATTGATTATCTCAATGTTAACTTTTATGAGATTTTTGGTGATGACGATTTGCAGGACAAAATAGTAGTGTAATTATAAATACGCCCATAATATTAAATTGTACATTGATTTCATAGTCATTGTTTCCAATAATCTAACATGCTAACTTTTAAATTTCAGTGTAACTCCTATTAGCACAGGATCAGCGGACGATTATGAGGCTACTAGGTACATAAAACAAAGGAAACAAAAGAAGAGAGTAACAAAGCCATCCAGATTCCTCAAGAGCCCATATGATTACCATGTGGATAGGTCGAATGCATTGGAGTTGGACAAAAATCTTGTGACATACATTTGGTCGGAGGACCAGTCACAGTAAGTTGAAGCTTTCTACGCTGTGACCAATCAATTTGTTTTTCTTCTATTTCATAGAAATTGTATTTATGATTTCAAGATGTATCATGCAATGACAAATGGATGTACAAATGCAAGATGGACGATAGATTCAGCCTAAGGAGACTGGACCTTTGGACGTTACAAGAAGGGGAGTGGGTGTCAAACCTGGTGGTTGATACCTATGCATTCTTGTTGAACTTAACAGAAAAAGAAGGGAAGACGCGTAGACTAGTTTTGACAGCATCAAGCACGGTAAGAAATATTCTTTATTTTGATAAATCGTTGCATATGTAAGTCCACTAATTGGATTATGAACTCTTTGGAACACAGTTGAGCATAGTGGCGTCTGTTTCAAGCGGAAACTTTGAGGACACACGTGATCAATCCGAAGTTGCTCAACAGTTTACTACCAAGCTGGGGATGTTCAACAGCTTCATGCGGCACAGGAATTTTAACGTTCGTTCACTTGAATATGTAAGTTTTGTGATTAGTGAGCATTTTGTGAATCTTTTGTTGTTGAAATGTGAGCATTTTGTGTTTTTCAAATATGCCACAAACCACATATATGCACAAACACTAGTTGGATTCCAGTAACCACAAATATGAATTCTGTGGTTACTGGAAAGCAGCCACAGAATTCATATTTGTGGTTACTGGAATCCAACTAGTGTTTGTGCATATTTGTGATTCTGTGGTTAGTTGCAAAATGGCATACCAAATATTAAAAGAATCAGAATAGCACATGCTAAATATAATGGTACATATTTTCATGCCTATTGACCCATTTTGTTTTTCTTGTATTTTTTTATATGTTGATTATTTGTTTTTTTATGCCTATTAACCCATTTTGGGCTGTTTGGCTGAAATCTACTGTGTTTTTTGGGCATGGATTGTTGAATTAGGTTAAGAGATATATGGGATGAAATGAATAGGATTTTCCCTACTAATATTGTTTCTGGTTGTGTTGTGGTTATTTGTTTTCATTTTTTCTACTCCCTTATCTTAATACTCTTAAGGGTCTGTTTGTTTTCATGACCTATATTGCAGATTCTCATACCTACCATTGCTCATCAACATTTTGTAACGTATGTGCTAAACCTCAAGAAGAGGAGATTTGAGTACCTTACAAGCTTGAAAAAGTTTCGAAGAAGTGGAACTTTTCCTGAATTTGAACACATTGGCAACAAGTTGATGAAAGAAGCATGCAGTTTCATTTCAGAGAGATATCAAGTCACGAAAAAGGTTTGCCCATATAAATGGGAGCAGTTTGAGTGGCATGATCTAAAAGTGCCAGAACAACCAGATGGAAGTAGCTGTGGTGTATTCACCATGATGTTCTTAAGGGATTGGCATGGAGATGAAAATGAGATTGATTCTTTCCGCAACTGGAACACATTGAGGGAGGATGACCAGGTGTTGGTCACCAATCAATTAAGAATAGATATTTGCTGCTCATTAATGAAACACAAAACCAACTTGTTGAAGGAAACCATACAAGTGGAAGCCAACACATTTTGTGAAGAATTGAAAGCTAGGCTCTTGGAAAAAGGAGGGGGTAATGCTAGAGGAAAAAAGAGGAAAGTGTAGGAAAACAATGTAATTTTCTGTTATTAACCACTACGTACTATTCTGTGGTTACTGGCCAGTAACCACAAATATGAAGTTTGTGGTTTTTGTTAGGATTATGCTACTTACCACGGTTATGATTTATATGTTACTTACCACGGTTAGCATTGACCCGTACCACTTAGCACAGTTAGGATTTATATGCTACTTTTGGATCAAAATCAACCATCAGTGTGAATTTGCTCTTGATCATAATTTGTTTGTTTAATTTTCATTCTCATTCATTTACATTTTATGTTCGTGATCTAAATTTCTTTTTTAAAAAACAGGAGTGGAATTAACACAAATGTCATTCTTCTTGTGTTTTTTGTTCTAGAATAGTCCCTTCTATTACAAAAATTATACTTATTTTATCAATCTTGTAACAAAAATTTAATGGTACAAAAAAGGAATCATTTTAGTATAGTATTTGTAATTGTATTATGATGGATCCTTTCGGATGAAAAAAATGCTAGAGAGACAACATTGGTATTATACTACTAGACTTATGGTAGGTTGCAATTCTCTCAAATGTGGGCATCTTTGGTTGGCGGTTGTTGTTTGATAAACTTCAAACCCGTGATAACCTTGTTTCTAGAAGGGTTCTTCACGGATCTCACGATACATGATGTCGCTTTGTTTTGAGATGGAGGAAGCCTCATTTCACATCTTCTTTCGGTGCAAGATATCTAGCCATAGAAAATGACTACTAAACATCTAGTAACCATAAATATGAATTCTGTGGTTAGTGGACAGCAACCACAGAATTCATATTTGTGGTTACTGGAATCCAAAAAACCAAAAATAAAGAACACAATACAGAAACATAATGTCAGTAGACCAAAAACAAAACAAAACCAAAACTATAGGCCGTTTAAGTGAGTTTTGATATGAAGAAAACTCAAAGTAAAAGGAAAAATATGAAACTGGTTTGAAACTTTCAATAGGTACAATTACAAATAGTGAAAAATCAGAGAAACATTGTTCAGAAACAAACGAGACATCCACCATGGCACCTATCACAAGTTATTGCCATGATCAATTTGGACACTTTCTCAACAGCAGAGAAACAGGAATCATGAGAAGATGGGGACAGAAGCAGAAACAACTATGGCGGCATTGCTATCTTGCTCTCTAAATAATCTCGGACTGCTTCTGAATTTCAATCGCCTTCTTGCATTGTTGTTTCCAAATTAGATGTCTCTTCTCTGATTGGGACATCAACCTGATCTTGCTCTTGCATGGGTTTTGACGCACCTTTATCCTTTTACCTGGATATTCTACTTCATCTTCTTCAACTGTAACGTTCAACAAACACAAACAAATATAAGAATGGCAAAAATCTTAAACAAAAACTAAATGTGAGATAAAGAGCAATGGAAATAAAATAGCAAATACCTGGCAAGGTTGAACACTCAGCACGTGAAGGTTCAGAGGTTTCAGATGTTGAATGTAACGATTCCTCGGCCTCTTTAACTCCATCAAGAACATGACGAAGAAATGTATTAAAGGCAGCTTCGTTATAACATATGCGTGACCCGGCTCCAGAAACTATATCAGAAAGACGCTGGTATCTCTCACCGAAATTCGAAGGTGCCTTGGTTTGAAGATGAAATTCCTCAGCAATACAAGCAAGAGTTTTTTTATAATCTCTGCACCATCATTTTTTTACATACATGGGAGGTATGCAATGACAAAAAGGATTACCCCATGCAGCGAAAGCATCCAAAACTCTCAGTGTGTGCCTACAAATTAACCCCCAGTTCTCAAAAAACCGACAGCTGCAAGTAACAGAACTCCTGACCAAATCTCGCTTCACAACTTCAGTTTCTACCAAAACTTGGTTCGCAGTAAATTGATTATCCCATCTCTCAACATTTATAACTTCGGTTGTGTCCTGTTTCAACTCGTGAACAGGCTACACACGAAATATACTATTAGGAAAAATAATACTTATTGAGGAGTAATATTGTTAGTAACAAGTAATAGTAATGGCAATCCTGTGCATCTAACAAGTATTAACCACTATTTTATTAATCTGTGGTTATTGCCCCAATTAACAAGAATTATTAACAAAAAAAGGAATGGGTAATTACCAATATCGTGTAAGCTCTGCTCGCGTCAAACTCCTTCTGAATTAACTCAAAAATGGAAGGAGTGAACAACTCGGCTGCATGGCGCATCAAACCACTATTGGGATGCCTATTCTGCACAACAGTGTTCTGCATTCTAAAATCAGACATCAGCTCATTATGACGCAAATCATCAACGAGATCTTGGAACCTAGACAACAATTGAGAGATAGAGTGTTCAGTCTTCAGATAGTGTCGAGACAATGCATTGAATTGTTCGCTAAGTTGTGTGGTCTTCTTCCCAGCTGTAAATGTACTCTTCACCCAAGCAGAAGACCATTGCCTCCTGCTGGTGTAAATGAAGCTTAGCCAAGTGATGTCAGAATGGTGTACATTAGCGAAGCATTCATCAATCATATGTTTCCAAGAGTATTCAAACTGTTCCTCGTTATCAACATGCTTTACAAGATGCTTAAATTCATCAAAAAACTTAGCAGTTGCCCTAGCCCCAAGTCTCTTAGTGGCATTTTGCTTGATGTGCCAAGAACATAAAGCATGAAACACATCGGGGAAAACCTCACGAACACCGACAGCAATTGCAGGTGCTTGATCTGTCATAAAGGTCTCCGGTTTCTTGCCATTCATGCATTTAATAAAAGTCTCGAACAACCACTTGAATGCTGGGCCACTTTCATCATAAAGTAACGCGGCACCGAACACACAAGTACCTTTATGGTGATTAAAGCCAACAAAAATACCTAAAAATAAATAGAAGGAACAATTAGTACGAAAACATTCCTTATGATAACCAGTTAACCACACAGAAGTACATTAAAGAAAAAAAATATGCTTTATGATCAGAAGGAATGAGATTCTCAATCAATAACCACAAACTAGAGCATAGTGGTTAGTGGCCACTAACCACAGAATAGTACAATAGTGGTTAATACTTGTTAGATTGAAGCATATAAGATCAGAAAATTTGAAAACAATTTGGCAAACGACATACCAAGGGGCCTGTAGGCCTTGTTAGTTCGGTATGTTGTGTCAAAGCTGACGAAATCACCGAAAAGTGCATAATCGGCCCGCATGACAGAATGAGCCCAGAAAATTGAAGAAATTGCCTCGTCTTCATCGACTTGAATGTCGTAGTAAAAACCAGGCCTTACCAATGCCTGCTGCCTAAACCACGCTTGCAACGCAGTAACCTCTCCATGTTTCAATTGATTCGCCTTGATAGCAGACAAGTGGTTCTTCAAATCAGTGCGTAGAAAACCAAGTTTATCAACACCACCAGCAGCCCGAGCCATAGAATCGAATGTAGCCCTCGCAGATATCCCAGATGCATAATAATTGGATATAACAACTTTCTGCTGTTCCGAGATAGTTCTATTAAGTGGCAAGAAGTGCCTCTTGTCAACATCGATCAAAGGATGATTGTGATGATCGTACCACTTGGTAATAACATACCCACCCTTGTGAGCATCCATCTTAAGCTTCATTATTGCGAAACAACCCGTCCGCGTATCTTTCCTTTTATTCGAAGTTTCCTTTTGAATCTTAAAACCTTGTTTGTGACACATCATTTTCAGGTAGTGAGGGATATCTGCCTTGTTATTCTTGCTATCGCGATACACATTTGCCTTCCTAATGCTGAAGCCCACAGATTGGGCATAAGACTTGTAACATTCATATGCATCCGGCTCTGTGTGAAAAACAAGATCTTTCCAAGAATTAACATCTGAAGGGCGATGAGTAATCTCTGTCAAAACTAAGTGAAAACAATCAATATCCAACAAACAACATCATAAAAATATATTTATTATATAATAACAAATCAGCATTGAACCTCCAAACGCAACATCATCAAGTTCGTCATCATGACATCTGACATTGGTACTTGAATCTACGCAAACGTTATAAAGGAAACGAATAAATGAATCAGGTAAGCATAAGACAATTATGGTCAAACATATTTTAAAAAATTAAAATCAAAGAATTTGACAATTATAAGTTAAGAACCTGAAACAACCATCTCAGTGAGATTTTCATCCAGACCAGGACAACCCTGAACTACAATAAAGAAATCCAAAACCCCAACGTGAATTAATTGTGAAATGTGAATAAGGTAGTAAAACAAGGCATGCATTATATCAGACAAAGAAACAAGCGACTTACGAGCAAGTAAATGTCTAAAGCTGGTTGCTTCACCAAGTTCATCAACTCCAAGCATTTTAAAATCTGCAGAAAAACGACTTAAAGGAATTTACCAATGTGCAAATCACTAATACCAAACAACATCATAAAAGTTAAGAGAAACTTATTTTATCTAAAAATAAACTTGAAAGAAATGGCAATTCAATGTGAAACAAGAACATAATCAAACACTAGTTGGATTCTAGTAACCACAAATATGAATTCTGTGGTTAGTGGACAGAAACCACAGAATACATATTTGTGGTTACTGAAACAGAAATTTTACTCAGTGAGAATAAACTCAACTTGGATATTTGCCAAATTATTTTATATGAATCATTATTTTGTTCTATCATAGTTCTATGAAAATCTGGTTGCAAAGTCTTGCTAATTGATTGTGCTATCATAGTTCCATAGATTTATGTTTCTTGCTTGATGAAGAATCACAAGAATTTGGTTCCTTCAATTTGTTACTCCTTAATTGAGGCACAAAGTAAGAAATATCAAAAGAAGGCTCTATGGAACTCAGAACACGCAGCACAGAGAAGCATATGGAAAAATAAATTGATTCTTGTGATTCAGAAATCAAATATGAATTCATCGGAGCCAAAAAAACAAATATGAATTCAGAAATCAAGCAAATCAAGCAAGTAACTTCCTGTAACTGGCGGAACAATCAGAAATCAAACAAGTAACAATCAGAAATCAGAAATCAAGCAAGTAACTGGCGGAACAAAACTTACGGAAGTGAAGATGTCGCCGGAGCTTTGCGGTGGTGCGTCGTGCGCGACGGAGAGAGGAAGAAAACGCTGGTGCGGCGGGGTGCGGCGTGGTGGTTTCCGTTGAAAGGATGGTGTGCGACGGAGGGATACTGTGGAGGGATGGAGGAATGGAGGAATGGGGTGTGTAAAATTACCTAGATACCCTCCTTAATTGATGGCATTTGGATCAGATTTCACTAAAAAAACACAGATCCAAAGGCTGATACTAATTTAGTAATTAAAACTATGGATTTCCTTGGTTACCTAAATCACTCTCATGTGCATCTGTTTAGCATATATATATTGCATTACCCTTAATAAAATATTTCTCTAAAAATCTTTCTTACTATCTACTTATCCTATGTATGGTCTTACCGATTAATTTGTAACCCATTAAAACACAAAAGATGTAAGGAATTATTTGTTAACATTTCTGCACCAATAAATTAAAATATTAATATAGTTGAGTCATATAAAAATTAGACACTCCCATTTGAAATTTCTTCAAAATCGGAGGTTGTTTTAAATTTTCACTTGCGGTTGCGGGTATATTTTACCCAATAGTCTTAAAACAAGACAAAATTTCGGTAAGATTCTCGATGATATTGAAACTATTGTCTAATATTAAATAGTAGATGAATGATATCACTTTCATTTCATTTAAATCAACTAGACCCAGGACCCGCACGCGTTGGCGAAGTTGGAGGGGCAATATCGTTCTTGATTGCTAGCGCATGAATAAATCGTAAATATTTATGACGTGTAATGACAATAATAATGAATAATAATCATATTGATTCGTTGAAAGTAGTGTCGTTCGTTTAAATGTAGTACAATTACAATTTGCGTGTATGCAGCGCCAATAGAAGAGGTTAGGTAGCTATTTGTTGTTTGGCAGTACAGTGTCGAGGCACTTCTCCCAAGACGGGGTATGGAAAGCTGGGGTCTAATGTCGTCTCTAATTGGTGGGTAAGAGGAAGAAACATTGTTGAAATAGATGATAGAGAAGGGTTGGTATGAAGTCGCATAAGATGGAGTGATTGCATTAGGAGATAAGTTCTGTTCGTTGAAAGTAGTGTCATTCATTTAAATCGAGTAAAATTACAATTTACGTATATGAAGTTCCAATTGAAGCGGTTAGGAAGCTATTTGTTGTTTGGCATGAAATTGTGGAAGCACCTCTCCCAAGGAAGTGGTATGGAAAGTTGGGGTCTAATGTGGTCTCTAATTGTTGACTTATAGGAAGACACATTGCTGAAATACAGGATAGAGAAGGAGACCAGGTATGTTGCTGAGCAAAAGCATTTGGTGCCCAGCAAAACCGAAGTTGCACTTTATTTTGATTACACGTACTAAATATTTGTGAAATGGAAAACAAAAAAAAGGATATTGTTATTCAAGCGGAGACATAAGTAGATAAAAATGAAGTTGGACTTTATTGCTGACTCACTTAGTGTTAACTCATTGCATAAAATAAGCAAATGTAAAAGAAAGTAAATAGTGATAGAGGACACCAAGTGGATGCCCAACTCTATTGGTTATGTTGCTGAGGAAGAGAAGTTGGTGCCTAGCAACACTAAAGTTATAATTGATTATAAAAATATAACTTCGAATTGTAAACCAACGAATGAATAAATACTGTAATTTATGTAATAAAATTATACATTGCCGAACAAAATACAATTAAATGTAATAAGCATTAATATTGTATAAGCTTTTAAAGAAACACGTATCTTACATTTGGTTAAAAAAATATAGGCGTCACTCTATACAATTGACAAAACATATAAACCAAAGAACTGCACAAAATAGGTAAATTTCTTAATGTGTATTGTATTTTGAGTGGCTGAAAGAAAAAACTAATTAGGTAAATTTTTAGAGTGATGTTGTCAACTGTTTATGACACTATAAGGTTAATTTGTAGGTGTTGTGAGTAGTAAATTAATTTTTTCCAACATGTTGAATAATTTGTATGCTATATGTTGGTATATTATAAGTCTGAAATCTGTCATACCAAAACTCTGAGTTCATGATTACCATGATCATACATAATTCAATTTTGGCGAAGGAGGAGGGTGAATATGGTTCTTGATTGTTAACGCATGAACGAATAATAAATATTTATTACGTGCAACGCCAATACTATGAACGTTGCATTTTTTTGCTCAGCAACACGATCAACAGACTTCGAAATGCACTCTGTGTCCTCTGTTGCATCTTACTTTTGTTATATTAATCAACTGGTGTCTTTGACATAATCTATAGATACATAAGAAAAATGATTAGGTGCATGCATTGAGTTATCATTTTTGATTTTCTTTGTTGTGTATGTGTTGTCTGGCACTGATTCCTCTTGCTCAGTAACAGCGTCGAGAGCCTTGGGAATGCATAATGTGTGACGTTCTTCATTATGGAGTATGAATTTCTTTGATTTGTTTAAATTTGGGGATTAGGGATTCCATAGGAGAAAAGTTGAAATGCATGTTCCAATGAAGACCTTGTTTTAATAAAAAGTGCAACAGTACAAATATCAAGAAAATGTAATACGCATACAGAAAATCAACACGTATATTTGATAGCTTTTGACTACAGCAGAAGTGACTTTCAGACACCTAAATTAACTAGTCGACACTTAAAAACACAAATAATACAACTAACGCGTAGATAACATTCGCTAAATAATTTTTTCGTGCTGAGAGCATCAGAGCAATATTGGATTATCGGTAGTGGATCAAGCAACTCTGGGGAAAGTAGTAACCTCGTCGAGTGATTCCATTGACATCTGGGCGAATAATTTGAATGGGATTTGGCTGCGTCCGCATAAGTGTATGCCTAACACGTTCATCCAATAGCGTATTTTTGGAGATTTTGAATTTTTTTTTAAGAATTACTAAAAAATAGTAAACAATGGAATTGGGTATTTATCAAACAAAAAGGTAAATCCGCTTTTAATAATAACAAAAACGGATTAAACCCCCAGTTAAGGTAAATCCACTTTGTTATTTTCTGAAAGTGGATTTATCTACTCAATAGGTAAATCCGTTTTTAAAAATAAGAAACCGGATTTAAAAAAGAACAAAAAAAAACTCTAAGTCGTAGTCCCAATACGAATACTTTAGTGAAATTGGACTCAGCCCTATATACATATAATACACTCAACTACTGCACAATCAAATGACACAACCTTTTTAACTGGACCTAACAAATGCAAGTATCAATAGTGCCAACGTTGGATTTCTTTTGGTCAGCAACACGATCAATAGACTTTGGAATGCACTTCATGTTCCGTGTCACATGCTACTTTCGTTATATTAATCAATTTATGTCTTCGACATTAAATTAAGAGTTTGCACTTCGAAGTTTAAAAATTATAATCTATAGATACAGAAGAAAAATGATTATGTGAATGTGTTGAGTTACTATTTTTGATTTTTTTTGTTCTATTTGTGTTGTCTGGCACCGATTCCTCTTGCTCAACAACAATGTCAACGGCCTTGGGAATGCAATTGGTGTGCCCTGTCATTTTTCGCATCTCTTAGATCAATTACTTTATCTCCTTCACATTTACTTAAGAGCGTGTGTGTTAAAAATTTTAAAAAATAGAGTCTATACATGTATAAGAAGAATGATCATGTACCAATGAAGAACATTGTTCCGGACTGGGCCAAACTTATGGCATTTGGGACCAACCCATTGCTGCCTTTCGCCGGGCCCGAATCTGCATCCGACGGACCAAACCCGCTCATCTAATCCAACAGTGCAGGCACAACACCCTGCTCTATAAATATGGGACTCGCTCACCGTTTCCGGGTACGCTTTCTACTCTCGTCTCTATCACCTCTTCATTTCCGTTGCTGACTTAAGCATCGGAGTACCCGAGGCACAGGAGAAGCACACCTCGGCCAATCCGAGGTCCAGTTTCAGCCACCCGAAGTCATCCCTCCGTCCTCGCGGCGTGCATTCATCCGAGGTAACTATTTGTACTCCGGTACCGAACATTGGCGACCACAGTGGAGTGATCACTCCCTAGGCATGATCTCGAGTGGCTCATCCGTTTTTACCACGGAAACCAAAAAGTCTTTGAAGCGCAAATGGAGAGAAGTAGCCAGCTCGACCTCCAATCCAGCCCCAACCTCGGCTTCACCCAGGAAGCGACTCTTCTTCTTGGACGAAGACTACCTCCTTGGCAAGTCGAACGAATTCATTCCCCTCATCATCTCGGCCCACATGCTCAATGTCGAGGTAAAACGGATCCTAGTCGATCAAGGGAGTTCGGCCGACATCATGTTCCAAGACCTCATCCCGAAGCTCGGCCTATCCCTCGCGGACTTGAACCCCTACCTCGGAACTGACTTATCTGGATTGGGCGAGGAGCGGGCCCGCCCTCTAGGCTACCTGGAAATAATGGTAACCTATGGGAGGAAGAAACTCGCCCGGACCATCAGAACCACTTTTCTGGTGATACCACTCGTCACCCCCTACCACTGCGTCGTCGGAAGACCGACGTTGGCCAAGCTCGGAGCTGTAGCCTCCACCGTTCATTTGAAGATGAAGTTTCACACTCTTTCAGGAAGCGTCGTGACCATCCTGGCCGACATCAACGTCGCGGATAGGTGCCAGTACCTCGCCCTGAAAGGCACCCAACTCTGACTGCAAGAGCTCCCCAAACTACTAGCGGCCGCCGTCCAAGTACACCTCACCGAGGTGGATGCCCGATACGACCCAGACAGCTCTAAAGATGAGGACGACGACGACTTGGCCAGGGAGCTGAAAAGGAGATTCAAGCGCCCCGAGCCCCAAGGCGAGTTCATCGAAACCCCCCTGGGGAGCGATCCGACAAATACCGTCAAAGTGGGTGCCGACCTCGGAGAGGCCCTCAGAGAAAATCTAGTCACTTACTTGCGACGAAATGTCGACCTGTTCGCGTGGTCCGCCTCCGAAATTCCTGGAATTCCCCTTGAAGTAGCATGTCATCACTTGGCGGTCAATCCCGATGCCAAGATCGTGGCACAGCGGCGCCAAGCTCAAAGCGATGAGAAGGCCCAAGCCGCGGCAAAAGCGGTGGCCGACCTCCTTGCGGTAGGCTTCATCAAAGAAGTGAAATACACCACTTGGCTGTCCAACGTGGTACTGGTCAAAAAGAGCAACAGAAAATAGAGAATGTGTGTGGACTACACCATCTCAACAAAGCATGCCCTAAGGACGCCTTTCCCTTTCCCAGCATTGACAGGCTAGTCGACTACGCCTCTGGATTCTGCCTCCTCTCCTTCCTAGACTCCTACTCTGACTACAACCAGATCGCGATGAATCCTCCAGACCAGGAGAAAATAGCCTTCATGACGCACCAAGGGAATTACTGCTACAAATTGATGCCCTTTGGACTAAAAAACGCTGGGGCCACCTATCAGTGGATGATGAACAAGGTCTTTTGCAAACAAATTGGTTGGGTCGTGGAGGTCTACCTCGACGACATGATCGTAAAAAGCAAAGTCGATGATGGCCATCTAGCCGACCTCCAAGAAATATTTGACGAAGCCAGAAAGCACAACCTCAGGTTCAATCCCGAGAAGTGCACCTTTGGTGTCCGAGGCGGGACGTTCCTTGCCTTTTGTTTAACCGAAAGGGGCATTGAGGCGAACCCAGACAAATGTCGGGCCGTGACCGACATGCGCCCCCCATCCACAAAAAAGGAAGTGCAAAAGTTAACAGGCATGACCGCAGCCTTCTCCAGATTCGTCTCCAGGGCGGCCAATCGTTCTCTCTCCTTTTTCAAAGTCTTGAAGAAAGGCGTGGAGTTCCAGTGGACGCCTGAATGCGAGAGCGCCCTCGCCGAGCTCAAGAGAATACTCTCCGAGCCCCCAATACTGCTAAAGCCAGTCGAAGGCGAAACACTTTACCTCTACCTTGCCGTAGCCGAGGAGACCGTGAGTGCGGTGCTCATACGAGAAACTGAAGAAGGACAAAGGCCAGTATATTCAAACAAACCCTCTCATCTCACTCACTCATGATTTTTTTGATAACATTGGTCTGCCAAACTTGTTTCTCCCTACAGCTCTCCCTCTACAAATTTATTATTTAGTTTATTAATATTATCATATTTTTTATAGGATATTCATATTCATATTAATAATAATAATAATATGTTAGTATATATATTGATCAAAGTATTATTATTTTCCTGCCTATTATATTATTTTGAAAGTCTTCTATTTATCTACATATTTATTAAATTATAAAATAAGTTTAAAAAATTTATATATGTATTACTTATCTTTATCCAGAAGTTCATTTAGCAAAATCCTATTGTTATACTCAATCCAAATTCTTGTCATCTCCTCTTTCACTCATGTGCCACTTACCTTTCCTTTTCATTCCCATGCCTCACTCCCCCTTATCTCTGATTCTCTTACTTTCCCCTTACTTTATCTCCCTCACATGTACATACAAACCTCTCATCTCCCACCTCCTCTCAAAATGTTCTCAGCTTACTCATATCCTCTTCTTTTTGCTCCTCCCTCAAAGAACGTCGTATCATCTCTCTCTTTTTGCTTCAGATTTCCTCGTCAAAGTTTCAGATCTCCTCTGCACACCTTCAAATCGCTCCTCACAACTTCAGATTGGGCATGCAATGACGCTATTTTACGCTATAATTTTTTTTAAGTTCAGTTTGAGCGTGTAGATGAACATCTGCCAGTTTTTACTCCCATTTATAAATTAAAATAGAAATTGTGTTGTATAGTATTTTGTATCATAATTACTTCACTTGATTTTTTCAGTTTCACCACTTTCTTGAGAAAAATTTGCTATTTATTAGCACTTCATTGACGAACCTTTCATCTGACATTTTAACTTTGGTGGGCAAAGAGTTCCTACCCACGATAGGTAAATTCAGTTAGTTTCCAGAGCTATATTTTTATCAATTAAAATATCATAATTTGGACCACTAAGAGAGATTTCGATATCATAAATACTTTAGTCCAAGTGGAAGAAAATAATTTATGTAAAGGGAGTTGCTATCATTCAATGTTAAGTGAGATTTCCAAAACATAAAGACTTTAGTATGTAGAAAAATTCATTGTTGATTGAAAAAATAATAACAGAAAAATCAGCATAGACGATACCTCCAAAGAATTTCCTAAAAATTGATATCCTAATTAAAATCAGTCCTCATCTGATGAAGATATACTAACATAACAATTTTGAAAGCCATATAACTCATGAGATAAGTTCATTTCAATTATATATTATTTTACAATGACTATTGTTCGGTACCGGAGTATGGGTAGTAGAAATGGATTGGAATGCTCCGCAGGAATGGAAGGTTGGCTTCGGATGGTTGAACTGGGACCTCGGACTGGTGGAGATGGTCTTCTCTCGCGCCTCGGGTGGGGTACCTGCAAGCACTCCGATGCCTAAGTTACCAAGGGAAGAGAAGAGGTATTTGAGAGAAATGAGCGTGTACCTGGGAATGGTGGATAGGTCATGTATTTATAGACCTCGGCGTCGTACCCGCATCGTTGGATTCGGTGGATAAGTCCTGACCGCTAGATGCAGATAGTCACTACCGTGGAGTCCAGCTTTGCTCTTAGCAGTTCGCACGGATTGGGCCAGGCCCAATTGGTTGGATTTTGGCCCAGTCTTGAACAGTGGCCCCCCAAGCCGAGTTCGAAGTGACTAAGGTCGGGCTTGGCTTGAAGAATCTGGATCCGACATTCCTTCTACTTCCGGAACTGCCACAAGTAAGTCCCTGTTTTCTGACGCTTGAGGTCGTGGGATTGGTTCACTGCGTTCCTTCCTGCAAAAAAGGCTTGACAGAGCATTTAAGCTCGGACTCAAGTAAATCTTGACTGAGCATTTAAGCTCGGAGTCAATTGTGTCTTGACTGAGCATTTAAGCTCGGAGTCAAGAGGGTTCGAAGCCGCTGTGGACTTCTTCCTCGGTCCCGAACTGAACATTGAAGCTCGGAGCTCGGGAGAAGGCAAGTGCTCGTAGAGCGGGGTCGAAGCCGCCTGGGACTTCTTCCTCCGGTCTCCGTCTCAGCATTTAAGCCAAGCCAAAGAGGAGGCTGGCTCATGAAGAGCGAGTTCCGGGTCACTATGGACCTTTGCGCGCTCCGTGACTGAGCATTTATGCTCGGTGTCGTGGAGGACGTTTGCATCGTTCTTTGACAGCCTCGCCTCGTACCGTCGTTCGCAAAGTGGCCAGCTCGGTGTCGAACTCGGGTGAGTGGGGAATTATCTCGAGTCGGGAGCTGGTGTCGCCGTGAGACCTGCAAGTTAGGAAAACATAATGATATTGAAGAAATGTTCTTATTCAAGGACGCTATCGGTCTGAATGTTACATTTTGTCAGCTATAGTATATCTTGAGCTTAATAGCATTCCAGGTTCGAGGCATTGGCTCCTTGGAGAGAGTTTCCAGGTGGTAAGCTCCTGTCTAGGTCTTTGTTGCGACTCGGCAGGGTCTTTTCCTGTTAGGTGCGAGTTTTCCCTCGTGAACATTCTTGTTGCCGACGTCAGCCTGCCTGAGGACGAGGTCCCCAACATTGAAGTCTCGGGTAATGACTCTCTGGTTGTACCATCTGGAAATCCGAGCTTTGACGACGGCTTCGGCAAGCTGTGCTTTATCTCAAACTTCTTGTACGAGGTCGAGTTCTTCTCTTGCAGCTTTGCTATTTGCCTCATTGCTGAGAGGGTATAGAGATCTCCATGTGGATTCTCCGACCTCCACTGGGATGACGGCCTCGACGGAGGTGAAATGTTGCTTGATGTTCAGATCTGTCATCAACTTTTGAAAGTCCTTATCCGCAAATTGAATCCCGTTGTCAGTGATTACCACGGAGAGAACCCTGAAATGGGTTAGGATGTTCTTTTTGACAAACTTGATGTAGTTGTTGGCAGTTATCTAGGCAAGTGGTTCTGTTTCGATCCATTTTGTGAGGTAGTCGACAGTGACGATTAGGTATTTGACCCCGCCTCGATCAGGTGAGAAGGGCCCGAGTAGGTCTATTCCCCATTGACTGAAAGGCCATGCTGCCGACAAGGAGGAGAGCTCAGCTGGCGGAGCGTGATGGATGTCGGTGTATCGTTGGCAGGTGTCGCACCTTCTGGCGAGGTCAGAAGCGTCCTTTGTCATATTCAGCCAGTAGTATCCTGCCCTTAGGGCCTTCTTCGCCAGGGCCCGAGCCCCCCAGGTGTTGTCCGCAGATTCCTTCGTGGATTTCGTCCAGCACGTACACAGCCTCCTCCCCTTCAACGCACTTCAGAAGGGGGGTAGATAAACCACGCCGGAAGAGTTTCCCTTCTATAATGGAGTAAGACGTTGCACGTCGTCGGACTGCGATGGCTTCCTTGGGGTCGACGGGTTCGACACCGAGCTCAATGTAGTCTTTGATGGGTTGTATCCAGCCAGTGCCTTCTATCACTGCGTTGACCTCGGGCACAACGGTCGGAGACAGGTCTAGGCTTGGTTTTGTCAAGCTTTCCTGAATGATGCTTCGCAGATTGCCTGTTGGCTTTGTGCTGGCCAGTTTAGCTAGGACGTCAGCTCGGGAGTTCTCAGCCCGAGGTACATGCTTAAGTTCCGCCTGTTCGAAATGGAGGAGTAACTCCCACACTCGTGCTAGGTACCGCTGCAGAACGGGGTCATTTGTTACAAAATCCTTCTTGACTTGAGATACTACCAACAAATCTGTGTTGAGCTCAATGGTTTTTTCCCCTAAGTCCAAGGTCAGTTTCAGTCCGGCAATGCAGGTATCGTATTCTGCCAGGTTTGTTTGAAGTGGTGAAGGTGAAGCTGAGGGAAACCTCGATCATCATCCCTTCGGAGTTCTCGAGGATGAGCCCCGCTCCACTTCCCTTTGAATTCGATGAGCCGTCGACTTGGAGCTTCCATTGCAAAGGATTGGTCTCGGAGAGAGGCAGTGTCATTTCTGCGCCGAAGTCAGCTAGGACTTGAGCCTTGAGAGCGGACCGGGCCTCGTATTTGATGCCGAACTCGGATAATTCCACGGCCCACTTGATGATTCTTCCTGCGAGGTCGGGGCGATGTAAAATCTGGCGAATTGGTTGATCCGTCCTGACGATGATCTGATGAGCTGCGAAGTACGGTCTTAACCTTCAGGCTGCCACTACCAGGGCTAAGGCCACCTTTTCTATCTTTTGGTACCGGGACTTGGCCCCCTGTAGCACCTTACTCACGAAGTAAATTGGTCTCTTCCCTTCTTCTGTTTCCCGGATAAGGACTGCACTTACCGTTTCCTCGGCCACGGTGAGGTAGAGATAAAGTGTTTCCCCTTCAACTGGTTTCAGCAGTATTGGGGGTTCAGACAGTATTTGCTTGAGTTCGGCGAGGGCAATGTCGCACTCGGGTGTCCATTTGAATTCTACACCCTTCTTTAGAATTTTGAAAAAGGGGAGTGAACAATTGGCTGCCCTGGACACGAACCTGGAAAGGGCGGCAATCATGCCTGTTAACTTCTGCACTTCCTTTTTTGTGGTTGGGGGACGCACGTAGGTCACGGCCCTGCATTTGTCCGGGTTGGCCTCGATGCCTCTTTCAGTTAAGCAGAAACCGAGAAACCTTCCTGCTCTAACGCCAAAAGTACACTTCTCAGGGTTGAACCTGAGGTTGTTCTTTCTTGCCTCGTCAAATATTTCCTGTAAGTCGGCCAGGTGCCCTTCGTCCGCCTTGCTTTTTACAATCATGTCGTCGAGGTAGACTTCAACGACCCTGCCGATTTGGTCGCGGAAAACCTTATTCATCATACGCTGGTAGGTGGCCCCAGCATTCTTGAGTCCAAAGGGCATGACCCTGTAGTAGTAGTTCCCCTGGCTTGTCATGAATGCCGTTTTCTCCTGGTCCGGGGGATTCATTGCGATCTGGTTGTAGCCGGAGTAGACATCTAAGAAAGACAGAAGTCGGAAACCAGACGCGCTCTCCACGAGCTTGTCAATGCTTGGGACGGGGAAAGCATCTTTAGGGCAAGCTCTATTAATATCGGTGTAGTCTACACACATTCTCCATTTTTCGTTGCTCTTCTTAACTAGCACTACGTCGGACAACCAGGTGGTGTACTTTACCTCTTTTATGAAGCCTGCCGATAGGAGGTCGGCCACTGCCTTTTCTGCTGCCTCGGCCTTCTCCTAGCTCTGGGCTCGGCGTCGTTGTGCCACGCACTTGGCGTTGTTGTTGACCGCCAGGTGATGGCATGCTACTTCAAGGGGGATTCAGGGCATCTAAGAGGCGGACCAGGCAAACAGGTAGGCATTTCGTCGTAGACACGCGATCAAGCTTTCTCTGAAAGGCTCGCTGAGCTCGGCCCCCACTTTGACAGTTTTCGTGGGGTCATCACCCAGAGGGACTTCAAGGAATTCGCCCTGGGGCTCGAGGCGTTTGATCTATCTTTTTAGTTCTTTAGCCAGCTCGTCATCGTCCTCGCCCTCGGAACTATCCGGGTCATAGCGGGCGTCGACCTCGGTGAGATGTACCTGAGCAGTGGTTGGTGGTAGCTTGGGGAGCTCTTGCAGCTGGCACTGGGTGCCTTTAAGAGCAAGGTACTGACATCTTTCAGCAGAGTTAATGTCGGCCAAGACAGTCACAACGTTGCCCGCCAGGGTATGGAACTTCATTTTCAAATGTAACGTGGAAGCGACGACCTGAGCTTGGCTAACGTCGGTCTTTGCACAATGCAGTGGTACGGGGTGATGAGTGGTATTACCAAGAAGGTCGTTCTAATCGTCCGAGTGAGCTTCTTATGACCGTAAGTCACCATGATGTCAAGGTATCCCAGAGGCCGGGCTCGTTCCTCCCCAAGCCCAAACAAGTCAGTCCCGAGGTAAGGGTTTAAATCAGCGAGGGATAAGCCGAGCTTGGGAAGGAGGTTTTGGAACATGATGTCGGCAGAGCTTCCTTGATCTACCAGGATTCGCTTTACCTCGACATCGAGCATGGACGCCGAGATGATAAGAGGGATGAACTCGTTTGGTTCGCCTAACAGATAGTCTTCGTCGGAGAAGAAGAGGGGCTTCTTGGATGAAGCCGGGGCCGTGGTTGAGTGATAACTCATATTTATATGAGTTATTTATGCTCTTAAGACTTAATATCAAGCAGATTCTCAAGTAATATAGGTGTATTATTTAGTAAATATTAGGCTTGTAGATAACAGAAGGGTTAAATGCTGATTTGTTAATATTTGGCACATTTGGTGCCCCTTGTGAATGTTTTAATGTGTTTGTTAGTGTTACAACGTTAAGCGCTATAGCGTTAACTGGAAAGCCCAGCTGAGCATCAAAGAGAAAAGTTAAATTTTGGAGCCTATTGCTTTATGTCAAGTCAGCGTATCTTCTCTCCTGCAACAAGAACTGCCGCGCGCGCTCGCTAGTGGCTAGCGTGGACACTTGGCATTTGTTGAGTGGAGAATATCTTTTGGTTGGTGAGATATGTCAAGTCACTTTTTTGGTAAAGCTACTTTATGGGGATATAGCAAAAGACATCATCATCTTCTCCCTCATTCACTCCCATTCGAAGTTAGAGAGAGTTTTTGGAAGAAAAACTTGACACACATTTCCTCCATTAATCCTCACCTTCAACCTTCCATTTTTATTTTCTTGTTCATCATTTCCGTTGCTGTGAAGCTGTGCTATAGCGTTGTCAAGCTATTCATGAGTTGGGATGCGTCCGTAACTTCTCTCCTTGTGTATGGTAATATGAGTCTCTTGTCTTGTATTTTGTTGATGATGCTCACCATGAGCTAAACACTTTGTAGTTGGATTGCTTAAAAGCTTTGTAATGAACCATTAGTATTGTTAATATAACATTTGATGTTTGCGTTTCAATCCTTGTATTTTAATGCTTTCAAACTTATTTTGGGATTGGCCACTTAAAATGAGTACATTCATGGATTCCGACATGGTCCTTGATTCGAACTCAAGGGTTGATATGAACGAAAGGCGATTTAAAGACATTTAAATCACTTTTGCTTAACTCTAGACATAGAGGAGCAATAGTTCATAGGGCTTAAACTGTGGGTTCTTCATTATACAAGGGTGGACTTATTTAGAACCTAGACATAGGAGTCTTGTAACAAAACCCTGACGTGAGTGACTGAAAGGCACATCATATGCTACAACACTTGACGCTATAGCGTCTTATGTTATAGCGCCTTACTTTTGGGAATTTACTTAGTAGCAAGCAGTCCAACTCATTTCTCTCATATTCAAACTCCTTTATTGTTTTTACACACCAACTACTTTTTATGTTAAAAATCACGACACTTTCTTCTTGCTTGCTTCGCTAGTGTTTTAGTAACTAAACTTTAAAATTAATATCAATCCCTGTGGGTACGATCTCTACTTTTTTAATTATACTATTTGTTGCGATTGTGTATACTTGCACAACTACTTTTCACATAACATTGAGCCAGAAGTCAAGCTGGAGATTTCTTTCCATTTGCGCTTCAGGGTCTTTTTGGTTTCCATGGTCGAAACGGATGAGCCACCTAAAATCACCATGAGGGAGTGATTGCTCCCACTGTGGTCGCCAATGTTCGGTACCGGAGTACGGGTAGTAGAAATGGATTGGAATACTCTGCGAGAATGGGAGGTTAACTTCGGATGGTTGAACTGGGACTTCGGATTGGCCGAGGTGGTCTTCTCCCGAGCCTCGGGTGGGATACCTGCAAGCACTCCGATGCCTAAGTTAGCAAGGGAAGAGAAGAGGTATTTGAGAGAAATGAGCGCGTACCTGGGAATGGTGGATGGGTCATGTATTTATAGACCTCGGCGCCGTACCCGCATCGTTGGATTGGGTGGATAAGTCCTGACCGCTAGATGCAGATAGTCACTACCGTGGAGTCCAGCTTTGCTCTTAGCAGTTCGCACGGATTGGGCCAGGCCCAAGTGGTTGGATTTTAGCCCAGTCCGGAACAATTATCTAATATATGGTTAATTCCAGTGCTCATGATTACCCCTCAACAAAGCTTATAAGAATGAAATGGGACTTTTAAAATCATACTTCTTTGCAAATATAGTTTGTATAGAGGCATACATAACAATATGCAATCAATTGTCCATAAAACTCTCTATAAAATACATAGATATTAACTAATTAAATTGAATCATGATGGTTCAAAACAAATTCTTCATTGGTACATAATCATTCTTCTTATACATGTATAGACTATAAGTTTTAAAATTTGAAGCACACACTCTTAAGTAAATGTGAAGGAGATAAAGTAATTAATATAAGGAAAGTAAAAAGTGACAGAAAATACCAAGTGCATTCCCAAGTCTCTTGATGATGTCGCTGAGCAAGAGAAATTGGTGCCCAGCAACACAAACAGAAAGAAGAACTTAATGCATCCACATAATCATTTGTTGATTTTTTTTTTGAAATGTACATACAAATCTTTCATCTCCCACCTCCTCTCAAAATGTTCTCACCTCACTTATGTCGTCTTCTTTTTTCTCCTCCCTCTAAGAACGTCGTATCATCTCTCTCTTTTTGCTCTAAATTTCCTCATCAAAGTTTAAGAACTCCTCTCCACACCTTCAAATAGCTCCTTACAACTTCAGACTGGCCACGCAATGGCGCTATTTCACACTATAAATTTTTTCAGTTTAGTTTAAGCGTCTAGATGAACATGTGTCATTTTTTGGTCCTCAATTTTAATTTTCGGTGCTAGATCTTGTAATTTTTAATTGTCTGTAATTTTAATGAATAGAAAAGCCACTGGGAACAGTTTCTCATTCCCATGCCTCACTCTCCCTAATCTCTGATTCTCTCACTTTCCCCTTACTTCATCTCCCTCACATGTACATACAAATATCTCATCTCCCACCTCCTCTCAAAATGTTCTCACCTCACTCATATCCTCTTCTTTTTGCTCCTCCCTCTAAGAACGCCGTATCATCTCTCTCTTTGCTCCAGATTTCCCCATCAAAGTTCCAGATTTCCTCATCACACCTTTAAATCGCTCTTCACAACTTCAGATTGGACAGGAAATGGCGCTATTTCACATCATAATTTTTTTCAGTTCAGTTTAAGCGTGTAGATAAACATGTGTCATTTTTTGCTCTTCACTTTTAATTTTCAGTGTTAGATCTTGTAATTTAAAATTTATGTAATTTTAATGAATAGGGCTACTGGTAAAGGTGATTGGAAAGCCACTGAGAATGGTTTCATTTTGAAATGATGATTTTTTTTTAAATGATTTCATTTTTTATAGGATATTAATATTAAAAATAATAACATGAATTTCATTTTGAAATGATTTCATTTTTATAGGATATTCAGATTGGCCATACAATGGTGGTATTTAACACTATAAATATTTTTCAGTTCAGTTTAAGCGTGTAGATGAACATGCGTCATTTTTTGTTCCTCTATTTTAGTTTTCAGTGCTAAATCTTGTAATTTTTAATTTTCTGTAATTTTAATGAATAGGACAATCGGTAAAGGTTATTGGAAAGTCATTGGGAATAGTTTAATTTTAAAATGATGATTTTTTTTAAATGATTACATTTTTTATAGGATATTAATGTTAAAAATAATAATATAAACTTCATTTTGAAATGATTTCATTTTTATGGGATATTCAGTTTGGCCATGCAATGACGTTATTTAACAGTATATTTTTTCTTGATTTTTTTATATGATTTTATTTGATTTTTGCTCCTCTTCTTTTTGTTTTCAACCAACATTAAAACCTTTTTTTCTTCTTTTTAGTTTGTCAGTGTAAAAAAACAAAAATATAGGTGTGGAAGTAATTACATTAGAGAGAAAGAAAGAAAATGATTGAATAAAAATGCTACAACACTATAAAATATTACAATCAGTTGTAAATTCAGTGTTGCTGGGCACCAACTTCTCTTGCTCAGCAACATTATCAATAGACTTGGGAATGCACTTGGTGTTCCCGGTCACTTTTTAAGGACCATAATTTTATAAAATATGAATTTCATTTTGAAATGATTTCATTTTTATAGGATATTCAGTTTGGCCATGCAATGGCGCTATTTAACAGTATATTTTTTCTTGATTTTTTTTATTAAAAGATTTTATTTGATTTTTGCTCCTCTTCTTTTTGTTTTCAACCAACATTAAAAACTTTTTTTTCTTCTTTTTAGTTTGTCGGTGTAGAAATACGAATGGTAAATATCCGTAGTTATATGATAAATATGTGTCGTTGTTTTGGACATATAGGCGCGGGGCTTTTAAAAAACAAAAATATATGCGTGGAAGTAATTACATTAGAGAGAAAGAAAGAAAATGATTGAATAAAAATGCTACAACACTATAAAATATTACAATAAGTTGTAAATTCAGTGTTGCAGGGCACCAAGTTCTCTTGCTCAGCAACATTATCAAGAGACTTGGGAATGCACTTGGTGTTCCCTGTCACTTTTTAAGGTCCATATTTTTATAATAGGTGTCATATTTAGAAGATGACACCAAATTAAAACATATATGATACCAATAATGACACAAATTAAAACATGTGATACTAAACTAAAATTACTATTGGCATGCAAGAAGACACCAAGTAGAATACGTAAAAATATTGGCATGTAAGAAGACACCATATAGAATAGGTGTTTAGTGTCCATAACTTTATATTAGTTGTCATCTTTAGAAGATAAAGATGACACCAAATCAAAACATATGTGACACCAAATTAAAATTACTATTGACATGCAAGAAGACACCAAGTAGAATAGGTGTTGAATTAATGTAAGGACAACACATAGCATTTAATAAATTTTGAGTTATGAAAAAAAAAGAATGACACTAAGTAGAATAGGTGTTTAGTGTCCATAATTTTATATTAGGTGTCATCTTTAAAAGATGACATCAAATTAAAACATATTTGGCAACCTAAATGATTGACAACATAAAAACTACTATCGGCATACATGCAAAAAGAAACCAAGTAGAATAGGTGTTTAGTATCCATAATTTTAATTAGGTGTCATGTTTAGAAGATGACACGAAATTAAAACGTATGTGACACCACATTAAAATTACTATTGGCTTGCAATAAGACACCAAGTAGAATAGGTGTTGAATTAGTGTAATGAATAGGGCAATCGGTAAAGGTTATGGGAAAGTCATTGGGAATGGTTTCATTTTGAAATGATGAGTTATTTAAAATGATTTCATTTTTTTATATGATATTAATATTAATAATAATAATAACAATAATAATAATAATAATAATAATACGAATTTCATTTTGAAATGATTTCAATTTTTATAGGATATTCAGATTGGCCATGCAATGACGCTATTTAACAGTATATTTTTTTCTTGACTTTTTTTAAAATGATTTTATTTGATTTTTGCTCCTCTTCTTTTTGTTTTCAATCAACATTAAAACCTTTTTTTTCTTATTTTTAATTTGTCAGTATAAAAAAGACGAATGGCAAATATCCGTAGCTATATGATAAATATGTGGCGTCGTTTTTGACATATAGGCGCAGGGCTTTCAAAACACAAAAATATAAGCGTGGAAGTAAATACATTAGAGAGAAAGAAAGAAAAATGAATGAATAAAAATGGTACAATACTATAAAATATTACAATTAGTTGTAACTTCAGTGTTGCTGGGCACCATTTTCTCTTGCTCAGCAACATTATCAAGAGACTTGGGAATGCAGTTGGTGTTCCCTGTCACTTTTTACTTTCCTTATATTAAGTACTTGGCCTCCTTCACATTTACTTAAAAGTTTGTAAAATTACACATAAGCGCAGGGCTTTTAACAAAACAAAAATATAAGCGTTGGAGTAATTACATTAGAAAGAAAGACAATGATTGAATAAAAATGCTACAACACTATAAAATATTCATTGGATAACATAAGTTAAAAGACATATAATGTAAATAGCATAATATTGATTAGAGGAGACATCTACATAGACCAACATTCTAACAACGTCACATCTGGAAAAAATATTTGACATAGCTAAATAGAGGTTGCTTTTACTACATAACATTCTAAAAGTAGCCTAGACTCGAATGAAAGTAGAGCATATTGGTTGGAGAAGGCATGCATACTTCAACAGGATGTAATTATTAGTATTCACATATCCTTCTACTATAGCCAGAGGAGAACGCTAACAGTGACATTTTTAAATATGATCAATCAACCCCTACCCATTGGGTCTTTTTCCCTCCTTGGGTCTTTTTCCCATTGGGTTTTGGCCCTTGGAGGTTTTAACGAGGCCCCCTAAGTGTAAGGGGTTGGTGTACCCCTTGTGCGCCCCTTAATGCATGTGCTTATCTAAAAAAAAAACCCTACCCATGAATTGGACTGTGATATTGTTCCAAAAGCAAGGACACAACACCATACTCCTATCAAAGAAAAAAAGGATATATAAGAAATGGAGATGGTGATGAGCGTGAGATCAGTTTGGCTCTCTATGAAAATGCACACAAAATTATATGGTGCAATCTCATGATTTGTGTCTTATATAGGAAGCACCATGTGGTATTTTATTACTATTTTTGCTAGGTGTCAAAGTTATAGGGTGACATGTATTTGTAGATAAGTTTAATGGTGGCAATATTAGAGAATGACACAAAACACAACTTCATGGAATGGGGGCAATATTAGGTGATGACATCAAAAAAAAAAGAAATTTTCATCATGCAACCAAATGAAGCAACTATGTGATATTGTCCCATGAATTGCTTACCTCACTCATACGTTAATAGGTAACACACATGGGAATGAAATATATGAAATGCACATAGTATTGCATACATAGGTCCTTCCTTAGATGTCTCATCCCACAAAATGTATCTCATACAGTTCCTGTATAGAACTCTGTAAGTCTTCTATGGTTCCTAAAGAACATGCATTCATATCTATCATATTAAGTCGCCTCAATAGAAACCTAGACAACAATATTGTCCCTGTAACCAAAGCAACCCGAGAAACTTATTTTTGCATCAAAGCAAAGTAAAAATATTAACTTCTAAAGGAACCTTCAATAAATGGTGACTGAGCTAGCTACACAAATTTTGTAGTAATTACACCTTAACTGAAACCGAACTTAATTAGTGGGAAAAAAAAACCAAGCATGACTCTTCACATCGTGTGAACTTTCTGTTATCCCATACTCAAACTCAAGTAGCAAGTTAACACCAGACATTTCGGATGTCAATACGACTCAATGATACAACACCGAATTCCTGTCAAAAAGAAAAGTGAAGCAAATTAGAAAGCAAAGACAAATTTCTAAGATGTCATACAAATTGAATGAAATGTGTAAGAAAAACAATCAAACCGAGTTAGGATCACAGATATGTGTCCTCAATCATGGCAAGACCTCACTAACATATGAGTCCATATCAAGGACTAATGGCAGAGAGAGTAAATTTAAATTGAAGTAAAGAAATGTCCAGATGCAAGTGAGGAAAAAATAGAACATAGGAAGGAATGAGAAAACAAAATTGAGAGAAGTATAATGGGATTCCGAAAACATATATATATATAACTGAAAAACCAAGAGGGACATGCATGCAAAAAAAAAGTGAATAACATAGGAAGGAATGAGAAAACAAAATTGAGAGAAGTATAATGAGATTCCGAAAACATATATATATATATATATAATTGAAAAACCAAGAGGAAAGACCAGTTACCAAAAGATAGTTCCGAATTGCAATCTCAATGCAGCTGCTTCTCCGTATAATGCTAGTAAGTCTTATGAAAATATTTTGCATCATAGAAATTGAAATGAGGGTCAAACTTCAAAGAAATGAACTAAAAAAAGAAAATTCTCAAATTTGAACCAAAAGCAACAATGGTAAAATATATTTTATTAGTCAATTATAGTGCATGTAAAATATATTATAAAATTTGGAAATAAGTGGAAGCAAACACATTGTGAAAGTGACAAACCTTTTTGCGCCAGTAGCATCATCAATTACACAGTTTTTTCTTAAGCACACCCACGTTGAATCCAAATTATCAGCATTCAGCAAATAACTGTACTTCGATCAATATTATGCTTGTAACAAATGTTAAAGCATGCATCATTTAAAACAAATTAAATAGATAGTGTTAAACACAAATGATGATGCATGGAAGGAAAAACAGAAAGACCAAACAATGAGAACGAAACACTAAAAAGTTAATGCATGGAGCAAAGAGTCATTCATTACTATATAATGTGTATAAATTAACAAAAAGACACATTTAAAGAGATCTAACATGCAAGGGTCTGCTCTAGATATCAAGGTCAATCTAAATGACAGTCATCTTCTTAAACAAAAAAACCATAGTTCAATTAGAAGTGTTCCCCTCTTGTAGGCCAAAAGCATCGCATTCAGTGAGCAAGCATCACCACAGACAAAAACATTAGCTAATTTCCTATGAATTCACTGTTTTTTTTGACAAATCCTATGAATTCAGTGTTAACGAAATGAGGCTTGGGATTGAAAAATCAGTTAAAGATGGAAATGGAAAATGGAAGAAACATTTACCTCAACTCAATTTCACCATCATTTCGAGCATTAACCCCCATCCCTCGGAGCTCCATCTCAGTACGCAATTGGTGACCATCGACTCAAGTCATAGAAGTTTCTGCTTCCGCCACCAAACTATTAGCATTTTAACCATTGTTGCAAAAACAAATTAATGTCCATATCCCTTTCCAGAGAGGCCTCAAAGTTGGAGTTGGCACCAGAAAATGCCCATGAAAAAATGATCTTACGACAAAACACAACAGGTGGAACTTCTATTCTCGCTGGTTTTAGTGCACCTTATTTTTGTATTGTGAATGAGAGTAATGGAGAGAGGTGGGGTCTAGAGAGTTTTTCTATTTATTTTCATATTAGGTGTCATCTTTAGAAGATGACATTAAATTTAAACATATGTGGCAATATAAGTGATTGACAACAAAAAATTGCTCTGTCAAGAATAGGCAGCATATACTTGGCAACATATTAAGCGTATATATATGTGGCAGTCTAATCGAATGACAACACAAAGAAAACATAATGTTGGCATGCAATTGAAAAAAAAATTGAGTTTCATTGCTTGAGTTTTTTTCTCATACGTGCTTGAAGTGCACAAGTTTTGGGTGGCACATGTGGAACTTCAGTGTTGCTGGGCACCAAGTTTTCTTGCTCAGGAACATTATCAAGAGACTTGGGAATGCACTTGGTGTTCCCTGTCACTTTTTATATTAGGTGTTTAGTGTCCATAATTTTATATTAGGTGTCATGTTTAGAAGATGACATCAAATTAAAACATATGTGACACCAAATTAAAATTACTATTGGTATGCAAGAAGACACTAAGTAGAATAAGTGTTGAATTAATGTAATGACAAGACATAGCAACATTTAATAAATAATATATTATTTTATTAATGTATTAATAAAAAAGTTAATTTAAGCTAATAATAAAGTTTTTGTCACAAAAATTATTAATGCACCACATGTTCATAACTGAAAATTTATTAGATGATGACATCACAACATTGCATGAAGAAATACGTGGCTTCCATTTTGTTTCATAAATAGTAGCAAATTAAAGTAAGAGGCAACACATGACCTCATTACATGTTCAAATCAGCACCTATAAGCATATATGTAGCACCTTCAACATTTGACAACACAAAGAAAACATGTTGGCATGCAATGTTGATAAAAAAATTGAGTTTTATTGCTTGAGTTTTTTTTTCCAAACAATTTTTGTTGGCACATGCGGGGAGTGCACACGATTTGTGACTCCTCGCTTTATAGTTTTAGATGTCCTGGTTGGTAGGACTTGGATAGTCTCTAATGATAATGGGCTCCTTTAGACTATTGTCCTCCTTCACTAAGTCAAGCTCCTCTATGTTACTAGGACCTAGACCTGAGAAAATGTTGTTGGAGTTTAGTGGGATTGTAGGTAATAAATTGTTGTGTTTCACTGTTGTTTGAGGTTGTTGGTTAACCTCAGTTTCAATCATGGGGTCAAATCTCTAATAAGATTCCATTTCCTTAGTCTCACTGCAAGCCTACCCGCTTCAACCATGAGAAAGAATTCTATTTTTGACAGCTTCCATCTTTTCCTTGTATTCATTTTCCAGATCATCCAACCATTTATGTTTAGATACCGATGTCATAGGGACCTTGATTTGAACATCAAAAGTCTGTTTGAATGGGCCTTCTATGTTGATTTTAGAATTTGCTTCTTTGGAAACAGTGCTACCTTGTCTCTTACCCCATAGATTTGGCGCTTGTTCACCAGTACTGCAGTTAGCAACTAGTTCATCCCATCTCTGTCTCTCCAGAGCATTCACCTTTGCTTGATGTTCTACCACAATAAGTTGTGGATTTTAGGTTTAGTTTGGTCCCTATTCTGGAGCCTTTCCCTTAGCAAATTTACTAGTAGTGTTCACAGTGTTCCATATCTTTTGATGTGCTCGCTCAGGATAATAGCAATCAGTTTTGGGGCATGGGTGCTCAAACTTTGGTCATACTTTGGGATAGAAGAGAAATAGGTAGACATTATATGTAGGAACCTTGCAAGACCTTTGTTCATGCCCAATGATCCCACAGTTGAAGCACAAGTCTTGTACACTTGTAGATGGCCCATATCCTTGGTAAATTCTTCCTTGGGATCCAACAGCCTGATGGGAGAGGCTTTGTGATGTCCAACACAACCTTGCCCCTTATATAAGTTCGGAGGATTCTGCCATCTACTATTGACTCCTCTACCTCAACCACTCATCCCACTTTCTACAAAATAGTAGATGCATTGGTGCCATTTAGGAACTCCATAGGCAAGTTGTGGATTTGTATCCAGAACGGGTTTTGATCAAAATAAATCTCGTAAGGGGAAACCTCAGGGATCCAGTAATGGACGCACTTGAGGTGGTTCATGATATACCAAGGAGCCTTCCTCATTACATCTCTGTTGTGGCTTTCTTCCTCGAAGGTAAACATGAATTTATTGGATCCTAGGTCAGAGATCTGGACTTTTTTATATTCTGCCCACGCTTTTGCTATGAGTTCCTTTGCTATTCTCTTATTTATAGACTTGCTAGTGATAACTTTCCCTACAGGGTTCGCCTAGCTATTTAAACGTTGTTTGTTTTTGCAGGGATTAGAAGTTCGTCCAACACTTCGGGGTTACTAGTTTCATGTTGTTGTTGAGAAGAGCTCGAAGCCATACTTGAAGCCATCACTGGAGTTGCAGAACACTGATAGTAGTCCCAAGGTTGAAGGGGTGGGAGTTTAGGGTTTTGTAGCTTATTTGTTATGGTGACTAGGGTTTTGTATTTAGGTAATTGTTTGTAAAGTTAACTTAATGGTCTGTAATGGGCACTAACTTTGTGGATATGGTCTCTGTTTAAAGGTTTGTGTTCTGTGATTTTGGTCACTCTGGTATGATTGGGTATAGGACGGAGTGGGGTGTGAGGTATTTTGGTTCGAGACAATCATTGTTAAATAGGTTCGTAAAAACATGTTTTCAATCAATCGTGGGTAAGGTAGTGAACGGGCTCGAGTTTGTATAAGGATTAAGAGAGTTCAAGGGCGATAGCCCTGAAAACAGGGAAAAGTTATATGGAAAATGGTTGGTTATGAGAGAGTGGAGAGTAAAGTTAACAGGCTAGCAGCGATGGGGCGTGTGCAAGAAACATTGAAGGATTTGTCTTGATAGTGCAACAGTGTCCAAGAGGAAACTAAACCCTAGATGGAAACAAAACCCTAAAACCCTAGGGTCTAAAACCCTTGCCTCCAATCCAAGCCACTCAAGGATCAACGACAAGGATGCACACGTACAATCCAACAGACCAGGATGCGCTTGATGTTTATAAATATGGGCCCACCCTGCATAAAAATGTACACTATTCATTCACTGCTTCACTCTGATACTTTCACCGCGTTGTTGATCTCCATTGCGTCTCTCGTTGCCTCTCTTGTTGCTAATCCCATTGTCAGTCTCTTGTTGGCGTTCATGTTGCCTCTCTCGTTGCCTCCCCTGTTGTCGATCCCAATGCCCGTCTCTCGTTCCCGCTCCTGTTGCCTCTTGTTGCCTCCCTCGTTGCCACCTGTTTATATTATTTATTTGGAATTTATTGAAAATGGTTACATTTTTGTCGACAATTGTTAGTGGTTGACAATTTTTGTTTACAATTTCAGTAGGTTATAATAAACACTAAATTCTAGATTATTTAATATTAATTTAATTATTTTAATTAAATGATCAGATTATTAAAAAAAAGTTATTTTGAGATTTTTGATAGTGGTTATGTGTTTTTTACAATTGTTAGTGGTTAAATTGATTGGAATTAGTAGTTTTAGTAGATTATAATAAATAGTAATTCCTAGATCATTTAATATTGTTTTAATTATTTAAATATAATTATTGATTCTTTTTTAAATCTTATTTTTGAACTTTTAGTAGTTTGAGTATATTTAATGTTAGACCCAAAAAAAAGAGTATATTTAATGCTTTTCGGGAAAAAAATAAGAATAGGAGAGAGATAACAAAAGATGAAATGAGATACGATAAGGTGATATGAAAAGGAGTTGCATAATTTGAGAAGTTGAAGTTTAAAAATATAGTGAGAAGAAAAGGTAGTATTTGAAATGAAAGGTGTGGTCGGGGTCTACAAATCTTGGGAAATGTAAGTGTTCGGTACCGGAGTACAAATAGTTACCTTGGATGAATGCACGCTGCGAGGACGGAAGGATGACTTCGGGTGGCTGAAACTGAACCTCGGACTGGCCGAGGTGTGCTTCTCCCGCGCCTCGGGTGAGGTACCTGCAAGCACTCTGATGCCTAAGTCAGCAAGGGAAGTGAAGAGGTGATAGAGACGGGAGTAGAAAGCGTACCTGGAAATGGTGAGCGAGACCCATATTTATAGAGCAGGGTGTCGTGCCCGCACCGTTGGATCAGATGAGCGGGTTTGGTCTGTCGGATACGGATCCGGGCGCGGCGAAAGGTAGCAATGGGTTGGGCCCAAATGCCATAAGTTTGGCCCAGTCCGGAACAGTGGCCCCCAAGTCGAGGTCGGAGAGTGATGGGATTCGGCCTTGGCTTGAGCATGTTTTCCTGCAAAGCCTTGTTCGTGTTACCACGTGTTCTGTGTTGAATGGTTGACGGTTCCTGTCACTGAGATGGGAGTCATCATTATGGTGCTGATTCCTATGTTAGGAGTTGATCAGGCGCATTGATTAGACGCGACGGTTCGTCTTCCGAGGCCCCATGGTATTTAAACCCGTTTCGAGCCCTCCATTCTCACTTGTTATTTTCGAGTTTTCTCTATCGCGCGAGATCATTTTAGGCTTCCCTAAAGGTGGTGGATACCCAGTCCAAACTGAGTGGTGGCGAAGTGGCCGAGCTGGAGAAGTACGTCGCCGCTCCCTCGGAGTAGAAATGGAGGTTGGAGCACCCGGGACAACTTCCTGCTTGCACTGTGTTGCCACCGAAGGGGATCGGGTACTTCTTCTACAAGAGGTGCTTAGAGGTTATGGGGATCAAGATCCCGCTGTCGGAGTTCCAGCAGAGCGTTCTAGATCAATTGGGTTTCCCTGAAGGTGGTGGATGCCCGGTCTGGAGTTCCAGCAGAGCGTTCTAGATCAATTTACGTTGGGTATCAGTTCGAATCGAGCCAGTACAATTGGGTTTCCCTGAAAATGGTGGATGCCCGGTCCAAACTGAGACGTGGCGAAGTGGCCGAGCTGGAGAAGTATGTCGTCGCTCCGTCGGAGCAGAAATGGAGGTTGGAGCACCCGGGACAACTTCCTGCTTGCACTGTGTTGCCACCGAAGGAGATCGGGTACTTCTTCTACAAGAGGTGCTTAGAGCTGATGGGGATCAAGATCCCGCTGTCGGAGTTCCAACAGAGCGTTCTGGATCACTTGTTGGTGGCTCCCTCTCAGTTGGCCCCCAATGCTTGGGGATATGTCAGAGCCTTTGAGGACGTCATGGACTACCTCGGGAGGACTCCGTCCGCTAGGGTCTTCTTTTCCGTTTTTGAAGTTTTCCATCAGCCGGATAAGGAGGACGCTACTCGTCACGGTCACGTTTGTCTTCGTGGGAGACGGGATCGGGCCTACTTCTTCCTAAAGAATGATTCTAACAATGGCTTCAAGAAGTCCTTCATTTTCATCCGAGCTGCAAACAAGAAAGCCAAGAGGGCGATCGTTGATTTCGAGGGGTCGGAGCCGGCCAAATCCCACTTCCCGTTGTCTTGGGACGGTCACCACTACGATCATCCGAACAAGGCCTTTTCCGTTAATCCGAAATCCCTTTGGGGTGAGGACGCAGAGAGTTTCAAGGTCCTCAAAGAGTGGGGTGATAAACTTCTGAGAGTCGGCCGCAAGTTCTGTTGTGGTGATATTATCGGAGCTAAGTCGGCTGGTGAACTGAAGTCATTGCTAAGTACCTTTGGAATTTGCTCAAAGTACTTTTCTTTATTTTGCTTACCGCGCCTATCTGATTTTCTAATTTTTGTTCAGACGTCCTGGCCACCTGCCCCCCTCCTTATCCCGCTGCCGAGGTCCAACTGAAAAAATGTTCCTCCAAAGGACAAAGGGGAAAAGGCTCTTCGAGGAGTAGACGGGTTGCTGAGAATACAGATGTTCCTGTCCGGCCTGCGGAGAGAAACAAGGTTGTTGCTGATCAAGAGGTGGCCTTTCTCCCCGAGGTTACTACGGAGCTACCTTCTGAGGTTCCATCCGATGCCAATTTGGAGGCTTGTATCGGGGTGACCGAGACCGCGTTGATGTTGTTTCGTGAATTGGAGGAGATGGAGGCGGACCCTGAAATGTTTAAGCTTTCTCGAAGGTTGGAGAGGGCCGAAGCCATCAACTGTGAGCTCGACGGGGATCTCTTGGACCGGACAGACAAACTGGAGTATTGCCGGGACATTCGCATTCCAGAGATCATAGAGCAGAATCGGGTGCTCCAGGCTTCTATCGACTCCCAGGGTTCGGCGGATGAGCAAATTGCCGATCTCCAGCATCAGCTGCAGTTGGGCCGACCCGAGGCAGAGGAGGCGGAAAGGATCTCAGCTTGTCTTGTGGAGGCTGAGGCAAGGGAAGCTCGTGCTCTGGAGGAGGTCGCCGTCCTTGAGGTCGACCTTGAAAAGCTTCGAGGTGATTGTGCTTCTGCCGAGGCCAGGATGGAGAGTTCGGCAGCGCTAGGTTTTGAGAGATGTCGAAGTCTTCTAGCTGTGGTGAGTCTGAGCCTTCCGATGGAACTGTTGGTTCCTCAAAATGACATTTTCGAAGGTAACTTGGTGATGCCAGTGCCGGGTGTTCCTTTGGATCAAGCGTTGTTGCTCTTTGTTGGCTCCGAGGCGGAAGTTTCTGAATGAAACCTTTCCTGTTTTTATCTTTTTGCTTTTGTAAATGTAAGGTCGTGGCCCTCCTCATGTAACCTTTTTAATATATCAATGAAAGTTTGTTTCTCTGTACTTTGTCATTTCAGTTGTTTATCGTTTTTATTTGACGTGGTGAGATGAGAGTGGCTGAAGCCGAGTTTAAGATAACCTGAATGCCTTTTCTTGAACTGTCGTAAGTTCCCTTGGATTGTTCCTGATTAGTGCGCGGAGGTGAGAAATAAGGAATATCTTCGCTCCCTGATGGAGCGCGAGGCTCGGAGATTAGGGATGTCTTTATCCCCTGATGGAGCGCCAAGCTCGGAGATCAGGGGGTCTTTATCCTCTGATGGAGTGTGGAGCTCGGAGATCAGGGGGTCTTTCGCCTCTGATGGAGCGCGAAGCTCGGAGATCAGAGGTCCCTTCGGCAACTGATGAGCACGGGGCTCGGACATCAGAGGGAAGGTCTTTGGTCGAAGCCGCTGGGGACTTCTTCCTTCGTCCTCTGATGGAGCTTTGAGCTTGGAGATCAGAGGGAAGGCTGCTCGCTTGGCGCGAGATAAGGGTCGTTGTGGACCTGAGCCGCTGAAGGCCTTGGTGCGCCTCCCGAGTGAGCGTTTGGGCTCGAAAACGGGAAGGACATGGGCCTCGCCTCAAACCGTTTCCCGTTGAGTGGCCAGCTCGGGTCGAACTCGGGTAAGAAGGGCTTCGCCGGAGTTAGAACCTGCGCGTTAAAATAAAAATAGACAGTGAAGGTGTGTTTCTACAATCTTTTTATTGAAGACAGGAATCAAAGTCGGATACAATCTTGATGCTTAGTGTCTCTTCTTAATTCCTTCTTCGGGGCGCGGTTCTATTACTACTCCTTCGTGGCGTTTGGGCCGGCCACATCGAGTGCTTTCTTCATAGCTCGGCGGTCCGACTTCAGACATAGGTATTGGCACCTCTTTGACCCATCGAGATCTACGGGGATGGTGACCACCTCTTCTTGTTCCGAAAGGAACCTCATTTTGAGATGAACCGTGGATGCTACAGCTCCAAGCTTCCCCAACGTCGGACGGCCGACGATGCAGTGATACGGGGATGAGCAAGGTAACACTAGGACCCTGGTCTTGATGGTTTTGGAAAGTTTATCTTCCCCGTAGGTTACTCTCAGCTTGAGGTAGCCTAGAGGTCGGGTCCTTGTGCCGTTGAATCCCACCAGGTCGGATCCTTCGTAGTCGGAGAGGTCCTTCTCAGAGATTTTAAGCTTAGGGAGCAGTTCTTTGAAAAGAATGTCTACCGAACTCCCTTGATCAACCAGGATTCTCTTCACATCGACCCCGGCCAATACGGCAGAGACGACTAAGGGGATCTCTTCGTTGGGTTTACCTCGGAGGAGATTCGAGTCGGTGAAGGACAGCGGAGGTCTGTCTTTTCCGTTTGAGGGCGAACCCGCGTCCGAGCCGACGCTGAGGACTTCCTGCCAATGCCGCTTGATGGAGCGCTTCGTTCTCCTGACCTCCATGGAGTAGCCCCCCATGATGACCATGGCCATGGAACGTGGTCTCTGTGACCTCGGTGTTTCTTCTGCAGAATCGCTACTATCAGCAGGGGACTTCGTCACTTCGTTTACTGCGGCCTTAGACTTCCGAGGTGAGTGTTTTGGAGACCTCTCCCTCTTCTTATCGTCCGTCATCAGATACTGCTTCAGCTTTCCTCTTTGGATTAAGTCCGCTATGTCGTCCTTCAGCACTCTACAGGCTTCCGTGTCGTGGCCGCTGCTCCGGTGGTACCTGCAATAAGCTTTTTTGTTGGTATCCAAAATTTTAGCTCGAGATATGAATTCCACAAGTTAGAGTAAGATTCTGGAAACAATCTGGACACAGGGTCAGTGTTTTGGTTACCACGTTTTCAAAAGAACTCCTTTTCGAACGAATCCAATTTCTTTGAAAACTAGACAAAATTTGCCCCAGTTTATGCACGAGTTTCATGCAATTTGATTGAGTTTTGGTCACCTTGGAATTGCTTGAATTTGAAGGACAGAAACTGTCCTCTTTTGCAACTAGCCCGTGTGCTTTTCGAAAACTGTACCTATTGGACACTCTCCTTCAAAAACTGAACTTAGGGATGATAACCAGACCCATAGGGCTTTCCAACAAGTATTTATTTGTTGAAATCCGATGTCGTTTGCTATTTTAATTAATTCGCTGAAGTAGGTGCGATGTGCCTAGGCGCTGTGCGCCAGTCTTGTGCGTGGTGTGCGTGCGTTATGTCCGCGTTGTGGAGCCGTCTGGTGTTAATATTTCAGGTGCGGTGCTGGTATGCTCAGGAGAGTTTAGTGGTAGCTGTGATGCTACAACTTGGTGCTATTTTTGGTGAAATCATTTGTTTTGATTCTGGTGATATAGTATTTATTTTAAATACTTGTTATGGTGAGTTGGTGCATAATCATGGTGTCGCATTGTCATATGCATGTTTTGGTGATATAGGCTCTGCCTCTGGTGTTTATTGGTGATATGCCCGTCGTGGCTCATTTTGGTGATCGGTACCGCATGCATATGCCCACTGGAGGGGTTGCATATCATCCCATTGTCTATGAATGTTATAATTTTGGTGGTTCACTGTCAAATGGATTTTTCCTTCGGTATCTGGTGCTGTGATATGGTGTAATTGTATTGTGCTGCTGTAGTTACCTGATGCTAGCATATTGTTATCATCTGCTTATTATCTCTGTTAGACTCACCCCTTCTGCTTGGAATGTTGCTCTCATGCGGCAACGCTGCAGGTGATCGCTAGTGCTCGTGGAGGAATTGCTAGGTTTTGCTTCCTCTCTCGTTTGGGTCTGTGTCAGCTCTGATATGTAGCACCGGGGAGTCGTTAGTTATCGTTTTGAACTATTATTTTAGTTATTGGAAATTGTTTTAATTAATTTTGGAGATGTCTTTAATTGTTAATTCTGGAGATGTTTAAACTGGTTAATATTTCCGCTACTTGGTGATTTCTTTTATATAAATTATTTTGGAGATTTTCTCTTTTTTTTTAATGGTGAAAAATGTAGCGCCCTTCGAGGTGACTCTGATAATTGTCTATTTAATTGTAATAGTAAAAGGGGGGTGTTACAGTTTCCCCGCTGGGGGATTGGGGCTGGCCATTTCATATCGCGGAATTCGGTGCTTGCACATTCGGCTAGGATTTTTTTCCCTCGTGGAGTTGAGCTCAGAATATTCCCCGTGACTTCCGCGCCACTCTTTGGTACCGGCCCCAGAATCCTTCTTATTTTTCCCTTTGCCCGACGCCGGGGCTGGATTGAAGTGTCAGCGGCGTCGGCCTCCTCGTAATCGATAGAGTGCTGTGCTCGCCTTAGGAATTCGTCTAGGGTCCTCGGCTTACGCAGCCCGACACAGATTTGGAAGAGGCTTCCTTTCCGGAGCCCGTGTCTCATGAACAGAACTCTGATGTCGTTGGAGAGTTGGTGCACCTCATCGGCTATTTGGTTATACCGTTCAATGTAGTCTCTTAGAGACTCCTTTCCCCCCGGCCGGATTCCTTGTAGGACATCTTCGGATTTGGGCTTCAACCTGGAGGTGGTGAAGCGTGACGAGAACAACCTTGTGAACTGCTTCTAGCCCGATATTGACCCCGAAAGTAGGTCGCGGTACCATTTGAGGGCGCATTTGCTTAGTGAAAGGGGCGGGGAACAGCTTGCATCGGACATAATCCGAGGCATCACGATAATCCAACATCAGGTCAAAGGTGTCTACGTGCTCATCCGGGTCTCCCTTTCTGTCGTACACGTTCAGCCTTGGAGGTTTCTCGAGAGATTTCGGGATCCGGCATTCTGCGATCTCGGGGATGAACGGACTGGCCCGGGAATCCTTGTCTTTCTTTCACATGCCCTTACCGGTCACGTTTTTGCGGGGAGAAGGGTCCCGAGACGAAAAGGAGGAGTCAAAGGATGGATTGTCCGAGTCCCCGGGGATTCTGACCCCGGCGGTGAGGGGGGAGTCGGAGGTTTGCCACGTCGTTTCTTCCTCCGGACCGGTGGGGAGGTGTCGCTTGGAGCGTCGTCCCGTGGAGGTGACGTGCGGCGCCTTCGAGATACTACGTTCTAAGGTGGAGACTGGGGAAGTCGACCCATGGGCTCGGGTTGAGCCTCGATGGCCCTCGCGGTGGCGGCCATTTCTTGTTGCATTAAACCTTGACTGCGGCGTTCCAGCACGTCGAGGAGTTGGCTCACGGCTTGGAGCTGTGTCGGGATAGCGTTGATCTGCGGAACCGGGAGGGGGCGACGGAAGCCGGCCTGAGCTAGGAACTGTCGGGACTTCCTCGGGAATAGTTTGCACATGACCCTTAGGAGTATCCTGAGGATGGACCTCGGAATTCGCGTTCTGAAGTTGGGACTGAGATCGAGTGAGTGGTCGTCCTCGCGGAGCCATGGGTGGTTGAGTATGAAGTCGGATTGGAGAGATTAAGCTCCCACTGTGGTCGCCAATGTTCGGTACCGGAGTACAAATAGTTACCTCGGATGAATGCACGCTACGAGGATGGAAGGATGACTTCGGGTGGCTGAAATTGGACCTCGGATTGGCCGAGGAGTGCTTCTCCCGCGCCCTGTGTGGGGTATCTGCAAGCACTCCGATACCTAAGTCAGCAAGGGAAGTGAAGAGGTGATAGAGACGGGAGTAGAAAGCGTACCTGGAAATGGTGAGAGAGTCCCATATTTATAGAGCAGTGAGTCCTATAAACCAGCTTCACGTCCATCAAAATAGCGCGCAATAATTTAGCTTCATCAGTGTCGATTAGATCTGAAAAATCTGGCCATGGTGTCATACCCTAATTTTGTCCGCCCTCTTTTTACTATAGTTATTTTTACTAATTAATTCGCATGCATAAGTCTTCGGTCATATTACTACGAGAAAAATTTTTCGAGCTCATTCGATGCTATCTCGTTCTAATTTGGTTCGACGCTTAATATTTTGTTCAATTGGGCCTAATTTTACAAACTTGTTCTAATTGGGTCTATCTTTTGTAAATTGTTATAATTGAGCCTGTTTCTAATTGGGCCTCATTTTAACGCGTTCTTTAGTTTATGCCGGTTTCGTTTTCGGTTTTGGCCCAACTTCACTTTTGTTTTTGTTCACTTAACTCAAAAATCATAAAATAGGGTTAGGAGTAGAAGAGAAAAATGTGAAATACTTAGCAAAAATCAAAATTGGGAGAAGAATAGGAAAGCAAAGGTAATGGGACTCACCTCCGGCCACCGTAGACGGTGGTCGTATACCGTGAATCACCGCCATGGCTTCACCGGCGAGAACCTGAGCCGTCGCCGGTCGCCACCGTAACCTTCCCTCCGTAATCTCCTCTCTCTCTATCACGCGTTCACCCTCTCTCTCCTCTCCCTTCGTTCCTCTTTTCTTTCTTTCTCTCTCCTCACGAATCTCTCTCTCTCTCTCCTCTCCCTCAATTTTCGCAGAACTTCTCTCCCTCTCCTCTTCTGTCAAACAGCGTTGAAGTATGGTTATTAGGGTTCTATTTTGTTTGTTGCCTTATATATAGTCTCTTTAGGTTTAGTTTCATTTTAATTTTAATTTTAATTTTTAAATCCAGATTGATAACTGCACCCCATATTCTACTTCATGTACCTTCCTTAAAGCCCATGCGCACAATGGCTCAGTCTCTTATCAGCCCTCAAAAAAACTGGGCCCTGCTAAATGCGCCCTTCCTTTTTAATAATACAACCCCCTTTTACTAAATATACCTCGTTTCATCATTTCACCCCCCTTTTTTTGTTTATTTATTCCCTTTCAAAAAAACCACTTCTTTCACAAACTAACATTTTTTCCTAAAAATAAATAAAATGTTTCCTCTCTTAAAAATATAAATAGGGGATTAAGTCGACTGTACAGTCGGGTTAGTCATCTTTTTAGGGCCACAAATGAACCGTTACGGATCAGGTCCTAAAATACCTATTTAAAACAAACAATTTCTAAAATAAAAATACAAACACATCTCTTTCTTACAAACAAAAACAAATTTTCAAAAATAGGGGACTGAGTCGATTGTACAATTGGAATAGTCAACTTTTTAGGACAAATGAACTGATCACTCAAGAGTCCTAAAATCCCTAAATAAAAAACATCAACAAACAAACTTTTTTCTAACAAAAACTACGTAGCCTTTGATTCTCTACCCGGAGATACGTAGGAGCAGATGGGGGCCCACATCTAGGGATGTCAACGGGGCGGGGCGGGCACGGGTAGCAACTACCCGCTACCCGCCCCGTTTAGCATAAATGAGACCCGTACCCGCACGGGTACCCGCTTAGCGGGTCTTAAATGGGTATTGTGTCTTAACGGGTACCCACGGGTACCCACAGATATTTGTATTATTAATAAAAATATTTTTTTAAATAAAATAAAAATTGAAAAATTCAGCATTGGAGTGAAAAATTCAACTTATTCTTAAATACAGTATATGCGACCATCCTTCATCCATAATCATCAATATTCAACAAAAGCCTCTTTCTTAATTTAACAAAAGCCTCAATATTTCGTTTCTCCCTCAATATTCAATATTCAACAAAAGCCTCTTTCTTAATTTAACAAAACTCATACAAACATCACAGTAACTCAGAAAAATTCAGTAAAATTCAGAAACACAAACCCTTATACAAACGTTACAAACATCACAATAAAATTCAATTTTGCAACAACCTTATTGAACAATTCAGTAAAATTCAGAAAAATTCATAAAGCAAAACAAACCTTCTTGAACAACACAGTAAAATTCTATTTTGCAACAACCTTATATGAGGGTATTTAGGTATATTTTGTCACGGGTTCTAATACCTTCCCCATGCATAACCGACTCCCGAACCCTAATCTGGTCTCAAGGACCCTTATCCATTTCAAGGGGATTTTCCAATATTTGCCCTTAAACTAAACTTTGGTGGCGGCTTCATATTAGAACCTTCGATGAATCCTTTCCCGGATTTTTCGATCGCTACACATGGTAATCGCCATTGCCAAACATTCTGTTTCCACACGCCCAATTCTGAAATCTTCGCTTGTTGGGCTTCACAACCTGTAAATAAATTAGCATACATCAAGTACAACAGTGCATGACCCAGCCAATGATGTTGCCAAAAATTAATAGAATCTCGGTTCTCCAACCCATGTCTTATACACGAACTAAACCACCCTCCATCAAAAGAGTCATTGCCCAAATGCAACGAATCACACATCCACAGAGAGTCCTTATCCCCGTGTCGATTATCCACCTCTGAGACATGAACAAATAACGAATCGGCCTTGCCATACCTGTGAAGCAACAAGTCCTTCCAACTAGCATTCTCATCCACTAGATACCTCCACTTCCATTTGGATAACAAGGCAATAATAAAGAGCTCAAGATTTTTAATACCAAGTCCTCCTTCCTTCTTAGGTTTGCAAACCTTCTCCCAAGTAACCAAATACATTCCTCAATCACCCTAATTAATACTCCACATAAAGTCTCTTTGAATCTTTATCATTGCATTGAGAACCACTCTAGGCGCCTTATAAAAAGAAAGAAATATAAGGGAACACTATTCAAGACCGAGTTGAAGAAAGTTAGCCGACCGCCAATAGAGATAGTACGCCCTTTCCAAGATGAAAGTCGTTTACACAACATGTCCAAAACCGGCTTCCAACTTGTTGCCTACCTTGGATTAGCACCCACCGGAATCCCCAAGAATTTGAAAGGGATTGATTCAGTTCTACAATGAAGAAAGGTTGATGTTGCCTCCAGAAAATCTGCCAGAATATAATGCCAATAAGCTTGCTTTTGTAAAATTTAGCCTTCAAATCCGAAACAAGCTCGAAGCTCCTCAAAATCGTCTTGATTATTGGTGTGTGAGAAATTTAGGAACAAGTGGGTGTGTGAGAAAGGCATTACTGCAGTGTGAGAGTGTGAATAATGGGAGTTAAGCTGGTGAAGGAGATGGGTTTCTAAAAACTTCAAACGACAAAAGTACCCGATTTTGGACAACAATCATATCTTTCTATTTGTCAAAAAAAAATCATATCTTTCTATTGATGCATGTAAAACTGTGTGTTTGAATAATCGTTCTTGTTCGGCTTATGCATTTAATGATGGAATTGGTTGCTTGATTTGGAGTTGTAAATTAATTGACATTGTGAAGTATCCTAGTGGAGGCGTCGATCTTTTCCTACACCATTTATACTTGTTTGAGGGTTATTATGAGTAATGGTTTTTGCGTTGAGCTTGTGTTGAAATGCGCGTTGAGCTTGTGTTGAAACGCGCGTTTCAAATGTAATTTTGAAGGGTGGAAGGAGATGAAGGGTTGGTTTTCGTGAAACATATGGTTGAAGGAGATTCTATGTGTTGTTGTGTTAGACACTGAATGAAAGATTCTGTTGTTGGTTCTGCCAATGATGCAGAAACATGTAGAAGAAACAAAATAATAGAAATTGGTTTTGGAATTGCCATTGGTGGGTTTTGTTTTGTGAGTTTCTGTAACGAAGTATTGAAAGTGTGCGGTTTTTATAGTGTGTTCTTGTTTTCCATTGGTGAGAGGAGAGACTGAGTGAACCCTGAATTGAGTTGTCCCAAATTGAAGTTGGGTGGGGGTGAGGGTATAATAGGTACTAAACATTTCATTTAGGTGACATGACAGTCCATATATGCAAAAAACCCATATCAGAGTTGCCACATGTGTTACAATGTGCCAAATCAGCTTAAAATCAAGGTCAGGACATCAATGGATAAAAAACATTTTGCAAAGACCTTTTTAATTTTTTTTTTGCAAGGACTAAAATGGATATTTATGTTTTTTTTTCATGTCCAAATCCGAAAAGGAGTTCCATTTCCGGGTTAGAACTAGAACGAAAGCGAGGCGGCGTAGGTTTATGAAGGGTTTAAAGGCTGCGGCTACTTCTTCGTACTACTTCTCCATCTTCCACAGATAGATCTTCCCACTTGTAATTTTTCATACTTTCTTGGGAAAATCTCATTACTTTCTCATGTCCCCAAACACCTTTAACCTTCAACGTCAATTGCTCGCTTGAATCTACAAAATGTGGACCAACTTAATCAAGCGAGCTTCCTCAAGGAATTTCAACTTCATTTTCTCTTCTTCTATTTCACTGAGATTTTCTCACCACTCGAATATTCAGAGGCACCCATTAATGGGTTTCAATCAAGTTGGAAAATTTACATCGGAAAATCAATTGGGTCGATCCAAGTTTCGGTTTTCTGAAGACCCATTTTTGAAAAACGTTATTAGGGGTTATGCTAGTGTTGCTGAAGCAATTGAATCAACTGATACAGAAGATGATTGTTCTGGTTCTGACGAGGTTCAAAAGTTGTTAGATGAAATGGTGAAAGAAGAGAAGAGAAAATCTCAATTGGAACAACAAAAGAATGTTGGTGCAGGAGTTGCTAGTTATAAATACAAAATGCTTAAGAAGAGACAGATAAAGATGGAGACTGAGGCTTGGGAAGCAGCAGCAAGAGAGTATCAGGAATTGTTGGAAGATATGCGTGAACAGAAACTTGCACCTAATTTGCCTTATATGAAGTCATTGTTTCTTGGGTGGTTTGAGCCTTTAAAAAATGCAATTGTTGCTGATCAAGATCTTTGTAAAGATACTAAGAATAGGAAGAGTCATTCTCCTTATTTTAATGAGTTGCCTGCTGAGATGATGGCTGTGATCACCATGCATAAGTTGATGGGGTTGTTGATGACTAATAGTAATGGTGTTGGCAGTGCTAGGGTTGTCCAAGCTGCTGTTCAAATTGGTGAAGCCATTGAACAAGAGGTATAGCGATTTTTTGTATAATATATGTGACTTCAAATGAATGAAATGGATTAGTGCCTTGTTTTGATACACAACTCAACTAAGCACATATAGCGTAGGCGGTTGTAAGCTATTTCTATTATTTTCTCTAATAAAATATAGAGTAAAGACAAACTGTTTTCATATAAGTTATAAGTTGTTTTCATAAGCTATTCTGGAGTCTTGAAGGTATAAGTTGAAAACAACATATGAATATGTTATAAGGTGAGTCCATAAGTTCTCCCAAACAGCCCAAATAATCCAATCGAAACAAGCTCTAGTTTTATGAACTCAATCATATGCGGTTTGTTCTCCTATGCAATTGTGTTCAATGTAATGATTTTCTGCTTTATTTCCTATATATTTCCTTGGTCAATTGCCTTGGTTTGGTGTTAAAAAGGGAATCGACTGCTCACATCACTAGCTGAACTCTAAAAGCCTTTTCTTCTGATTGAAACACATAGTTTACCATTTAATTAAGCTAATTTATATGGATCCTTCCAGTAATCTAGCATGTTATGAATGATGTTTTTAAAGTCATGTAATGTCACTCAAATGCTAATTTTCTGGTGAAGACAATAGTTAATGAGTGTTTCAGTGGTCAGTTGAATTTGGGTTCAGTACATAATGGGATCATATCCAGGTTTTTATATAATGTTACTTCCACAAATTCATAACATTCAGGTGTTCATTAACTGAAATTCTACCCTTATATGTGGGTCAGGCTAGGATATTCTGGTTTTTGGAAAAGACAAAAGAGAAGGAAACAGCCACTGACAAATTTGATGATGGCAAACTGCCTGAAGAGAAAGAGAAGCTGGAAAAAGACCAAAAACGACTTAGGAAAAAACTCACTAGTTTAATAAAAAAACAGAAAAAGCAACAAGCATTGGGGATAGTTCGGCAACGAGATGATTGGAAGCCTTGGGGACAGGAGTCTCAAGTAAAGGTTTGTAATGTTTTTATACTACTTATATAAATATAAACAAGGAGGGTTTCTTTTTGTTTTGTTACAATATAGTTTGTGCACATTACAGGTTGGTTCTCGATTGATACAAATGTTAATAGAAACAGCCTACATACAACTACCTGACAATCAATTTGGAGATGGTCCACCAGAAATTCACCCTGCATTTAAGCATACTCTCAAGCAAATTACATCTGATTCACAGTGAGATCAGTAGAACTCTTTCACATTCATTATCTATAAATTTAAACATTTTTTGATTTATTGAATAATGTTTACTTTTTACTTGATTATTAGGGGTAGTAGTAGGAGATATGGTGTTATTGAATGTGACCCTCTGATTCAAAAGGGCCTTGAAAAGACTGTAAGTGAGCTATTATCCTCCAAGGATTGTTCCTACTTGAATTCATGTTCACATTTCTTTTAGTATAACTGAACACATTTGTTGGGGTTATATACTTTAGAGCTTGGTTGATAATTTTTACGTTCAGCAATACATTTGCTTTCTCATGCTTATATTCGCGTGTTTACATTAACAGGCCAGACATATGGTCATCCCGTACATGCCAATGTTGGTTCCTCCTACTAACTGGACAGGGTATGGCTTAGTTTTATTGTTTCAAGTCTTCAAAAATTATTCCCATGTATTTTTATTCCCTTCAATGTTAGCTTAGTTCTATTGTTCTAAGTTTGGCCTTTACTCAACCAACTATAACTTTCCACTCCCATCCCATTTTACCACATTTGATTTTTCAAATTGTTTTAAGTTACTTCAATTTTAAAAATATTCTTAGGAGTCTTAAAAGCTTGCCAAACATGTTATGGTAATAATATTCTTAAGAAAGTGATTTTTGTACGTCAAAACGAACACACCCCGAGTTCTTTCACCAATCATTAATTTTCTTAGAAATATTGCAATTTTTTGGCAGGTATGACAAAGGAGCATACTTCTTTTTGCCATCATATGTTATGAGAACACATGGAGCTAAGCAGCAACGTGAAGCTGTTAAAAGGGCTCCCAATGGTCAACTTGACCCTATTTTTGAGGTTGGAACTTTTTTAGTGTTTGTGCATTTGTTTCCCGTTCATGGTCCCAAGTTAATTGTTCTCGAAATAATTCCAGTATTGTATTGTGCTTAGGCCCTTAATACTCTTGGCAATACCAAATGGAGGATAAACAAAAGGGTACTCAGTGTGATAGATCAAATATGGGCTAATGGAGGCCAGCTGGCCGACTTGGTGGATCAAGAAGATGTGTGTACCAGAAATCTTATCTGACTCCAAATTAGCTATCTTATCTATGCGCCCCTTTCCATTCTAATAATACTTCATCATTTCCATTTTCCAATAGTTTTTTGATTAACTTATCTTTTTCATCTAAAGATTCCCCATCCAGAGGAACCAGACACAGAAGATGAAGCGGAAATCCGAAAATGGAGATGGAAAATTAAAACTGTCAAAAAGGAGAATAATGAGAGACATTCACAGCGGTGTGACATAGAACTTAAACTTGCTGTAAGAAGCCTTCTAATCCTAAATAGATTGAGTTATATATCACATGTTTTCTATATGAGGTTTTATATCTTCATTTTTGCATTGGCCTTTTGCCTATAGGTTGCACGAAAGATGAAGGATGAAGAAGGCTTCTACTATCCTCACAATCTTGATTTCCGAGGGCGTGCTTATCCCATGCACCCTTATTTGAACCATCTTGGTTCTGATCTATGTCGAGGCATACTTGAGTTTGCAGATGGACGCCCTTTGGGGAAGTCAGGCTTGCAATGGTTGAAAATACATATCGCAAATTTGTATGGTGGCGGTGTGGACAAGTTAAGTTATGATGGTCGGATAACATTTACTGAGAACCACCTGGATGATATATTCGATTCTGCGGACAAGCCTCTTGAAGGAAAGCGGTGGTGGTTGCAAGCAGAGGATCCTTTTCAGTGCTTGGCAGCATGTATCAATCTCTCTGAAGCATTGAGAAGTCCCACTCCCGAGACCACCATTTCTTATACGCCTGTGCACCAGGTATCTTCTTGCATCCCAAAATAGTACTGTTCTGATTTTTCCTAGTTACTCAACCTGACATGTATATTGATGAGAGCATGATCCATGCTTTAGTATTTCTTTTTCATTTCAATTTCTGTTTTCTTATGCTTGCTATAGGATGGTTCGTGCAATGGCTTACAACACTATGCAGCACTAGGTAGGGACAAGGTAATACAAACAACAATTTTTCCTCTTCTTGTTCTATTGTTAAATTTTATTGTTTTTGCTTTATGTGTTTTGAATCTGGTGGAAGTTCCTTATGAGTTTAATAAATTTTATTCGGATGGTTCGTTTATGGAATAATCAAGCCTTTTACGAAACTAGTTTGGTTTTGGAAACTCCTTGTGATCTTGTATGTGATAATGACTTCATTTGTTGCATTGGGTTAGAATTTAGTTTTGGTTGAAAGTCTTAAAATATTCAGTACCTATTAATTTTACGTTTTTTTATTTATTTTGTCTCAAGTGCTCAGATGGCTGCTAGAAACTGAAACCAAGAAAAAACATTATCTAATCATTTACGTACTCTTTTCAAAACTACATTTTTCATTCATAAAAATCGTATATGCTCTTAGCCTCTAACATATGGTGGACTGATTTTATGCTATTTTCGCTTGGCAAAACCGTCTTTTCACTCTCTATCCATTATGCCTTTCCACCAATTTCTTGCATTTTTTCCTTTTGAAGTTGGGAGCCGCTGCAGTCAATCTTGTTGGAGGAGACAAGCCTGCTGATGTTTATTCAGGAATTGCCGCCAGGTAATTATGACAGTGCCTTCATGCGATTATACATACATGACTGAACTAATTGATGCCTGGTTTATGGCACAAGGACTATAATTTCTTCTCTTCTCTCAATAAGCTTAGAGGCCTTATGAAACAGAGCCTTAGTGAAAGCATTTGCTAGCTGGTCATTTGAATTAACAAAGTGAGTGGTGATTTCTCCAGCTAGGATATTTTCTCTAATCAAATGGTCATCTATCTAATTGTTTTGTTCTTCTCATGGAACACGGTGTTTCATGCAATATGAATTTCAGCTTAATCTTCACAAATAAGTGTCATTTGTCTAACATCGCGGAATTTGAGTTCTTGAAGTAATTTTTGAGTTTGTAACCACCGCTCCGTACTCTACTTCGACACCTGTTTTTGCTACAACTTTTGTTATTTACTTTTCCTAGCTACTAGGTTACACCTAGTGAACACATATCCAGAAATGGATCTCCTTTCAGTTTGAGAACTTTCCCTATCAGCATGAGTAGCTGACAAATCGAGTATGTCCTTTGTTTGTCCTAGGGTTAATGTTTTGATGTCTTTCAATTTGGTTTTGTGATGTAGAGTACTTGAAATCATGAAAAGAGATGCAGAGAAAGATCCCCAAACTAATCCAAATGCGTTGCATGCCAGGCGTTTGATAAGCCAGGTTTGATTTAACTTTCATGTTTTAAAACATTGTTTATTTTTTTATTGGATGTTTTCTTTTTGTGGAATATTCAAAAGTAGAACCAGGGGACTTTTAGACCTATGGTAAATAATAATATTGCTGATTTGTCTGACACGAGTTGTGCATGAAGTGGCGTTTATTTTTTCATTTCGGTTGTGAAATCACGTTTGTATATGTCAAGTTAGTTTTTAATCATCTAAACACATCATGATTGACAACATTAGGTCGACCGGAAGTTGGTGAAGCAGACAGTTATGACATCAGTATATGGAGTGACTTATATCGGGGCCAGGGATCAGATCAAGAGGAGACTAAAGGAGCGTTGTGCCATTGAGGATGAGTCAGAGCTGTTTGGTGCTGCCTGCTATGCAGCAAAAGTAAGAGAAGTTGATTAGCTAGAGTTGTAAGTGGACTCTATTTTATTATTTATTTTACTTATTATTCAATGTTTTGTAGACGACTCTCACCGCCTTAGAAGAGATGTTTGAGGCTGCAAGAAGTATTATGGGTTGGCTAGGTGATTGCGCAAAGGTATAGTAAATTTCAGTTGATTAACATTACTTAAAATATGGCTACTGTGAAGAAAAAGGCTAACATGATTTTCCACAGCTATTTATTGTCTTGTGACTACCCTAATATACAGTTCTTTGTTGTTGATAATTTTGTTTTAATTAAATACTTGTTTGAATATTCCCTCCGTTAGACTCGGTATAATCCAAGTCAAGCCGGGTGGACCATATAAGTTGGAAAAGCTCTCCCAATGTCTATTACTCCATTCACAAGACTTGAATTCCAAGATTTTGCTTAAGGGGAACTAACCTCCTTGCTACTTGGACCAACCTGTGTTGGTACCATATTAGTATTAAATTATTAATGGTTAATTGATTTGAAATGAAATGTTCAAATTATTAGATTAATATTCATTAATCTAAATAGAATGCTTTGTATTAAGCTTACATTATTTCTAAACAAAACTGAGGCTAGTATCCGAGTTTACTATTATTAATATTATTCCATCAAATTAATATTCATATATCCTTCATTAATCTGAAAGAAATGCTTCTTATTAAATTTACATTATTTCTAAAAAAATTGAGACTAGTATCCGAGTATACCATTATAAATATTATTGTAGTGGCAGATTAATATATTTTAATAATATTCAAATAGAAACATAATCTCCTTTTTTTCTCTTTCTTTGACTAAACGTATTAATAATAGCACCATTATTAAGAGTATTATTATTTACTAATATCAACATAGAGAATTTAGTATTCTATGTCGTACCAATTTCAGCTACAACTTGTTTAGAGAATTATTTTAATGGAGGGAAGGTGAAGATACCATTAGGGGGACTGTAAGATTTTTTTTCCCAAAAACAAAAAATAATGCAAAAAAGAAACATAGAAGTTGATTTTCCAGTCTGTAGAAGTTTGTGGCCACCAACACTCAGTTATCAGTTATTTGTTAACAGTATCTTCTCAAAGGCGAAGTTTTTCTTTCTCTCTTGGGATGAAAACTCTTATTTCACACTTCTTCTATCCTTAGTTGCTTAGATGTCTCCCATATATTAGCCAAATGTAATGCTAAAGGCATATAAATCCCCCAACAGTTTTGAGATGTCCTTGAGGATCTACTAAAAGAGACAAAGTAATTTATGTGATGTTTTTTTCATAGATTGTACACATTATTGCGCATTTTCATTTCACTCAGTTATTTTGGGCATGTTTTGCATGATCTATCTATTTTTATGGACCACTTATGCCGCATGTCTTGATGTTGATTATGCTTTGGACCTGTATAACAACTCGATTATGGTAACGGTTGAATTTTGAACATGGAGTAGGTGATAGCTTCCACAAACCAAGCAGTGAGATGGACCACTCCCCTTGGGCTTCCTGTAGTACAACCTTACCGACAACTGGGAAGACATCTTGTAATTTTCTTAGCTGTAGCCTAATTTTTGCCTTACTTTTTTCCTTTCGTTGTTTTGTTATTTCTACTAGTCAAGTAATCCAGCAGTAGTTGACATATTTCTGTCACAAATGGAAAATTTGGATTTGATGCAGATCAAGACATCCCTTCAGGTTTTGACATTACAACGAGAGACTGACAAGGTAACTATTGATTTGATCAAAATTGATCTACCATGTACTAAAATTTCTTATTTTCTTTGAATTTAATGTATAGTTCTGTTTGAATTCATCACGAAGTTTTGTATGGCTGAATAAGATATCATATTTCGTATAATGCATGATGCATCACAGCCTCTGATCAGGACTCGTTCCGATTTTGATGAACTGAGTTCCATTATCCAATTCCTTTTCGCAAAGCTTGGGACTTGTTATGTAACAGAGTAAAAAATATAAAAATAATGGCTGAATGAGTTTTGTTAAATATTAAACAAAAAACATCTTGTTTGAATTAGCATAGATTAAGAATGCTTTTGGTTTAACTTCAAGTTGAATGGCACATTTCATACTTATATTACAGGTCATGGTTAAAAGGCAGAGAACAGCTTTTCCACCGAATTTTGTTCACTCTCTTGATGGTTCTCACATGATGATGACTGCAGTTGCTTGTAAAAAAGCAGGCTTGGACTTTGCAGGTGCTTACTGGTTTATTAACAACGCGCACATTCACAGTCACGTATTGTTTGTGATTTCTTCTTTGTATTAGGAATTCAATTTTTTTAAATCTATGCTTAATTGTAGGGGTCCATGATTCATACTGGACACATGCATGCGACGTTGATGAAATGAACAGGATACTCAGGGAAAAGTTTGTTGAACTCTACGACGCTCCAATCTTGGAAAATGTAAAGTAACTTGTATCTTCATTTAGACAAGCTTCTATGATTTAGATAATAAATGTCATTTGATGATCCTGTTTTCGGTGCTTTTCCTTCTTTTCCAGCATTGTGTTAAATATGCCATTTAAATAAGTGACATGGACATACCTTATTGCCTAGGATGAAGCAGTTTCCTTGAACCTATTCTGACATTATCATGATCTCTTTCCTTTTATAAACTAACTTGTTATCATTGAATCCTCCTTTCTCTTTGGATTCCCATTCAGTAATGAACTTAATCATAACCTTTGTATTCATAAGTCTGTTTTCTGCTATAAGTTTGATGCATTTTGGGATTGCATAGAGAATTTCTGGTATATCTTGTATCATTTAACCTACCCCTTTTTATTTTTTTTGGTTTCTTCAGATGCATGTTGCTTTTGAATTAATTTATTTTACTTATTATTTACAAAGAATAGACTTGCCATTGGATACCAAATGATGTTGCTGTTTAATCATGAACGCAGTTATTGGAAAACTTCAACAAGAGTTTTCCCACATTGAACTTTCCTCCTTTGCCGGAACGGGGAGACTTCGATCTTCGAGAGGTTTTGGTGTCTCCCTACTTTTTCAACTAGACTGCTGAAAAACTGAAGTTGCTTATCCAGTGGAGTTAACTCCAACGTGATGAAATTTGTAATATATCTCCAAGAACAGACATTGGAACAGAAAGAAGTGCGCAAAGCAAGATCTTGATTGTCAAATTAATATCCTACTTCTTAGCTGGAACTCCAGATTACTTCCAGGTCCACTTTATAAGATATGAGAAATATTGGGATCTAACTTGGGTATTTTGTCATTGAAAAGAAAGAAGGTGGCGAATATTGCTTTTACAAATTGATTTATAATTCGGCTTGGATCAGTTACGCAAAGCGAGACGGTTCGGCGTATACAGCAGCCAATCTGTTTTTGTCCATGGTTGGTGTAACAAAGAATAATAAAAGGATAGACTCATAGAAGAACTGGGAAGCATTGAAGGTGATTTTGGGTACTCCAGTCTCATTGGCTTTCCCTTTTTCAAAGCAGGGTTTTGCTTTTTGTATACTTAGCATTTTATTTCTTTCTTTTTGGGGCAGTGGAGGGGGAAATAGAAGCATGTGTAGCAATTATGTCATGGTTTCTGTATTATTTGTTCTCAACTTTTCTCATACTGGTTCTCCATTGTTTGAATTAACATATATGTAAAAGTAAATATTACCAATAAAAACGTTATTACCTCAAGTTGTAACATTGTGTGCTGCCATTTTTGTTTGTTCATTACTTTATTGATTTGGACTTTGGACAAAATATATGTGGTGAATAAAAAATTACAAGTTTTTCAGGCATGGTGAAGTGAAAAAAATGGTAGTCAAAACTGATGATCATTGTGTATCTCACTGTAGACTTGCTACCTTCTGTACACATAAGAAACAAAAGATGTTTCTTAGTCTTCAACATAAGTAACAAACTATATTTATTTACTAAACGATTATTCTCAACTTTACGCCTATTTAAGTGATGTAACTAAATGTGGCATCATTAATTAGGAGTATAAATCATCATTTAATGAAAGACAATTTTGGAATGAAGCTAAACTTTTAGTCTTATTAAATGAGAATAGTTTATTTCAACCTCATTCATTGATCTATATAACTTTATGAGTTTTTTAATGTGTGTGATATTCTATACCTAAATATTCGGAGTAGTTTAAGAGGACATGGTTCATCGACCATGATTTGTTTTATATTCTTTTTAGGGAATTTGAATTATGACGAATCATGGAAGTTTCTTTCAGACTCCGAATTTGTCTGTCAAAAAAAAAACTCCAATTTTGATTCGTCTCCTAACCACAACTGTGTGGTAAAGCAATGTGTTGTGTGGATATTTGGAGCGTGAGTTTGAATCTGCAACGTTCCATTTTTCTCCTTCTCATCTTCTCATCCTTGTAACACCCCAATTCTACCCAATAATACTATAAATCAGAGTGCCGAATTTCAACATAAATATTGGAGTGCTACACTTACTTCCCAACACAAACAATATAATTCATTCATGGTAAATTCAATTTGAAGCAATCTTAACAATCCTTGTCCATTTGACAACTCAAAATCAACAATTTGCTTAATAGAAATAACTTCGAGTTCAACAAATATTGCAACCTAAATGATAAAGGAAAAAAAAACAACGTTCAATCCCCCCGAGTGTTACGTATCAGAGTGACGACACCGACTCAACTAAGGAAGGATCACCGCCTTCATTCACGACTACCTGCACGTTACCACATAGGGGTAACATTCAAACAGAAGGGGTGAGATATCGAACTATATAAGAGCATGTATGAAGAACAATATGATAGGTCAGGTACTATAGAATTACACATATCATCAATAAAATCCTCAATAGAGTCATCAATAGAATCATCAAAGTGCAATGCGGAATGCGACTCAACTGTGCATATGCATGTGGTACCATTGGAGCAAAACTCCCGTCGTAAAAATCGTCGTTGCCAGTAAATAGTGGCTCACAGGGCATAGCCCTCATCGTTCACGTCGTAAAGCAAATGCAAAGGGATGCGACACAATGTGAATGTACAAGTAACGCTAATCACAGTCACGCAATCGCACGACAACAACACCAAAACGTCATGGCGGCCATAGGCCTACAACTTACTATCTTTGCCAATAAATAGAGGCAAATCAACTTTTACAACTTCACCTGCAATTTACCACATTTTCGACAAGGTATTCAACGCAACAATTAACCACAACGGCAACTGTGGCAACAATATTGACAAAGCAGCAACATCAACAGTGCAAAACAGCAAGAATAGCAACAACACAGCAGCAAACATAACAGCAATGACAACAATAACAGCAAAACCGCAACAGCATTAACAGCAAAACATCAACAGCATTAACAGCAAAACAGCAACAGCATTAACAGCAAAACATCAACAGCATTAACAGCAAAACAGCAACAGTATTAACAGCAAAACAGCAACAGCATTAACAGCAAAACAGCAACAGCATTAACGTAACCATCAATTCAATTACGAAAATTATTTATAATTCTTACTAACGAGTTATCTATATTCCTATCATTTTTTTTTATTATAATAGTGAAAACCTTAATCCAACAAAATTACAATTCGATTTAATTAGAACTAACGACATAGGAATTCAAGCACACACGGTCAATTCATCAAACATTTCTCATACGATATATATATATATATATATATATATATATATATATATATATATATAACTACGCAACATACACAGAGGCAATCTATAATAAACCCCAAACCCCGCATACGATCCCTCATATACGCTATTATAGAATTCGAACCCACCCTTACCTCAACTATGGTGGCGCAAACTCCCTCCTAGTCTCGTTCCTCGATTCTCCGAATACGGCGACTCCCCTGCAATAGTAACGACGCGTGACGATCACGAACGTAGAGAATTGCAATGAAAATCAACCCTCCCAATCCAATCCTAGGCTAGAGCTCTTGAAAATTGAGGCTTTTGTGTAACTTAGAAGTGAGAGGAAGAAGGAGAAGAAGGGAAAAGAGGGCGGCTGCGCAAAAAGACCAGCCCTAGCGCATATTTGCGCTGTATTTATAAGGAGGAGTGGCGCACAAGCGCCTTCCTGCGCAAGTTGCGCACAGGACACGCTGCTAGGGTTGCGTGAGCGCTGCGCACTCGCGGTGCTAAGCCCAATGCTATTTTTAACTGGCCCACGACACGTGATTATCATCTAACTCATTTTCAACATAGCTACTACGCCCATAATTTCAATTCTTACAATTATCCTACGGCAATCCAACTTCGAAGTAATTTGATTAAATTTTAGGGCGTTACAATCCTCGCCATTTGTAGGACAAAAAAACTTTAAATCAAACATTGAAGTTTCATATAAGAAATAAATAATGGAATACGTATTACATTTGATGTATGAAAAAGATAGATTAGTTTAGAAGAACTTTCTGTCTTTGGTTAAGTAAAACAAGGATCTATATTCAAACTTTAAATTGTGAGTGGATGTTCTTTAAAATGTGAGTGGATGTTGAAAATCAACAAATTCCTCCCACTCACTCTCACTTATTATTAACATTCATGATTTAGATGCTTTAAATTTTTTATCAAATTGAACTACTCCCTTGTGAGTTTTTTTTTTTAGAATCTTGAACCATCATGGGTTGATGTAGTTGGTATATAACTGGGCCCTTAAGTAGTTCGATACCTAACCTATGCGTATGGAAGAGTATTTGTTAGGAGAGGTTAGTCCCCCATATCAAGAAATTAATCTGCTCACGGTTTGGGAATACCCTATGTTAACCCAACAATATTATATCAGAAATATCAATAGATAACCACATTCAGCATACTTAACCAAAAAGTTTGATTGGAATGACTCTTCTCTTCAAAACTAATCCAATCCAATTCATGAATGCTCTTACTACTTGATAAATGTTTAGAGAGATATAAATAATTCATGTATAATACAAACATAGGTGTCTGTATTTCATACAGTCTTCCAATTTGTTTTCTCTATAAAACACTATGCAAAGCGATCCTTGAAAAAGAGCATTCATGTATATTACAAACACAGGTTCATTCATTTATAAATAACTCATGAATAAATAATTCATGTATGAATAATTATTTATATGGTGAGTCTGCCATATCCGCATCTGCGTAGCCAACTATTTGAGTATGTCCTTTATTTTCATAAATACGACCTTTTTCCGAAGCACTTTTAATATACTTCAAGATTCGTATCACAGTATCCCTGTGATCTTGGCAATGAGAATTTAAGAATTGGCTTCCCAAGCTACCTGCAAATGAAATATCTGGATGAGTGACGGTGAGCTAGTTTAATTTCCCAATCAATCTCTTGTATCACTTTGGACCCGAATGGGGCACCCCCTGATTGGGTCGGAGTTTGACATTTGGATCTATAGGAGTGTCAACTAGTTTGGAATTCAATGAACCTGTTCTTTACCTTGCGAGAGGGGTACCTGCAAATACACTCTGATGCTCAAGTCAGTATTGAAAATTGTGGAGTATGCAAGAAATGGGTAATGCATATCTTTTGTGGCCATGTGAGCTAGTATTTATAGATATATGTGCCAGCTCTAAGCCGTTGGATCGATAAACTAGATGAACCTCTCATATTCATTCTTCATATAGCTCATTCATAGCCGATGTGCGACTAACAACTTACACTTGAATTTTCAATTTCTCCTCCCAAGTGTGTGAGTCACCCACATCACTATACTTGATCCAAACCAAGGGAGTACGGGGAGTCTGAATTCCAAACTAGTTGGGGAGTCCCCAACAAGTATCCCCCTCCTTATATAAAGCTGAAGTGCCAAAATATACATAAAAACTACTTTATGCTATACGTATATACGTATACAAATACGTAGTTAGAAAAAGTCAAAAAAAGGATTGGCATTTTGGTAGTTTTGACAATCAAATGAGGGCAAATAGATTCCATAAAAGACAAAAAAAGTAATGACATTTTCGTAGTTTTAATAAAAAAATTAGGACAATCATTTTGGGAAAAAGACAAACGTATAATGGCATTTTCTAGTTTTGACAACAAAATGAGGGAAAATATTTCCGGTAAAAGAAAAAAAAAGTAATGACATTTTTGTGGTTTTGATGAAAAATGAGAGCAATAATTTCGGGAAAAGGGCACAAAAAAACAGTAGCATTTTTGTAGCTTTGATAACAAATGAAGGCAATCATTTGTGGAAAAAGAAAAACATATGTAATGACATTTTTTTTGTGGTTTTGATAAATAAATAAGGGCAATCATATCCGGAAAAAGGCAAAAAGAAAGTAATTATATTTTTGTAGTTTTGATAAAAAAATGAGTGCAATCATTTACATATAAAAGTAAAAAGCAAAAAAATGTAATGACATATTTGTAGTTTTTATATATAAAAAAAAGATAAGTTATTTCGGGAAAAATGTAAAAATATGTAATGGTATTTTATGAAAATAGTTAAGATCCCATGCAGAGAGCATGGGTGAAAGTCTTTTTGGTTTAGAGCCATTGCTGGCTACCCACGCAGTGTCCCAACGCTTTCAACGAAGGACTAATCTGTGCTCGCGCGTAGAGACTCTTAACCATTGCTAGTTTATAGTTAATGAATGGTGCTAGAGCTCTATGAAAGTGCATACCCAAAAATGTATATGGAGTATATTAGTTGAAAACATAAAAAGGGTATCTTGACCTCGTTAAAGTATCATCAGATTATCTGAGAGTGTTGTCGCTACACTCTCTCAGATGAAGTGTACCGGAGATTTTTACAATTTTTAGATTTCAACATCTTCTGATATATTTTTATTTGATTTTTCTGAAAGCTTTTTGAAAACAAAATCATTTTTTGTAAGGATAATTTCTTTCACGTGTCAAACTTATCTGAGTTTGTCCCAGAGTTCTAGAAGTGTTTGTTGCATGTCTAAGCTGATAAAAAAAATAGTTGTTTGATAGGACCCATAGATCTAATGAGTGTCCAAACTAGGGGTGCCAGAAGGCGTGCAGGAGGAGCGACTGCGCTCAAAATTTTGAGGACATCAATTTTTTTATATGACACACACACACACATATATATATATATATATATTAGAAAAATATATGGTTAACAAACCTATTTTTTAAACAAAATTTAGACGGATCAAAAAAGTCTATCAATATTGACATCTATATCTATATATATAACATTTGACAATGCATCTCCATTAATGCATTGCCAAATGTCAATTTCTGGTTAAAAACATATTAATTACGTTTTCAAGGCCCCACATTTCATTAAGAATTTAATTGAAAATCAGAAAAATAAATAAATCTTATTTCAAATCTATCTATTTAAGAATAATCTCATTTATTATTTTAACACGTGTCAATTCCACAATCATTTAGCATTAAATCGCTTATTTAGAAAACTTCTAATGCACTCTGACTCCTATTTTGAAAACTTCTAATGTGCTCTTCACAATTATTTAGCACTAAATCTCTCTTTTTTAAAACTTCTAATGTACTCTTTGATTCTTATTTTGAAAACTTCTAATGTACTCTTCAATTGGTATTTCTCCTATAAATCGCCCATTGTCAAGTTATATTGCAAATATCACTCTCCACCATACTCAAAAAAATTATAGTATTACGTCATTTCTTTCCTTCCCAAATGAGGTTATTCTTATACCACCTGCATTATGTGTCATATTTCTTTCATTCCCAAATCTATATTTTAGCTTCTCCTCACAAAAAAATATTACTCTAATATTCGCCCCCAAACCATAACCACTATGTTTTTATTACCCAAAATTGTGATTATACTATGTATCATTGAGTTTCACTCCAAGTTTTGAAGAGGGAGTGCATTTCGAGTTGATTTTTAATTTATAATTTTATAATTTTTGTTTATAAAAAATACAAATTATATAAACACATTATTATTCATTTTAATTAGCTATAATATTATCAAATAACAATTCAATTTGATAATTGGCTATGGTGGTTGCTGCAATATCTGAATTAAAATTTAGTAGGATGGGTGGAAATTGATAGATAGCAAAAATGTTAAGGGCGAGAACTAAAAAATATTTAGGATTGATATTGAGGAATCTCTATTACAAGCACTATTTCGAAAGCTTCAAGTATCTTACGTAGTATTGACTGAAGGTTCTGCAAAACAAGTTGTGCAAGTGGAGCAAGTAAGGGATGAGAGACTGAGAGGTAGAAGACCCTGAGATAGAAGCATATTATATTGATATTGATGTGGATGCACACACTTTGTGCGTAGTAGCATGACGATAGTGAAACTTGGATTTCTTCTTTCACACACATCAATTCATGCTTATTTTAGTTGTATTGAGTGTTATGTTTCAATTATACACGGGTAGCTGTAAATAGAAATTGGAAACTTGGATTATATCTATTTTATTGGAATGTCTTATATGCCTTGGGTTTTTTGAGCCATAAAGTTCTCTTTTTTATTGAAACGTTTTATGAAATTTTCTTTTGCCTTTCATAAAAGAAATATAGTATCTGAGTCATAATTTTGCTTCTGAAAACAATTAAGATATGATATCATAATGATTTAAGATTTGAGATTGGAATTATAATATATTTATATGGAAGATGAGTCATTTGATTAAATCCCAGTTAGCATTCTTATCATTGTGTTTGCTTATTTCTTTTATTTAGTATTGGTTATGAGTGAGTTAAGGTGGATTTTTCTTAATTTTACGTTTATGTATGAAATTTTTACTATGGTTTCACAAAAACAAATATTATTGTCTTATTTTTTTATTAAGTGATTATAAATATTCGTTAAAGAGTTTGTTTGCGTATAAAATCCGAAAAATAATAAAATATAAAATTCATATTGCAAATAATTAAAAAGATTAAATTGAAGTAGGGCATTGATTTTTTTTTAATTACTGCTTACAAAAATCAGTAAATTTAATAAAATTCTTAAGAAAGTTTAATAAAATCAACATGACTTATAATATGTTGGTTTAGATGCTTCTCGATAATTGTAATCCAGAATAAACAAGAAGTTTAAGAAAATGTAGATAAAAAAGATTGGCAAAAAAAGTTATGAACTAAGATAATTAAGATAATAAATATATGATTTAGTAATTATACAAAAAATCGGTATAAAAAAATTATGCAAGAAGACATTTTAATATCTACAAAATTGTTTATCAGTATTTAGATTATATATTGTAAAAAATAAATTAGGGGAGCGAATACTTTATATGAAATAGCATTAATTTTTAAAGTATGGATAAATATTTCGAAGAAATTACAATTTAGTATCAATTTTTTTATAATGAATTTATATCTGAATATAATTTATATGTACTCTCGTCCTTAAAAATGTTGACATCTAAATATAATTTGTATGATCAAGTAACCATGTAGTATCCGTTTTATTATTAATACTTACTTTACTATAGAACCACAAATTTGGGTATTATTTTCATTTTTTGATAATAAAACAATAAATTTGATTTTTTTAGTAAAAAAAATTATGTTTTTTTAAAAAATAATCTATTGTCCACAAAATTTCTTCCCCACGCATACTACGAAGTACGAACCTATTGCATTTTTGTTCTGACAATTGCTGGCTACACACGAAGTGTCCCAACGCTTTCAACGAAAGACTAATCTGCACTCGTGCTTAGGATCAAATTTCGCACTAGCTAACATTGAATTTGTTTATTACGGGAATTGAACATGGGGAGCACACTGGGTCAACCCCGTGTGCCAGAGTAGATTAAGCCACTAGAACAACAGTGTTTGCTATACACCGTGCATTGCACAGACCTACATAGAATTTGTTTTTTGTTCTCACTTCTAATTATGAATACGTTTTCTTATGTATAAACATTTATTTAAAAAACTGCGATATTATGTTAAATCTAATTAGCAAGATTCTAATGTGATATTTTTGTTATTGTAATTATTATTATTATTCAGAAGTATTGTTATGTGACATAAATTATAATTGTTATGTGAAATCTTGACAACACGTGCACCATGAGCCACCCATGAAGTTTCTCATGCTCTCAATTGTTGACTTAGATGTAAATGACATAGACACTTTGATTGGAATGGAGGAGTTCTGTCATTAAAAGTTCCAAATGGTATGTAAGTGATGATTATTTTATCATCATCCGTGGCAATTGGAGATGTTTTATTTGGAACAATAGTTCACATCCCCTATTCTTTTTGGTTCTTTCTCCAAGTACCAAAATATTAATATAGTTTTGTACTATTATCCACTTATATTTTGAAATTATATTCTCTGTAGTTGTGCGAAATGTAGAACAATGCGTTGTTATTGCTTTTTGAAAAACAAATTCTTATAAACATTTGCGTATCATATATATTTATGCAAATATATCCATAATCTTCATTGTCTCTTTTTTAGGACTATCACTATAGAGTGAATATGAATTTATACATAAATGACATATTTTTATAAATAAGTAATAATGTATAGAGAGAAATACTTAAGCAAAGATTAATTAATTTTTTGAGTTGTTTTATTTGTCAAACTTTTAATAATTAAACCAATTGAAACATAATTATTTTGTGATGTTGATACTGCATATATTGTTTTTTATATTTAGAATTTATTTTATATTTCTATTTTTTTATAAGCATTGTATCATTTCTATTTCGTATGAAGTTAAATTATTAATTAGTTTCTACTTTTTTTCTATTGAGAAAAAGTGAGATAGGAACACACAACCATTATATGAAGTTATATCATGTCCAGAAGTCTAACAAAATAAAGTGTCTTTTCATCCCTTTCCTTCTAAGCATCATGGGATTGAGGGCGAAAGCCCTTAGGTGGTGCCCAAGAGATTTCGCATTACATATTATTCAAAAAAATTATGTGCGTTTTGATAAAAGAAAGTATATGCGTGCAAATGTAGTGGTTACGTAGGATCACATATAAATATTCATAAGATTGTCAATTTAGATCTAATAATATTGATAATCGTTTTAAAAGATGATGTATACCCGTGCGAGCACGAGTCAATTATTCTAGTATCCATTATTCATAAATACATGTACACCTATTTTTGCTATAATTAATTATAAGCTTAAATATATGTTACCCTCCTGCAAATGTTGCCATTATCCATTTACCCCACAAAAAAAAACTTTTAAAAAATACATTACAAAATATAACATTATTCAGTTACCCCCTACAAAAATGTTGTCATTATCCATTTTATATTCTGTAGGGTAACAGGTATTTAAACCTTAATTATGTTGAAATTTTGGTTTGAACCTTTCAATATTAATGTAAACTTTGACATTTATTACATAATATGTTATCTTACTTGAGGTTGTATTAAAACAATTAATTTCAATATATATACGACTTATAAAAATACGGTCCCATATTCAATATTCGCACAGAGCACCCAAAATCTCAGGCACGACGTAGTCCATACATATGCCACTCAAGTATCGTGCATGTTATTGGGTAAAACAACATAGATAAATAAAATGAGTACAATCAGAACACAAGAATTTAATGTGGAAAACTCCAAAACTGGAGAAAAACCACTGTCTAATGACATTATGCGAGAATTTTTACAACACATAGACTTCTCTCAAGCACCCAATGGCCCGATTATACCCACACCCTTCGAAGAAAATATTCAACTACATCTCGCAACATCTAAAACAAGAGTATAAGAGAAAAACAAGTCAAATACAAATTTAAAGTGTCTTTGACTAGGGCATTTTGTAAAAGGAGAACTTGAGCCTATTATATATTGTCTTGATCTCCCTCTTCCTTCATAAAAATAAGCAATGTGGGACTTTTTCAAGATGCTCAATTTCAATCAACTCCAACAATCTCCACCTTGATTGTAATTAATACCCGGGACATTTTCCGCTTTCATTGTCTACGCTGACAATCATAGTTCAAAAGAACTACCATACTCCACCATCAAGAGTATGCTTCACTTGAAACTAAACCACTTCAAGAAGTTCTCTATGCCGAAAGTCATCGACATATATTCGTCAAGATGTTCACTTCCAATCAACTTCAACAATCTCCACATTGATTGTAATTGATACCCTATACATCTTTCTCTTTCATTGACTGCACCGACAATCATAGTTCAAAAGAACTATACTCTACCATAAAGAGTGTACTTTACTTGAAGCTAAAGCACTTCATAAATTTCTACATGTCCAAGGCCATCGATATAACGTACACACCTTGCAACAACCAATGCCTATGTGCTATTTTGCATCCACAAATGAAGCAGAAATCCGAAAATGGAAGTGGAAAATTAAATCCGTCAAAAAAGAGAATAATGAGACATTAACAGCAGTGTGAGAAACCTTCTAATCCTAAGTAGATTGACTTAGAAATCCCATGTTTTCTATATTAGGTGTCATATCTTCATTTTGCATTGACCTTTTTGTTGAATTTTTAACCCTTTAATATTGCTTTCACTGCAGGTGCAAAAACAAAAATGCGGAGCTGATCGAATCTGGAATATGGATACACTGACCCGGTTTCAGTATCTTGAGTATTTAAACGTCAACCCTAAATTTTCGACCACGTTTTCAAGAACTCTCTCTCTCTCTCCCTCTCTTCTTGTTTCTCTACCGTTCTCTCCTTGGTTTTGCACACAAATTGTTGCGAATTGAACTTCTCACTTACGAACAAGGGTTCTATTCTTGTTCGTTATTACAAAGCTAACCAACGCTTGTATCTTTCAATCGAGCTTCAGCAATGGCTACGCAGAGTATGAATTTCTCACAGTTTTTCCTCTTTTATTTTTGTTTGATTCAGAACCCGAATTCTGAATATTGATGTTCGTAGGTTACTAAGAGTACTCAAAAGCTTTCAGAAACACAAACAAAGTTAAAATCACAACCTCTTGTGTCTTTTCCTTTATTTCTTTGTTTAACTGAACAAACCCTAACTTTACTTTCGTTTTTTCCTACTCCATGTATCTGTTTGACTGTTCGTGATGATCAACCAAATACTTGGAACCTGTAGAACGTCACACATGACTCTAGAAGGTAATTTCACACCCTCTTCAGTATCTTTCTTTACGATATACTTATTTCAGTCACAGAAATAAGACCACTAACTTTTTTTCTTTCTCTATTGTGAGGTCTTCAACCAATTTGAAGATATACAAAGCTTAGAAGAGAAGAGGACTCTAGTGTAAATGTAAAGAACAAAGCATAAGAGGAACTGAAGACAAAGAATGTAAAACTGTAAATTTCTTTATTGCAAAATTTCTCTGTATTACATCTGTATGTACAACTATGTATTTGTAAGCTTTCGCTGGGATTTAGCTGTTAGAGAGTTTCTTCACATACAAAGTCAGTTTGTTAGAAAGTGACAAACTAGTTAGTTAGAAAAATTGTTTTTCCAACTAAATGTCAAGGACATTTCAGACATTCTATTAAACTAACTGTCAAAATTTTGAAGTGACCGCCGTTAGAGGGTATTTTTAGGGTTTTGCTTAAAACCTAATACTTTTGCCTATAGGTGTGAGCCTTTGAAAAAGTTCAGAAAGAAAAAGTGTGTGTGCCTTTGAAAAAATTTGTAAGGAATGTTTGATAAGCCCCGGGAAAATTTTATACTAGTTTTTTATATATTTTTTTGGTTACACTAGTTTATCATATATAAGTACATGTAATGAATTCATCATATGTTGTTCCTCTCTCTAGAATAGAAATTATGATTTCTACCGTTAACTTACACGATTAAATGGAGGTTCTACTGTCGAGATTAAAGTGCAATCAATGAAAGTATGATTTGAGAGGCTTTACGTATGTCGAAGAATATGACATCCATAAAACATAAGAGAGAAAAGTCTAAATAACATTCATTGATCAAAGTAGAAGTAATACAAAATGAGAAAAGTTTTTTAAAATAATTACAGCAAGCCTATTTACAGCAAGCCTATTTAATATCATCCATTGGATAAATCGGGTGATCCAAAACGTGCCACACGTCCCTTTTCTTTTAAAAAACTCAGTAAAACAAAACAACTACACACCTCTCACACGATCAAGCCTTCAACTCCAACACCCCATATTCCTACCGCCGGCTCACCGCTTCGGCCGTCACACCACCCATCGTTCCTACCACTGCCTCACTGCTCCGGTCGTCGCACCACCTACTGCCCACGCATCCTCCCTATCTCCGCCACGGTAAAGGTGTCGCCCGCTGTGAGTTGATGGATAGGTGGATAAAAGACACGACAAATGCCCAAAAAAATGAAATACTTGATAATCATTCTAGTGAGTTGGAGAAAGAACAAAAAGAAGGAAATGAAGAAATATCATACACTGACACGATAAAGGACTCGGTATCAATATCATCCCGAGGTGATTTTTTCACAAACGATGATGGTAGAGTTGAAAAAGTTTCAAAAGATACTAAACGGAAGGTTAAAGTGAATCCTTCAATCGCGAATCAAGGGAGCTATAAGCTCAAATAAATCCAAACAACAAATATTCTCATCTTCATTTGCATTTTAGGTTAACTTTCTTCTTTTACAAATACCATTGTCTTGAAAGAGATAATTTCACAAGCATTTGGGAATTATTTTCAAGACTAACAAACAAATGCTCAATCATCTAGAACTTTAGCATCAGCACCATGTTTTGCTGAGGTGCTTGGACCAATATTAACAGCAATTAACAAGACAATGGGTGGTGCGACAACGATTGGAGACAGGGCAACGTGGCGACCGAAGCAGGGGTGGTGCGGCGGCCAGAGGGATGAGGTAGAAGTAGGAACATGAGGTGGTGGAGTTGAAGTCTCGTTTGTATGGGTGGTTTTGTATTACATAGTTTTTTAAAAATAAAAGTGGACATGTGGCACGTTTTGGGTCACCCGATTTATCCAACGGTTGATATCAAAATGAAAGCAGCAAGGTACCGTTTCTTCAAGTCACTGAATCGGCTCCCCTATTTATAGGCACTCACTAACTACTAACAAACTATAAATAGTCCCCTACAAGGTAGAAAATATTCACAACACTTATAGCTTGGGATGAACAATACAAAGGTATATCAAGTCAAAGAAAAATTACAATGAGAGATACTAGAAAAACATTGCAGAAATCAAAGCCATAGGGAAAAGCTTAACCAACAAGTAGAAGCTACAATTCAATGCTATAACCACTCGCAGAGGAAGCAACAAAAACTTAACCAACAAGTAGAAGTCACAACTCAATGCTATAACCACTCCAAGAAGCAACAAAAACTTAACCATCAAGTAGAAGCTGCACCTTAATGCTATAACAATTTAAAGGAAGCACCGATGCTTAACCATCAAGTACGAGCTTCCTTAATTTCATCGGTGAAGAGATTGATGGATAGGTGGATAAAAGACACAACAAATGTCCAAGAACAAGACACATGTAACTCACTGTTAGCCTGTAATTTCGACAGGCTTCATTAAAGATGGTCAACAAGGCCTGACTTATATTTATTTCACAAAGACCAAATTATTTCGACAGAGAAAATGGTCATGCGCAAGGTAAACTCGACAAGTTTCCAGGGAAGCAAAAGCAAGAGAGAGGAAAATGGACACAGGTTTTCGACAGACAGAAAACAGAGCAGTTATGCGCTGAAGACTAGCAGTTGGTCGAAGCGTGATAGAGCGGTTTTGGTCGAAAATAGGAGCAGTTACTTGGTCGAAAGTAGGAGCAGTTACTTATTTTCAAATTGCTAGGCGGTTACTGAGTTTAGTTTTTCCCCCTCTTTTCCTTTGTATAAATAACTGTTTCTGAGAAGAAACAGGGGTCGCAAATGACAATACACAATCCGATTCCTGAAACTCTAACTTCCAAGCCAGAGCGAAAAACGAGTGGAAGAATCGCTGTGCGTGATCGTGTACCACTTTTATGATTCAATGCAATTTATTTGTCTGTTCTTTACAATTCCTGCACCAATTACTGCTTCTTTTCTTTTCAATTCTGTTAATCATTTGCAAATCGTCCCTTTTCTACATTTTCTGAAACACAAACCACGCGCAATTCAAAGGCAATTGCTTTGAGATTTTTCTAGTTTGATCTCACAAACCTTCTAATAAAACTAGTGATTGTTTGCTAAAAACACCAGCAAACAAATTGGCACGCCCGGTGGGACTTTGCCTTTGATTTTGTTCATTTTCGTACTCTCTTATTTGTATTCGCTGTTGTATGCACTTAAGAAGTGGTAAAATGGTTCGTTCTAGTATGAATAATGCGTCTAGTTCCAACCCTGTGGTTTCACAAGGGCAAGGAACAACAATGGATTCTGCAAACATTAGCGCAGGACCATCATCGTCGATAACCGTTCCTTCATTATCAATGACTAATGTTGATTCAACGCAGTCAGAAATGGTATCTTTGCCTATGTCTTTGCCGTTAAGTGCAGGGCTTCGTAGCCCTTACATGGCAATGGGAAACGGTTTAGACCCACGTTTGAATAACGTGCATTTACCCCCATTTCCTTTGGGAATGTATGGCATGCCTACTGGAATGCCACATATTTCGACCTTTTCCCCTACACATGTCTCTTCTGAGAGCGTATTTGGTCGAAATCCCCCAGCATTAACCAATACGTCTTTGTTGGCCTTAAGACAGCAAGTAGACGAGAGTAATCACGATATGGTTAATATGCTTACCCAACAAATTGGTACAGTTTTCAATCCATTGATTCAAAATACCAATAACAGTTACCAAATGTTGGCAAATCAGATGAGTAGGATTGCAGACTTCTTTGGGGTTCCAGCGGTTAATAATAGGCAAGTTCCTATTATTGCGGGTAATGCGTCGCCAGTTAACCCCCAAGAAGCAGTTGCAGTCGAAGCGTCCACAACTGTAGGCGAACTACAAGGGGCAGTAAACCACGTCCCTGAAGTAGTTTTGGTAAATAGACACCAGAACGCTGATGAAGTTGTTCGACAAGTGCAACAACACAATGTTGGCGCAGAAAACAATATAGCTACTTTAGTCGAAACTATTTTGGCGCAAAATGGCCTTAACATAGGTTTACAAAGGCCTAACTTCGTATCACCATTATGTGAATATGTGTTACAAACTGAGTTACCAAGGGGATGGAAAGTTCCCAAGTTTACTAAGTTTGGTGGTGATACAAATGAGTCCACAGTCGAACACATTGCTCGTTTCTTGACTGAGGCTGGGGACTTAGCACAAAATGAGAATTTGAAGATGAAATACTTTCCAAATTCTCTAACTAAAAATGCTTTCACTTGGTTCACGACCTTACCCCCTGGTTCTATGTTCACGTGGGGGCAATTAGAAAAGGCATTCCATGCACAGTTTTACATGGGCCAGTCGAAAATTAGTCTTAAAGAATTGGCTAGTGTTCGGCGCAAAATGCCTGAAACTATTGATAATTACTTAAACAGATTTAGGCTGTTGAAGTCTCGTTGCTTCACACAAGTCCCTGAACATGAGCTCGTCGAAATGGCTGCTGGTGGCCTTGATTACTCAATTAGAAAGAAATTAGACACATCTCATTTGCGAGATATGGCTCATTTGGCTGATAGAGTTCGACAAGTTGAAAGGCTTAGAGAGGAAAAATCTAGGTCGAATAGGTATCATAAAAAAGAAAAAGTGGCATATGTCGAAGAAGAATTCGACGTTACATATAGTAATGTTGAAGAAGAGGAGATAGACGTGGCTGAACTTAAGCCTGGTCCTCCTTATACCTGTAAATTATTAAGGCCTGCGAATGGGAATAACCCTGTAGAGCCTAGGAATGATAGATTTATGCCTAAGACTTATACTTTTGATGTTACTAAATGTGATGAAATTTTTGATCTTTTAGTAACTGATGGTCAAATATTAGTGCCTAAAGGCCTTAAAATACCAACTCTTGACCAAAGAAAGAAAAAGGGTTATTGTAAGTTCCATAATTTTTTGGGACATAACACTGACCGTTGTGTGCTCTTCAGGGATATTGTGCAAAAAGCAGTTGACGAAGGAAGACTCAAATTTGCTGATAAGAAAATGAAAGCTCCTATGCAGATTGATGTTGATCCGTTGCCTAAGGCTGAAGCTATGTATTCTGAACCTGTCAAAGCTGATGTAGGCATGGTGGATGCTCAAATGGCAGACCCTCCTAAGTGTGTTAAGACTGCCACCGAAAAATTAAAAGGTTTTATGTATGCTGAAGGTAAGAAACAGGAAGTGACCCTAAAAGAATATGATGGGAAGATACATGCTGTGTATCCAAAGGCTGAGGAAGAATTGATAGATTTCCTCAATCGGTGTAAGTGGAATAACTCTGAAGTTATGCTTTGCCCAAGGTGCAGCGCTGTCTTCGACAAAGAAGCAGCTAAAGCGGTCGAAGGTTATCAGGATCAACAACAACGTAAAAGAAAATGGCTTGATAACAGGCCGAAATTTGACTTTGCAAAAGGAGATCTTCCTGGCTATAAGGCTAATGTGTCGACAAAGCCTTCAACAAGCAAACGACAATTTGCTAAGGAGAAGTCCTCCGCGAAAGGGTATTTGAAGCTGTCAACAAATAAATCCTTTGTCCCAAGTGCTAGTGCTCCTGTCGAAGCGTGGGTACCCAATAATCAACATGCTAAAGCTGTCAAGCCAGGTACTGATGCTGTTAAGTTTAATTATAAGAATAACTATAAGGGTAAGAACCCCATGACTAGAACACAGTGGCGTCGTTACCAAAGACAACAGAAGAAGAAGGCACACTTTGACATTAACCAGGTTCCAAGTCATTTGGCTAATAATCAAGCTCCACGCAGCATAATAGTGGCGAAGAGTGAGGTTCACAAAGCTGAAGTTGCCACAAAGAGGAATGCTGATGTTGCTAGTCTTGTGTGTGCAGCGAATAAGGCCAAAGGCAAGGCTGTAGTAACAGAAAAGCCAAGAAGGCCTGCCCTTGAAAGAATATTTCCTCCACTGTCAACAGTGAAAGAAAAGAATGCTGATTTCGACATGGATGAAGACATGGAGTCTGATTTTGATGATTCTGAAGATGATTTCGATGTTGTTTGCAATGTGGTATCAATACTGCCTCTTGAGTACGATGTTATCACAGTACCGAACGATGTTGAAGAGGATTTTACAGAGGATATGGCTCATCATAAGCCAATGTGTTACTATGTGATGAACAATGGTTGTGTCGAAGACCAAATGGCTACCTTCGAGAAGCCAGATATAAGTATGCAAAACCACTTGAAACCCCTGTATGTCCAAGCCAAAGTCAATGGTGTTGGAATTAACAAAGTGTTAGTGGATGGTGGAGCTGCAGTGAATTTAATGCCACATGGTCTTTTGAAGAAGATTGGTAAGTTCGACACTGACCTCAGGCCACATAATATTGTCTTAAGCAACTATGAAGGCAAAACTGGCCATTCTTTGGGGGCCATTGAGGTGGACTTAATCGTTGGTTCCATAAAGAGGACTACATTGTTCTTAGTGATAGCCTCTAAAGCGAATTTTAATTTACTCCTTGGTAGAGAGTGGATCCATGGAGTTGGTGCTGTCCCTTCAACTTTGCATCAACGTTTAGTAATGTGGAAGGAAGATGGTTTGGTAGAGTATGTTGAAGCCGATCAGAGCTACTTCCGTGCTGATGTGAACCAAGTTACCAAGGAAAATTTTGAGAAAAAAATGGCGAAGATTGCGCCATGTTCATCTTCTAATGAGGCATATGTTCCTGCGGATAATGTTTTTGCCTCAGTTCATCTTGACCCAAATTATGGTTTTGTTTGGGAAAGAGAAATAATGGGAGATGATAGTGTCTATCCTGATGGTGTTCTTCGACCAACGGGGTGGAACACTGGTTCTTGAAAATGTTCTTATGTCAGTGCCCAATGCTTGGGACAAAATTACGGCTTATATGGCCGAAAACAAGTTTAAAGCGGCTATGGAGGCCGAAATTATTCAACAAACAATGGCTGTCGAAGCCAGTGAGTTACACGAAGAAAATGGCATAGTCATAGATGAAAGACTTGACTGCATTTATGATGATGATCCATTAGGTTTTGAAAAGGATCCTAGAGATTCGGCAAAGCATATGCAAGCTCAAGACCCGTTAGAAGAAGTTGATTTGGGAAATGGCTCAATAAAACGGCCAACTTATATTAGTGCGAATATTGATGCTTCTCTAAAAACCCAAGTCATCACATTGCTAAGGGAATTCAAAGACTGCTTTGCTTGGGATTACGACGAAATGCCTGGGTTAAGTTGAGAAGTAGTGGAAATGCAATTACCAATTCGACCAGGGAAGAAACCAGTGAAGCAGGTGCCAAGGAGATTTGCTCCTCAAGTGTTGGCTAAGATCAAAGAGGAAATCGAAAGGCTATTCAGAAACAAATTCATCAGAACTGCCAGGTATGTCGAATGGTTAGCCAATATAGTTCCTGTAATAAAGAAAAATGGGACTCTTAGAGTTTGCATAGACTTTAGGGATTTAAATAATGCAACTCCCAAAGATGAATACGCAATGCCTGTGGCAGAAATGCTAATAGATTCAGCAGCGGGATTTGATTATCTTAGTATGCTCGATGGTTATTCTGGGTATAATCAAATCTTCATTGCTGAAGAGGATGTGTCGAAAACTGCTTTTAGATGTCCGGGGGCATTGGGTGTTTATGAATGGGTAGTAATGCCCTTTGGCTTAAAGAATGCTGGTGCTACATATCAGAGGGCCATGAATTCTATGTTTCATGATTTTATTGATGATTTTATGCAAGTATACATAGACGATGTGGTGGTTAAATCTTCTTCAGAAAGTGGTCATTTAGACCATCTTCGCCGTTCTTTTGAAAGGATGAGGAAATATGGATTGAAATTAAATCCATTAAAATGTGCCTTTTGTGTACGTGCAGGTGATTTCTTGGGTTTTATAGTGCACAAAAAAGGCATTGAAATCAATCAAAATAAGACTAAGGCAATTATGGAAACGAAGGCCCCTTCGACCAAAAAGGAGCTTCAGTCGTTGCTGGGAAAAATCAATTTCCTTCGAAGATTTATATCAAATCTAAGTGGCAGAACACAAGCTTTTTCGCCATTGTTAAGACTGAAGAAGGAAGAAGAGTTCAAATGGGAACCAATGCATCAAGCAGCCTTCGATGAAATCAAGTCTTATTTGATGAAACCACCAATTTTGTTGCCCGTTATTAAACACAAAGTGCTCAAATTGTATATAGCAGCTTCTGATAGAACAATAGGTAGCATGTTAGCACAAGAGGATGATAGTGGTGTCGAAAGAGCCATTTATTACCTCAGTAGGGTCTTAAATGATGCCGAAACAAGGTACACTCCTATAGAAAAGTTGTGCCTTTGTTTGTGTTTCTCGTGTACAAAGTTAAAGCAATATATAAAACCAGCTGATGTTTCTGTTTATTCGCATTTTGATGTTATTAAGCATATGCTGTTGAAACCAATAATGCATAGCCGAATTGGTAAATGGGCTTTGGCTTTGTCAGAATACAACTTAACTTATCAACCTCTAAAATCAATTAAAAGACAAGTGGTTGCTGATTTTATAGTAGACCATTCTGTTGTCGAAGAAACATTAAGTTTTGTAGACGTATATCCTTGGAGGTTGTACTTTGATGGTTCAAGCCATAAACATGGAGTTGGGATTGGTATTTTAATAATATCTCCTACTAACATTCCAACGAAGTATAAGTTTAAAATTCGAGATGTTTGCTCCAATAATGAAGCTGAGTATGAGGCTTTAATAGTAGGGCTTGAAATTTTACTTGAGCTGAGGGCAAGTCATGTCGAAATAAAAGGTGACTCTGAGTTGGTTGTCAAACAATTGACAAGGGAGTACAAATGCATTAAAGAGCACCTTATCAGATACTTTGTTGTTGCCAATGCTTTGTTAAAAAGATTTGAGTCTGTTCACTTAGAACATTTACCACGAATTGATAATCAAGTGGCAAATGAATTGGCACAAATTGCTTCAGGCTATAAAGTTTCAAAACAAAGCCTGGAAGAGTTAATTGAAATAAAGGATAAAATCATTTCTAATGACTATTCTTCGTCACTATTGTCAACACCAAAAATTGGGGGGGCAACAAACGCAAACGAGGAACTAGTCGTTGTCGAAAAACGTCAATTTTTTGGTGACTTTGACTTAGCAGAAATTTTTGCTCTTGACAATATGACCAATAGTGATTGGCGAAGGCCTATTGTGGAATATTTGCAAAATCCCACAAGAAATACCAATAAAAAAGTAAAATACAGAGCTTTGAGCTATGTGATAATTGGAAACGAATTGTTTAAAAAGACTCCTGAAGGAGTACTATTAAAATGTCTTAGTGAAAATGAGGCATATTTAGCAGTTTCTGATACACATAGTGGAGCATGTGGTTCACACCAAGTAGGCCACAAAATGAAGTGGTTATTATTTCGACAAGGAATGTATTGGCCAACTATGCTGAAAGATTGCATAGAATTTGCTAAGGGATGCCAAGAGTGTCAAAAGCATGCTGGGATACAACATGTACCTGCAAATGAATTGCATGCCATAGTCAAACCTTGGCCATTTAGAGGTTGGGCTCTAGATGTGATTGGAGAGATAAAGCCAACTTCGTCGAAGGGCCATAGATATATCCTTGTGGGAATTGATTACTTCACCAAATGGGTTGAAGCTATACCTTTAGCCAATGTTGATCAAGAAGAAGTGATAAGGTTTATTCAAAATCATATCATTTATAGGTTTGGAATTCCAGAAACCATTACTACAGATCAGGGATCAGTTTTCACTGGTAGAAAAATGGTAGAGTTTGCTTCTGAAATTGGTTTTAAGTTATTAACTTCGACACCATATTATGCGCAAGCCAATGGACAAGTAGAAGCTGCCAATAAAGTTATTATTAATTTAATTAAAAAGCATGTTGGGCAGAAACCCAAAAATTGGCATAATACCCTTGATCAAGCATTATGGGCTTGTCGAAATTCACCCAAAGAATCTATCAACACTACTCCTTATAGGCTAACATTTGGACACGATGCAGTGTTGCCTGTTGAAATTTGTCTACAATCAACAAGAATTCAAAGACAGTGGGAGATTCCCTCTGATTATTATTGGAATATGATGCTTGATGAATTGGTTGATTTAGACGAAGAAAGGTTATTAGCTTTAGATACGCTTATTCGACAGAAAGAGAGGGTAGCTAAAACTTATAACAAAAAGGTTAAGTTAAAGCCTTTAATTCAGGTGATCTAGTGTGGAAGGTCCTATTGCCTATGGATAAAAAAGATAGAGTCTTTGGTAAATGGTCCCCAAGTTGGGAAGGACCATTTAAAATTTTACAAGTTTATTCAAACGGCGCATATGAGGTCGAAGAGATCGGCGCTGATGAAAGAATTTTGCGTATAAATGGCAAATACTTGAAAAAGTATAAGCCAACGTTGCACGAAGTTAAAATAACGCTGGAATAAATATAAAGAAAGCGTAAAAACATGGCATTTAAGTTGCCAAAACATTGTCGAAAGCACAGAATAAGAAATTGCTCAAGAATAAAATGGAAGAAATTTCATTATAATGTTGCCAAGTTACATGTGCCAAAGGAGGCATTTGTGAATTACATAGCGCCGAAAGGGTAAATAAACTAGGCATAAATAAAACGCTGGATTGCAGTTGGTCTTTTACGACCAAGTAACTTCTCTTTTGGGTGGTTTTCTTCGACCACGTTGACACTTCCCGTCGTTCGGGGGGTCATTCTTTCGTCTGCGCGTTAGGCTTTTAAGCCTTTCAACAGGGCGTTTCCTTGCTTGGTAAACCTCAGGAAGCCCTTCAGAGAGGAGATATTGATGTCCCCAAGGAAGACAGTCATCATCAAAGCAAAACACCTGATGAATCTTCCTGCTCCCATTTTGAGTCTCCCGCATAAACTCAGAAAGTTGCAAGATCAAGTGACATGAAGAAAAAAAGGAGCAAAGCCATAATTAGTCGAGATCAAAAACCATCACTTTGAACCTCCAGGCAACCTCACTGCAATTATGAGAGATGAGGTTACGCGGAAGACTCAAAGCAAAGGGAATGATCCTGGAACGGGAAAGGAAAAAGAAGAAAATCATGGAGTGGTGAAGATGAGAAACAAAACTCTTCTATTTATAAGGAGAAGTATGAAAGAGCGTCAGTTGGTTACGAGTTTGGCGTTCCGAGAAGTGAGGCATCACTTTAATTACGGCGTTATTAATGTAAAGGGAAATGGTGGAACCATTCAAAGTTAAAACAGAGAATCAGTAAACATAGTCAAAGGCCGAAATTACAGGCTGTTTAAGTTCAAGGTTTGAATATGGATTATTGATGGCAACTTATGAGGCAAAAGAAGTGGAAGAATTGGAGAAGCCTTATAGGAAATGGTGAGATAAGGCATTTACTGAGAAGTAAAACTTTGAAGGCCACATAATACACCAATATAGGAGTAACGTTAAACAACACTTAACAGTGGTGACCTCAGGTATACAGCTATTTTACTCAAGTGCAAAATTATTTCGATGGTGAATTCAAAAATGTCTTTCTCTTCTTCCTCCTCAAGTTCAGTCGAAAAAGACATTTTTGGGGGGCAATTTGTTAGCCTGTAATTTCGACAGGCTTCATTAAAGATGGTCAACAAGGCCTGACTTATATTTATTTCACAAAGACCAAATTATTTCGACAGAGAAAATGGTCATGCGCAAGGTAAACTCGACAAGTTTCCAGGGAAGCAAAAGCAAGAGAGAGGAAAATGGACACAGGTTTTCGACAGACAGAAAACAGAGCAGTTATGCGCTGAAGACTAGCAGTTGGTCGAAGCGTGATAGAGCGGTTTTGGTCGAAAATAGGAGCAGTTACTTGGTCGAAAGTAGGAGCAGTTACTTATTTTCAAATTGCTAGGCGGTTACTGAGTTTAGTTTTTCCCCCTCTTTTCCTTTGTATAAATAACTGTTTCTGAGAAGAAACAGGGGTCGCAAATGACAATACACAATCCGATTCCTGAAACTCTAACTTCCAAGCCAGAGCGAAAAACGAGTGGAAGAATCGCTGTGCGTGATCGTGTACCACTTTTATGATTCAATGCAATTTATTTGTCTGTTCTTTACAATTCCTGCACCAATTACTGCTTCTTTTCTTTTCAATTCTGTTAATCATTTGCAAATCGTCCCTTTTCTACATTTTCTGAAACACAAACCACGCGCAATTCAAAGGCAATTGCTTTGAGATTTTTCTAGTTTGATCTCACAAACCTTCTAATAAAACTAGTGATTGTTTGCTAAAAACACCAGCAAACACTCACCAACAAAATAAAAAAAATGAAAGGGAATGACGGTGATAATCAAAACGGTAACAATTCTTTTAAAATTTATAACTAAGTAACAAAACAAACTAAAACTACAGAAAGCGATTTCCCACTACATTATCATTATAGTAGATTACACACTTTTTAAATTCTTCATCTCAAATAACGACAAAAGTAATGAGATCGATTGAATCCATTTCGGAGTTAAGAAAGGCCGAGAGTGGCTTGTTTAATAAGTCCGTTGTTTCATCGATAATGTTTCAGACTCGCTTGTTTATTTCGATTTCGTAGAAAACCGAGAGTTGATTTGGTACCCTTAAATTTAAATCAACTCTGCAACCAGATTTTCGGAGCAGGTCGCAAGCCACAATTTTTGCTGGTTTATTCATCGCTGTCACCTCTTCAATTGTCACTCAATCATTAATGTTAGCTTCGTTCATCTTCGATTTTGCGATTTTTTGAATTTTTTCTTTCTTCCGTTTGCAGCCGAAGAACTGTGATAGTGGCTGACAGTTGCTACAATCCGTGTTGCCCTCCTGGCGCCTTAGCAATTTTGGCTTCTGGTTTCGCGCTTTGTGTATCACCCTGCAAAAGAACAAACTAGGGTTTTTTGATGGTTGCCTCGATGCGCTGCGACAACATGGCTACATGGACTGTCAACTCCATTTCCAAAGAGTTGCCCAACAATGTCATCTATGCAAATTGTCGAAGAAAAAAGATATTTCAATGTTGGCTTAAGTACTCTGGTCTCGTTATTGTTGTTACCGGTGTTATGATTGCTAGTTGGGTAAAAAAAATTGGGAAGTTGTTTCAAATGCAAGAATCTAACTAACTAACCAACTATGAAAGTTGTTACAACACGAAAACTATTTTTTTTTACAACTCGAATGAAATTCATAGTCAAAAATGTATGTTTCAAAGCATGCTAAAATAGTTTTTTAAGTTGGTTGTTGCTTATCGATGATTTGGGAGGCTTGGGTCAAGACCTACACATTAACGTATTTAGAAAATATAATTGTTTTTGAGGAAAACTTACTTGTTACCTTTATAGAGATTATCAGTACCAATTTATGAATTGTTATCGGGTGTATTTTGATGAAAAATTACCTGGGTACGTCATTTGCACAATTATTTTAAAAAAAATATCCTGGTTTGAAATTGGAGTAGCTAATATGGAGGACTGCCAAAGCTATTTATCTAGTTGATTGAGAAAGAATCATGATGAGATGAGAGCAGAAACTGAAGATGCACGCAAGTTCTTAGCTGATTTAAACTACTTGCTCATTTAAACTTTGAACTATGCTAGATAACTACTTGCTCATATAAACTAGTGCAAAATCAGGAAAAGAACGATACTTTTAAAGTCGGTTTCTCAGATATCCGACTTAAAATAAAGACGCGGTGGCAAACTTGTAATTAATAAAAAAAATTGTCTAGCGCGCTTCTTTTCAAGTCGGACTAGGTATGTTGTCCGACTTTAAAAGTCCAAGTCTTTTTTTTTTTTACCAAAAACGAGTTCTGAAAATTAGAAACTCTACGCACTCTATCCCTCCCTCAGTTCCAACTTCCAAAGCCCACGTCTCTCTCTACTCAACCTCGCCTTCGCCCTCTCTGGTTCATCGCCGTTGCTCACGAACGATTTGGCGAAGGCAAGTACCCACTTCATCTCTCTCTCTCTCTCTCTCTCTCTCCGTCTCTGTCTCTCTGTCTCTGTCTCTGTCTCTCTCTCTCTCTAGGGTTCATTACTGTGATTACTTTTATTGTTTGTATGAATTTTAGGTGGATGATTTAGGGTTTATGAGGTTTTCAAACTTAATTTGAGATTATGGGGTTTTAAAATTTAATTTGGGATTTAGGGTTTAAGAAAAATAATTGGAATCAAAGGTGAGTTATAACAATTGCAATTTAGCTTATGTATATGTTGAGTTTAGTGTAGGTGCTTTTGAATCAACTGGGAAGTAATATGGTAGTAATATGGTAGTGGTCATGTTCTCTCCTATTTAATATTTACTAGTGTGTGATTTTGCTAACAGGAGAAGAATATTGAGAACAGCTTTTGGACATGTGTGTTTCCAAGCTTGGTTATTCTGGAACAACAATAACTTCGAGGGTAAGTTGACTTTGTTCATGTTATATGCTAATACTTCATTTGCGTTTTTATGGTGTGTTCATAATTATTGCCTTAGAATCTTAGTTGCAAATGTTTCACATTCACAACATTATCATTTAGATAGAATGGCTTTGGTCTTCTGTCATTTAAGATGTTGTTGAAACAGCAGTTTACTTTGTTCCCTTCTCTTGAGCATTTGTATACTTTCCTACAAAATCAAAATAGTTTCAATTGTGATACTTTGAATGAACTCTTATTACAGCACATACACAATTTTTTTTTCATAAATTGTGCATAAACAAATATGGTGATTTCTATTTGAATGTGCCTAGTTTGAGAAAATACCAAAAATGTTCAGGTGGGACTATTTGAATTCATATATAGACTATAGTCAAATTACAAGGCTATGTAGGTAAAATTACTCCAAAAGATTTACATGTATCAGGCAGTTATGATATTACAATCTACATATTTTGTCAGGCTTTGTTTCAATTCTGCTACATAGTAGTACATTGGCTTTGTTAACAGAGCAAAGTTTCTGAAAACATAGTAGTACATTGGCTTTGTCAACAGAGCAAAGTTTCTGATAACGCTTCTAACTAGTATCCAAATTATCACTAATCAGAGAGCTACTATAACTAACGTGAAAACATAGTTAAATGATATGTGTGCATACCTTGCTGAAGATCATACCTTGCTGAATTAAGCTATGAAACTTACTCTTGAATTTTGTGAAGCTTCTACCAATGTATGATATGTGTGCACTGTATAGTAAAAGAATTCATAGCAGATTGCTTTCCAACGGGTATGGCCTTGTTTGATGTAGTTATTTGCTAACTTTAGTACAAAAATGTTGTTACCCTCATTCTACTAATGTTAATGGCCTAATGGGATGGGGCTAGGTAGTTGACTTGCTAGTAGCTTCTGTGAAAGGTACTAATCTATATGATCTCTGCAAATATTTTGAAAACATTGATATTGGCTTGCAAATTTCTTTAAGGAGTAGTGGCAGAAGATATGGTATGTAACATAATTTTGAAGCTTCTGTCATCAAGCATCATATCTAAATGGCTCCCTTTATCTGTGATGATGTTTTTATCACTCTTTTCTATATGTGTGCGGTGTGTAACAAATTAATGTATATGTGTGCGGTATAATGATGTTTTTATAACTCTTTTATTGTTTTAGGTATTCAATACGAGTGGTCTATTCACATCTCAAGAATTGAAGTACATTAGACAAGTTTGGCGGAGTTCTTTCTAAGGTTGTATGAGGAGCGTAAGCCAATTGAAAAGGAAGAAAGAAGAAAACAACTTAAGTGAAAGTGTAGTACATTAACGTACATTTTGGAATATTATTAGAATATTAGGAATTTCTGTATGTGTTTTTTTTGCATCGATGAAAGTGTAGTACATTGACGTATATTTTGGTATGAAATCTAAGAGTTTAATTCTATATATTTAAGTGTAGTACTTTAATTACCCGTGTGTGTACGTGTTCCTCTTGGCTAGCTGAAAGTGTAGTAATCACCCTAAAGCAAGTGTAGTAAATGTTTATATTTGCTGGGTGAAGCAAAAAAATATTTAAAAAAAACACTTTTAAAGTCGGACATATCTGTCATCCGACCTTAAAAATGGACTTTCTAAGTCGGACCTTTATTCGACTTTAAATCTCCGAACTTTCTAAGTCGCCCTAATAGAAGTCGGACACGCGTCCGACTTTAAAAGTCCAAAAAGTCCGACTTTAAATCCCATTTTTCCACTAGTTTAAACTTTGTTGTGTAGCTTCATTAGTTGTTGGTAGCAACAAATTTCATGAATCAGAGTTATCTAGATAACTACTTGCTCATATAAAACTCTTTTTGGTTTTGGCTTAATTATATTCCATTTAGAAAAAAATGAAAGGATGGAACATGAATATTATTAACGATAATCATCAATTCAAGTTTAACTTCGTCACTTTTGTTCTATTTTAGTTTGAGGGTTTTTTATATTTATTATTCAATTATCATTTTTTGATTTCTATATTTTTGTAATAGCACACTTCTTGATTTCTATATTTTTGTAATAGCATATTTTGAAAAAGGTAAAGGACATAAAGGAACTATTATAAAAGATAAAGAACAAAAATGAAAAAAACATGAAACATAGTTAACAACCACTTACTAGAAGGACCATTTTAATTAACAATGAAAAGATAAAAGATACAAACAATTATTTTAATAAAGATAACTGCCATAAACAAATATTTTAAAGAAGATAATGGACAGAAACAAAAAAAAATATTTAATGGCCTAATTACACAATCAACTGCTTACGTTGCCAATTTATCCACATCACTGTCCACGTAAGCGATAATTATTCATCACTTAAGGGGAAGAACCATTTTAACTAACTTTAAAAAAAATATATGACTTAAACAAACATTTTAAAAGATATAGCACGTAAACGAAAAAAGAGTGAAAGATAAAGACCAAAATTGTATTTTAGCCTGTTGAAAAGTGATTTTTGTCTGAGAATATTATATTCTAAGTATCAATAGATAACAAACATTTAATGTTTTGAGACATAAAAACATTTAATGTATAATATAGATATAAGTGTCTGTATTTCATATAGTCTTCCCATTTTTTCTCTATAAAACACCTTGCAAAATGAGCCTTGAAGAAGATATCCCAAAAGTTTTCAAACCATCTCCAGAAAAATGTTCATTCACTTGTTCAGTTTGATCTAACTAAAATCTTGGAGTAAAGGGGAGCTTTTCCTTTTTAATGCCAACTGTAATATAGGCAACCAAGTAAATCATTGGTGAGGATCAACTTGCTATCTGAACAATGCATTAGCATTACTATATATAGCCACAATGTTTGAGAAGACAGCCAAAATAATCATGACAATGGATAAAATCTTGTCCTTCTTTGTTGCAATGCCATGTGGATCCCTGAAACAAAAGAAGTACAAGTTAGTAGAGAAAACGGCTATTTAAAAAAATATGAGTTATCATCTATGAAGCACCAAAGAGACATGGACACGACACAAACACGAAAACACGGGTTTTAATTTAAAAAATATTGAAAAATACAAGTAATTGAAGTGTCTGAGTCGGTGTCTGAGATGATACGTGTCGGACGCTAGACACGTCCTCAACCAGAAATGTCGGTGATACAAAGTTTACCCTAAACACTTCAATAAACAAGAAAAAGAAAGCTACCAATAAGTGATAAGAAAATTCACCTTAGAGCAATTGCAGCAGGGAAAATGAATCCAAGACAAACAGTGGCAGTTGCACCAGTGAATTGGAAAGCATCCCAAATGCTAGGCACAAAATTTGCAGCCACATAGAGCAGAAAAATGAGTCCACTGGTGATCAAAGCAAATCTACACTTATGAAATTCAGGTGACCTTGCTGAAGGAAAGATAAGATCATCCAAATTGACGCGAAGCGAAAAGAAGATGACGGGGAAAACTAGCATGAGGTGAAGAGCGTAGCTGATGCGGATGATGTCGTTTAGCAGACTGCTATAAGGGATTCCAAGATCAGTGTCAAAGTTGGCTAGGACATCATCAAGAGTTGATTCACCAAATAGAAGAAATCCAAATAATGCTGTTAAAATATAGACACTAGAACATAGAGCCAGTGATGCATATATAACTGGTTGTATTGGAGATGAGTCTCCTAGCTCATTGTCTATTGTGTGCACTGCAAAGGACAAACTTTGTTAAGTATTTAAGATTTCTCAGTACTATATTTTGTTATTTCAAATATCATAGAAAACTTAAAACACATATAACATGACAGTACAATGGTTAGGGTGATCCAAAACTTCAAATAGTTTATGGTGGTAAAATACTTGAAAATCGCCCCAAACTCCACTGATGATAGTTGTTGCCGCCTGTAAGTGAAGATTCAATTGCCACTCTGGTTCAGCCAAAAACAACAAAAATGAAATGGGTGCCTAGACTTTGATTTTTTCGTCTTTTCAGAGATTTTCGTCCAACCGGCAACAATCAAATCATTGTCTAAGACCGTGTGGACATGGAGGAAGATGAACTTCTACTTACAAGCGACGACGATGGTCATCGGTGGAGTTTGGGGCGATTTTTAAGTGTTTAACCATCATAAACTACTTGAAGTGTCAGACCATTATAGCCATCACAGTTAATGGAACACATATTGCCAGTAGCATTTTCTAGTGAATTCTATCTTAGATTTCTTTACATAGAAAATCTATGGGATAAAGTTGCTATTATTTTCAATTTCCACCATTTAATTGTCCAAATTAAAGATCAAGTTCCATCTAAGCAAAAAAATTGTATTACATCAACATTCATGAAAAGATTTAAAATTGCAGTACAAATTGAGATAGCATACCATTGTAATGACAAACAAATGCTGTGACAAGAACAGGAACTGCTGTAAAGAGATTCCATATAGATGTCATATCAGTAATATTAGGAAGAAGTCTTGGACTAGCTATGCTTCCATTCAACAATTTAATAAATGTGATTCCTGCTGTTATTACAAGAAACACAATTGCCAGTGCCACTGCTATAGCAGAAGTATATCTTAATGAATCTGCAGTCATAACCAAAAAACTAATTAGTTATTCATAATAATAACCAAACTTACCAAATAATTTAAGATGTGCAATTGCTGCATGGTTTGAATTCATGGAACTGTACCTATCCTCTTAAAGAATCCCAATGGAGCAAATACCAAAAGAGTTGCCACAAGAAGAACAAAAGTGCGCCCCGTCCACCAGTGTTCGCCAAACCATCCTTCGAGTACTCCGAAATGATGAACTCCACTTGAAGATGTTCCAGACAGCACATCTCCTACAAAATCAATTACAAATTCAAACAATAAAATCATTCAAATTATCCACTTTTTAAGACATGATGAAATAAATTATAGGAAATTAGCTTCAGTTACTTCTATTTTCTCGAATTGCTATCGATGTCTACGTATTTGTGTTAGAGTTGTGTCTGATATTCGTGTCTATATCAGTGCTTTATATTCATTGCAAGATGGCCATACACATAGGAATTCAGATAATTCAAACATTCATAGACATGTAATTTAGATTGTAGCATTTTAGAAGTCGATATAAAGTTAAAAGCTGAACTGTCTGTTTTTTACCCCATACCAACAACACAGTAAAAAAAAAGTCAATATAAAGTGATAGCATGAATTAACAAAATAAATTGTATGGATAAAACATGAAATAAATGAACACATGACATAACATACCAATTATTATCATGTAGACAACAAGTATTCCAAAATTGTTGATAAGAATAGATATCTGAAGAACCAATTTTCCAGCACTTCCAAAAGCATGTCCCATGACTTCACCATAAGATTGAGCCTTAGAAACTCTACTGAACCTCATTAGAATATCCAAAGAGGTCTCAGTGATAACTGCAAGAAAGATAATTGCAGCAATACCAATAGTCAAACCCAAAACTTTCATGGCTGCAGGTAAAGCCATGATTCCAGCACCAATTATTGTTGTTGATAAATTGAATACACAACCAGTAAATGATGCCCCATTTGAATTTGACCCTTCAATTTGAAGTTCAACCTTCTCATCTCTTTTCCTTGGTAGCAATGGACATTCTTCTTCATCTGCTCTGGGATCGTTGTCCAGCCCCATATTGCTGCTGTGTTCCTCTGACTTTGTTGCTAAATGATTTATGCTCTTTCTCCCTCTTTCTCTCACTTGTGTTGTCACCCTATGATATACTCTCTCAATAACAAAATATAAACAAAATTTGGGCCTAATTAAATACTATAAAGTATATTTGATGATTGTATTCCAAAACTTATTTCATTTAATGTGTATTTAAAGTAAGCATTTACTTTTTTGGCAATTAATCGAGATTAGAGGTAGTTTAGATTAATGAAGTTAAAGTTTTCAATGAGATTAAATAAATGGAAATAACTATTTATCTTAATAAGCGTGGGTGTATTTACATAGTAGTATTTATGGATTTAATTAACACAGCATAAAAATCATTAATTTTATCTTGGTCATCATTAGTTTACGGAGCAGCTTTAAATCCCTAGGTCAGCTGTCCCACCCTTCGAGGTGTCTCCAATCCAGCGAGGGGATTAGTCACTGCGTTCTGCGGTGGATACTCTGGTTTAGTCAAAAAAATGTTACTTTTTGGATAAAAGATTAACTAAAGCCCAATGTACCTCTAAAATTGACGGTAGGATTCGGTATAAAATGCTATAAGCCGTTGAGATTGAATAACTAATATTACATCGAACATTTTAAACTACATCCTACCGTCAATTTTAATGATACACAGGTGAGAGTCTTAGTTAATTCCTCACTCTACAAGCCTCCTATAAGTCACAAATATCATGAATTTTATTTGTTGACAATCCTTAAGCCAAACTGTGTATGCCAATTAATCTCTATATTTTATTTAAACACGATTTCATTTTAATGGATATATGTTAAGATTAACTTTAAATCTTATAATAAAAATGAGAAGTAATTTAATTGCAACAAGTCGATTCTTTAAGTTTTTTTTACCACCGAAGTCATTTAAGTTATTTAATTATAAAAAGTTGGTTTTTTGAGTTTTTTTACCACTTAGATCATTTAACTTATGTAATTGTAATAAATTGGTTTTTTAAGTTATTTAATTGTAACTTTTAAAGGTCGAATAACCTACATTTCTCATATCTGAAATTCTCTAAATTATTAACTTACAGTAATATCGAACTAACATTCCCAGTTCCAAAATTGTTCCACACCTCAACCCCATTACTGTATTGTGTATTTCAAGGCGTTTGTGTAGATAAGGTCAAATTTTAGTGAATCATTTAGATTTTAATACATTCAATATATATACTTGTTTGTGGACAAATTAATTTTATTTTACACAATTTCTTGTTTCTATCCAAATTCCAAATGGGGATGAGGTGGAATTTTTTATCTAAAAAATCATGATATGTTCTGGTTAAGAAGTGGCTGCAAACTTGAATAGGAATCTAATATTTACCAAAGTGAAAAAGTGTAAGGAAACTAAACATGGTAAAAATGAAACGACTGTATATATTAGTGACCATCATTTTTCTTATCCTAATTCATATCCCATTTATTAAATTTTTTCCCTAGTGAGCAATTCTATCCTATCCAGTTAGACGACAACGAGGACAATGATAACGACGGCTCTAGTTTACAATACTACACATTTTCCTTAGTTTTTCTTACTAAATTGATTTTAGCCATTAGATCATTTTTTTATTAATCCAATTTAATTTAATGGTTGATAATGAATAAGGGTGTTGTTGTCATTTTAAAAATAAATGTGTTGTATTTTTTTTTAAAAAAATAAGGGTGTTCATGGATATAATATATATATATATATTAAAATAAATAGCACCACCACCATCGCCGGCCGGTCGCCGGAGAGCCACCGTGACTGCCGCCAGAGCTCCGCCGCCGACCACCGCACCGATCACCGGAGCTCCGCCGCCGACCACCGCACCGGTCGCCGGAGCTCCGCCTACAACCACCACATATATATTTATATATAATATAAATATTATAATCCTGAACAGCGTGGCCACTAACCACAAATATACACTGTGGTGGTTAGTCGCCACTAACCACAGAATAGTGCAACAGTGGTTAATACCATAAATCTCAATGTCTTCATTAGAATAGTATATTATAAATTCAATTTCTTCATTAGTAGCTTAAATAAATTATGCACATCATGATTAAGAGCAAATTATAATCTTAACCAATGTTATGTACATTTGTGGTAAGTGACAATAACCACAAATTAGTACCTCAATGGTTAGTGGCCACTAACCACAAACATGCATAACTGTGGTTAGTAGCCACTAACCACAAACATGCATAACGGTGGTTATTGGTCACTAACCACAAATACATATAGCTGTGGTTAGTGGTGTTACAGTTTGTTGGTTTTACGGAGCACAGATTTTTGTTAATTTTTAGGTAAATTACCATTCTACCCATTTAGTAACTAATACTAAACATATGTTTAGTACCGTAAATCACACTCGATAACGACCACGTCTTAAGAAAAAGGAAACAATAATATTATTATTTTTTCTTGATAAAAGTATTATTATTTTCTTGCTTACACATTAATAGTATTATTATTGTTAATTACTGGGTTTTTTTTTGTTACAAAAGAGAAAAAGAACTACTTCCTCATAACTAGACTACAACCAACATCCGCAGCGAGAGTTGCTTCTATCCCGGAGGGGGGATCTTCAAAAGTACTCCAAGGGCAGTGAGATTGCGCTCCAAGTTTAGCGAGGAGATCGGCTGCTAAATTTCCCTCTCTAAGACAGTGAACTAGTTGAACATTCCAATGCCACCCAAGAGCATCTCTGATATTCTGAATGACTATTGCATAATGGTGAAATCCATTCGCTTGCTTGTTGATGAGACAAATAGAATATAGAGAATTTGTGTAGCATATGAGTCTTCGTGCACCAATCTCCCAAGCAAGATATAAACCTTTATAGAGAACCATTAGTTCAGCATGGAAGTTGTTAGACTCACCTAAAGAACCAGCAAAGCCAACAATACATGTACCGTCATTACGTTGAATTCAACCGCCAAAGCCAGTTGGACCAGGATTACCGAAACTGCTACCGTCCATATGGAGGATAATGCAATCCTCCCTTGATAGATGCCAAGCAACCATCCTGGGAGGAGGAGAATTATTCTGCTGAGAATATAGGGCTTTGACAATCAGGGAGGCAAACTTAGAAACTTCTAGCTTCAAGCGATAAATAGGGAACTCTTCATTAGCAATAACAACTGAATTTTTTTGCCACCAAATCCACCACACTTCAGCAGCGAAAGTAGAGGGATTGTCACCAGAAACACCACTAAGGAGCTAGTTATGCACAGATGTAGTCGTGATGAATGATGTACTGCTGAAACCAAAGTAAAGCCAAAGCCGCTTTGAAATTGGACAGTCCCTAAAGAGATGAAAACAATATTCTTCGACAGATTTGCAACGTTTACAAAGAGCATTTGGAAGCATACCTCTTCTATTTAGCCTGGAAGCTGTGGGAAGAGCATCATGACACAAGCACCAAAGGAGGATTTTAATTTTCTCAGACGGGGAGTGGGAAGTACTCTTTGGCCCCGCCCCACCCCATTGCCATCCCTATCCAAATCCAATTCCAAGAAAGAGGAGAAGAAATTGTAGGGTTAATAGGCTCTATGAGTCATTCATACAAAACAAAATTTGGGCGCAGTAAAATATAAATAAAAATTGACTAATTTCATCTATTTAATGACAGAATACTAAAAATTTATTTTATTTAATAAAAAATATTTAATACAGGAAATGAAATGTTAGATAAATAAATGAGTAATTTAAATTATGAAATTAAAGTTTTAAATGAGATTTGCAAAAATAAATGTAAATAATTACTATTGATAAGAGTTGGTCCGAGTGGTAATTGAGCTCGGATATATTCCATCAAATTTAAATTTTGGGTGTGGCAAAATTTTTGTTGGTAGTTAAGAACCACACAAACCGACAAAACCGGGGATGTGGCCTTATCTTAACAAGTGTGCGCAGATAGTATTTACCTAGTGTTTAAATATTTTAACGCTAGTAATTAATTCGAAAATGACACCTCATAAAAATGATTGATTTAAAGCATTTTTGTAAATAATTAATTGGTTTTTATCCTAACAATCTTAAAAGTCACACTATACTAAAAAAAATCTTAAAATCCAATCATATCATCGTTAAAAATCTATTACACCAAGAAAGCATACTAATTAAAATCTAGATTTATTTAAACATGATTTAATTTATATGGGTGCAAAGATTAAATCTAAATCTTATAAAAAAAAGTAAAATATACACTACTGAGTATTGTGTACCCACGTGGCTGAGTGCATTCCCGGTAAGAACTTGGAATGTAACTTTTTTTTACAATAAATAAATTGGAATGTTCGATATTACTGGATTGCATATTTTAAGCATGGGTCGTGATAGTCTCTGCTTGTTAGATTTTCTCAATAGCCTTCCAACTTGTTTTGTCCGAACTCCAATTTAGATGTACTAGGATGCGTTGGAAAGCTAACGAGAAAATCTACGGTTATAAACAAACCAGAAGTTGTGTTTTTGAACTTATTTTAAGAATAATTTCAGGCCTATCTTAACTACCCCCTTGAAAAATTTAAATTAATGATTTATGACATATATGACTTTTAGAAAAATTTAAATTTATTTTTTTTAAGTTATAGAATCGTTAGGTGGTTTATATAGATATATCACTAGTATTTGTTGTTCTCACGATACATAGAAATAACTCTTTTATTGATAAGATTTCTTTTCGGTGTGTCTATATATGCGTGGATTTCTTAAAAAAATGATTCAATTTAAATAGGATTCATTATACTCAATTTTTTACACCTTTTGTTCAAAACAAAAAACACGTTTTAAAATCAATTTAAAAACATATATGACCTTTTAACAAAATATAAGCTATTTTGGTTAAGTTCCTAAAGCATTAGTTTATATAATTATATGGTTTGTATCTACTATTCAAACCTTACATAGAAATAACTGTTTTATTGAAGAGATTTCTTTTGTGTAACATCCCTAGTTCGGTTAATTTCGATTTACGAAATTATTTAACGATTTATTATTCGAGTAAATAATAAGTCGAGTCATGGATAAGTCGGTGTCGCGAAAGCAATATTTAATTGTTGGATCATATGATTTTATGCATTATTGTTTGGAATTATGTGAATTGTTGTGTGATTGTTGGGTAGAACTTAAGTTTAAGGGAGAGTTATAGAGCAGGGGTATTATTGTCCTTTCCCACTCACTTAACACTTCCCTCTGCTCACAAACAAAACCAAACATTCACTCTCTTTTTCCACATTAAACTGAAAACAAGGAAAGAAAAGAAAAGAGAAAAGAGAAAAGAGAGGAGAAGAGAGAAGAGGAGGCGAAGGGGAAAGGAAGAGGAAGAGGGAGATCTTCTCCCATTGTTGATGCATGTAACCCTTTTCTCCACCATTCTCTTTCATTTTCCATTCTCTTTTAAATGATACTAATTTCAGTAACCATTCTTCCCCATTTCCTCTTTACCATTTTTGGAGCTTGAAGCTCAAACATTGACAAAACTTGATATTCTTGTCTTGCATGTTGAATTGGAGCTACTCACTGAAGATAGGAACTTGGTATTGTGTAAATTGAACAAAAATTCATTATCCAAGGGTTAGATTTAGGTTTTGGTTTCTGGTTCAAAGAATTTGGAGCACAAATTCGTGGTTATTAATGGTTGAGGTTGAAGATACAAGTTCAACAGAAATTCTACAGGAAACCCATTTGAACCATCTTCAGTGTTTACCTTATATCCCTCTGTACAAACCTCATCTGAATGTAATTTTTGCTTATTCAGAAACTAGACACAAAATTCTTCAACATAGACACAAGAATCATCTGAGTTCATTAGGTATTGAGGGAGATATCGTGTCCACAAGTTCCATTCCTAAATCAGTCACAGTTTTGATCCAGTCCCCTTTTTTTCATTATAACTTTCTAAATATTGGTTGTATAAGTTTGAAACCTTAACCCTCTGAAACTAGACAAAATTTCCTTCATGTTAGGCACCAATTTCGATGGTTTTGGTTAAGAATTGAATTAGTTATGCCTATTACAAAACAACGTACAAATGCTGCCTAACCGAATTTGGGGCTAGTTCCCACGTTCTAGAAATTGGGGTTAGATCGGAGTAGAAAGGGAATTACATTGTTGATTTGAGATACATCTGGGTAAGCTTCAGTAGCTGGACACGTTTGGGGATTCGTTCGGGATCGATTTGATGTTCATCGAAGCGAGAAATTCGAGATGGGGAAAAGTTCGAGTGGACGAGTCGGTGTCAAATTCCGTTCGTTTATTGTTGTTTGTGATTTTCAGCACAAGAGGTGAGTTTTACTCAGGTTTAGGGATTTTAATTCTGAATGTTCTTGTTTTAATTTGATGTTTGCTGAAAATTAGAAAAATTGTTGATAAAATTTCACTGTTGGAAAGTTTCTGGATATGTGTTCAGTATTTTGGCTGTTGCGTGAGTTTTGGTAATCACACAATTCTGTGTCCTACATTTTTGAAAACTAGACTTAAGGCTCTTCAATTTGGCACTGGTTTCATCAAAATTGGAGTTGTCTAGCTCAATTTATAAATTTCACAAGATGGGGTAATATTTTGGAAGCATTCTGTTTTTCCAAATATTATGGGGCTTATTTTGTTAGAAACTACACTTAATTTTGGTCATTTTGGCACTGGTTTGGTTGAATTTGGAATAGTGTAGCTCGAGCTATGAGTATCCCACATTAGGTCAAATTTCTGAAGTTAAACCGGATATAGGTTCAGTGTTTTGGGTATTGTGCTCTCAATTGAACTCCTTTCTGAAAGATTTTTATTTCTTTGAAAACTATACACAATCTGCTACGGTTTAGGCTCAAGTTCCAGGTTAATTGGTTGGGTTCTGGTCATTTTGGAAGTGCCAGAATTCAGAGGACAGATTCTGTTCAATCTAGGAACCATTCTGGCTAATTTTAAAATTAAACTGTACTAATTGGTTCATTATTATGCAAAACTAAAAATTTATTCAAAAACTAGACATTCGTAGCTTTCCAACAAGTGGTCTTTTGCAATTTTTCGACATCATTTGATATGTTAAATGTTTTCTTATATTTTAAGTAAGATTGTCATAGTACACATGTGAGGACATGTTTTACCAAAAATAAAATGGACTATAAGTCCTACTTGGCATTGTATAACTGACGTGAGATGTTTATTATTTATTCATCTAAACCGGTCTACGAATCACGATATATATCATATTGAGTATAGGAGACGGCCCACTGTGGGTATTATACAAGAGACGGCCCAATGCGGGTATTATATGGGTGACGAACCAAAGATGTTAGCATACTAGGCGAGGAAGGTCATGAGCCCTTAACCTAGGCCCTTAACGATTAGGGAAAGTACTAATGGGAAGGGGGTTCAGCGGGATTCAGCATTCGTGCAGTCGGTGTTATGCTAAAGATGGATGTGCGGTTCACCGGGATTCAGCATTCGTGCAGTCAATGTTACGCTAAAGTTAAGTAGTACATTTCATCGGGATTACCAAAGCTGGGGTCGATATTATGTTAAAAGTATGGTTCGCCGAGATTACCAAAGCTGGGGTCGGTGTCGTGCTAAGTTAGAAAGACACGTAGTTTATAGATTAAACTACGATTGTAAAAGGTTTCATAATTGAATCGTGAGCGTTGTTAGGGGTCACAGTAAAACTCACTGAGATATGTATCTCACTCTTTCATGTGTTGTAGTTTTACAGATAAACAGGGAAAGAGAAAGGTTATGCGGCACGTGTAGGTGACGTGCCTAAGGAGTTGATGAATACTTAGTACTCTTTGTCTATGTCTTATATTTCCTTGTTAATTTTGTATCTCGGTTATGTATCTTGCAATTATGTTAAGTTGTATAAACCGTATCGGCTATTGCCTTAATTGCTTTTGGATGAACCTTAGGCTATGTTATGTTTAAGTAAGATTGAGGATCTAAGTACTTAAGATATTGTAGAAATTGGAAGTACATATGTTTTGATCATGACTCTTTGATTTGGTATTCGGGAGTTTTAGTTGGTTCAAATATTTAAAACAAGAATTTTATAATCTGATGTATGCTAGAATTGTGCATTTTAATATTTCTATTTGTTAGAGATATTAGGATGTTTCATTTTGCATGTGTCTATATATGTGGAATTCTTAAAAATGATCACTACTAGAAAAAAGCTTTTTAGCTTCCAAAAATTAGCGTCGGCCACGACACCGACGCTAATAGCGTCGGCTTAGCGTCGACTTAGCGTCGATTTGACCCACGCAACCCACGAATTTATTTTCTATTGGGGGAGAAAAATTAGCGTCGGCCCTGGCGGACGCTACTGTGAAAAAGCGGACGCTAAATGTTTAATTTTTAAATATTATTTATAGCGTCGGTTGGCCGACGCTACCCCTCATTTATCTTACCAAAAAACCCTCACTTTCCCATTCTTTCACTCTTCCCTCTCTTTCCCTTTCACTCTTACCTCTCTTTTCCTCTCTTTTCCTCTCACTGCTCACTCAGCGCTGCTTCTCACTATCATCGCATTCGAGTATAGTTCTCTCAAATCTTAATAAGATAAATAATCATTTGATTTAGGTTTTGTGTTTTGATTTCATTTCATGAATCTGTTTTGTAGGCAGAAAAGGCGATAGGATGGACATGGTGATTGCTTGGTTCGTTCTCTCAGCGCCGTAGCCTCTCACTGCTCACTCCTCCGTGGTTCGTTCTCTCTGTCTCTCTCTCTCTCTCTCTCTCACTTTATCTCTCTCAAAACAGAAATTGTTGAGAAATTTTCCTCAGTTGATAGGGTTGATGTATTTGCGATTTTGTTGATTTTGTGAATTTAGGTTTTAGGGTTTGTTGATTTTGGGTATTTAGGTTTCTGTTTCATTTCTGGGTTTAGGGTTTTGTTGGTTTTGTCAAACCCCTTTCTTGTGACATTAGGTCTCTTTTGATATCCTTTCGTTGATAGAAAAATCATCATCTCATCTAGAATCAGTAGGTACAACATCGCTGTTATGAAAAAGAGATTAAACTGTGAAATAGATGGTATTGTGTTAATATATGTTACTATATCTGATATCAAAGTCCTGCATTTATGAAAATAAAATACATGTAAATTTTTCAAAGGGATTGTTATTATGGGAAGAAAGGAATGCTGCAATTCAAATACTAGTACCTGGTAGTTTGTTCAGTGAAGAAAGTATCTGGCTTTGCTCCAAGTTTCATGAACTTCATTTTTTTTTTGACAAATTCATGAACTTCATTTTATTTCTTGTTTTATATAACAAATTGGTCAAGAAAAAACCTCCACCACAGAAGACTGCAGAGCCTATAAATTCAGAAGACTGTTACTTGAATTAAACCACCACAGATCTTATAAAATAATTGATGAAGATGCTTGGTTGAATAATGCACCATGAAACACCATAATTTGGTAAGATTGTTTTCATCATTTCAGGAAAAGGACTAGAAAATTAGAAATAGTAAGTTATAATCTCTCTACTCTTTCTGACTTTTGAGGTTACTTCCAACATTAAATCTGAATTGAATAGGTGACCAACATCAGGTTTCAGAATTTTCTGCCTCTTGCACCAGTTCCTGGCATATGTAGCAACAAACTCAACAACAATGAAACTAAGTTTTATTGACATATCTGGATTGCATTATTGGGAAAGAAAAGAAGCAAAAGCAAGAAACATTGTGCAATCGAAGCCAAGCAAAAAGAACCAGAGGCAAAAGCAAGAAACACTGTTCAGTGAGTTTATTTTGGTGTTGGTGAATTTTGATTGCTATTATAGGTTTTTGAATTGAAGCTAGCAAATTGCTAATCCATATTTGATGTTACTGCTTTTATTCATTTGATTTGTCTCAAGTAACATTTGCCTTTCTCTATAGTATATATATTTGCAAAAAGGAAAAGAATAAGGCATTCAATACTTCCAATAGGTTATAATGATGAGTCCAATGTTTTAATTAGTGTTTATAATGTTTTGAGCAATCTATGTGTTTATCAGGATACATACAAACAAAATGTGTCTGAAGCGATAGGTACAGATGATGTTGAAGAGGTAGATGGAGCGTTAGCACTTCGATGGATCATGCGGTGCTAGCCATTCTCGCTCACATCCTAATTATGATGATGATTTGGACGAACAGTCACTTAGTGGCGAGAATTAATCTTGTTATGGTTACTTTTGTATTTGTTGGATGACCATGTTATATTTTGTTGAACACTTTGATATTTTGTATTTTCAAGACCATGTTATATTTTGTAGTTTTAAGACAGTTATATTTTGTAGTTTCATGACTATGTTGTATTTTGGTATTCAGTGTTATCGTATTTGGTATTTTGGGATTAAGCATTTTGATATGGTATTCTATTTCATGACTATGTTATGAATGCTTTAGGACAGTGGTAGAAAAGATAAAAAGTACATTAGGAGCCGTGGTAGAAAGGAAAAGTAGGAAAATTAATTTTTTTTTAAAAAAAAACTTATGTTAGCGTCGGCCATACCGACGCTACCAAACTGGTTGACTAATTGTTCGTTGACTTTAGCGTCCGCCAGGCCGACGCTAGTTAAATTCGTTGACTAGATTGTTGTTGACTTTAGCGTCCGCCTGGCCGACGCTAGCTAAAACATTGACTATTTTTGGTTGACTATTAAGCGTCGGCTTTTAATGTAGCGTCCGTATTAGCGTCGGCCAGGCCGACGCTACATTTAGCGTCGGCTTAAATTACTGGACGCTACATTTAACTTCGAGCTGTTTAGCGTCGACACGTGGCGGACGCTACTCAGACGCTAATTTACTGTTAGCGTCCGCTTTTTGCCTGTTAGCGTCGGTTTTTGGCCGACGCTAAAACCGGTTTTTCTAGTAGTGGATACAATTTAAATAGAATCCATTATACTCAATTTTTTTACCCATTTTAATGAAAACAAAAGCACGTATCAAAATAAATTTAATAACATATATTACTTTTAGCAAAATATAAATTATTTATGTTAAGTTCTAGAAACATTTGTCTGTTTATATAATTATATGATTAGTAATTGTTGTTCCCACCTTACATAGAAATAACTCTTTTTTTGAAGACATTTCTTTTCTGCGTGTCTATATATGTGTGGATTTCTTAAAAAATAATACAATTTAAATAGAATTCATTATACTCAATTTTTTACCATTTCATTGAAAACAAAAACACGTATCAAAATAAATTTAATAGCATATATGACTTTTTGCAAAATATAAATTATTTTGGTTATGTTCTAGAAACGTTAGCTAGTTTATATTATTATATGGTTAGTATCTGCTCCTCTGACCTTACATAGAAGTAACTCTTTTACTAAAAAGATATATTTTCGGAGTGTCATAATATATGTGTGGATTTCTTAAAAAATGATAAAATTTAAATAGAGTTTGTTAAGCTCAATTTTTTACGCAATTAGCTGAAAACAAAAACACGTGTCGGAATAATTTTACTAACACCTTTTAGCAAAATATAGTTTAATTTGGTTAAGTTCTAGAAACGTTAGGTTATATAATTTTATGGTTAGTATCTAATGTTTTCACCTTGCTGAAACAACTCTTCTTTTGAAGAGATTTCTTTTGTTACTATCTATATATCATATATGTGCATAGATTTCTTAAAAAATGATACAATTTAAATAAAATTCATTATTCTAAATTTTTTAGATATTTAGTTAAAAAACCGTATCAAAATAAATTTAATAACATATATGATTTTTAGAAAAATATAAATTATTTTTGTTAAGTTCTAGAATCGTTAGCTGGTTTATATAATTATATGATTAATATTAATTTGTTGTTATCACCATACATAGCAAAAACTCTTTTATTGATAAGATTTCTTTTCGGTGTGTCTATATATGTATGAATTTCTTAAAAATGATTCAATTAAAATTGAAATCATTATACTCAATTTTTTACACCTTTGGTTCAAAACAAAAAAACACATCTCAAAATCATTTTAATAACATATATGACCTTTTAACAAAATATAAGTTATTTTGGTTAAGTTCTTAAAACTTTCGTTTATATATATAATTATATGGTTAGTATCTAATATTCTCACATTACATAGAAATAACTGTTTCATTGAAGAGATTTCTTTTGCGTGTTTCTATATATGTGGAATTCTTAAAAATAATACAACTTAAATAGAATTCATTATACTCGATTTGATACCCATTTTATTGAAAAAAATTCACGTATCAAAATAAATTTAATAACATATATGACTTTGAGCAAGATATCAATTATTTTTGTTAAGTTCTAGAAAGGTTTGCTGGTTTATATAATTATATGGTTAGTATCTCAACTTACATATATTTACTTTTTAACAAAATATAAGCTATTTTTTTAAGTTCTTAACTTACATAGGAATAAATGTTTTATTGATGAGATTTTAATAACATATATTTAGTTTATATAATTATATGGTTAGTATCTACTGTTCTCAACTTACATAGAAATAACTGTTTTTTTGAAGAGATTCCTTTTGCGTGTGTCTATATATGTGGAATTTTTAAAATTGATACAGTTTATTAAATAGAATTCAACATACCTAATTTTTTTACAAACTTTATTGAAAACAAAAACTTGTACCAAAATAATTTTTATAACATATATGACATTTTAGCAAAATATAAACAATTTTGCTTAAGTTCGAGAACCGTTACTTGATATATTTGATCATTTTAATTTCAAAAATGTATAAAAAAAAGTATTTATAATTATTATGTTATACTTGTTAATCATACTAATTATTTGTAATTCATATAATTTTTTTGACAAACAATAATTCATATCATGTTAGTTGTTAATTCATTAATTTTAGTTTTTTTTATAGAAGAGACAACTTAGGTGAAAACACTTAGTTATTAGAAGAAATAAGAACATTTCGTTATAATAGTTGAGTTTAAATTAACGGTTAGGTTATGTCATTAATTACAAGATTTCCCATTATTGTTTCGTTTCATTTTTAGTTAAAGATCACAATGGATCTTGTAATTAATGAAAGAAATAAAAAAAATTGGATTATTCAAAATTAAAATATTAAACAATAAACGTGTTAATGTCACCTATAAATAAATAATAGCATACATGCAAAGCAATATACCACATAAAGTCATAGACCACTTTGTTTCTCATATTTCTTTGACTCTGAATCACATTCTTTTGGCTTCTAGTTCCTTCGCAAGTGAAGTAGAAACATTTTCTGAAATGGCTGTTTCACCAGATATGGAGCATCCTTTGAAGGCTTTTGGATGGGCAGCTAAGGACACATCTGGGATTCTCTCTCCTTTCAAATTCTCAAGAAGAGGTACTGACTTCTCTCTGAACCTGTATTTCAATGTTACATTCATAATATAAGCACCTAATGGATATAAAAAAGGTGGAGATGAATTTCAATTATTCTCATAAATTATTGGCTAATTAAAAATTTGAAGTCATTAAGTTTTTTACGATAACATGTTGGATGTGATGTTTAATTTTAAGAGTTAGTAGTTTAACCAAAGTTTTGTTAAAACAAACCATCAATGCAGGGAAACCAGAGAGAAAGATGTAACATTCAAAGTGTTGTACTGTGGTATATGCCACTCAGACCTTCACATGGTGAAAAATGAATGGGGTATGAACTTTATTTGTTGTTTATTAAAAATTAAAAATTTATTTAAGTACTATGTGTGAGGTACTAGCTATAAATTAAAACCATGATAATCTCCTGCTTTACTTGTTGATGTACTCTTGTTATTATTTTTATCTAGAGCTGGAAAATTATTATGATGTACTCTTGTCAATTTGTATTACAAACACAGTAATCCATTTATCTTATTCAAGTTTGACTGCTCAGTGTTCAATAGTTTAACCTAATCAAAATTATTTTTTTATTTATCTACAATATGTAATAAATGCATTGGATTCTAATTTGAGTACCGAAATACAGTCACGAGATTGTGGGTGAAGTAACAGAGGTAGGAAGCAAAGTAGAAAAATTCGAAGTTGGAGACAAAGTGGGTGTAGGGTACATAGTTCAATCTTGCCACTCATGTCAAAGTTGTGCTGAAAATCTTGAGAATTATTGTCCAAAAGTGATTCCCACAAATGGTTCTAAAGATCTTGATGGAACCATCACACAAGGAGGCTTTTCTGATTTAATGGTTGCTGATGAGAGGTTTGTTATCCGCATTCCAATTGGCTTACCTCTTGATGTTGCTGCTGCTCTCCTTTGTGCTGGTATCACAGTGTATAGTCCTTTGAGATATTTTGGACTTGATAAACCTGGTATGCATTTGGGTGTTGTTGGTATTGGCGGTCTTGGTCATGTGGCTGTTAAGTTTGCTAAAGCTTTTGGGCTTAAGGTTACTGTAATTAGCACTTCTCTTAATAAAAAGAAAGAAGCTATTGAACATCTTGGAGCTGACTCATTTGTGCTAAGCAATGATCAAAATGAAATGCAGGTTAGTACCTGTTTTGAAATATTTTTGCCTTCCATAATGTTTTTAATTATAAATGTTACTGCATGCACCATATTTTATAAAGTGGACCTGAGGTAATAGTAAATTAATATTTTTTTAACACGTTACTGATGTGCTCTCCTTACTATTATTTAGGCTGAAAATGGCACCTTAGATGGCATCATTGACACAGTTTCTGCTGTTCATCCTTTGATGCCTTTGATTGGTTTGTTGAAGTCTCATGGGAAACTTGTTATGGTTGGTGCACCTGATAAGCCCTTGGAGTTACCGGTATTCTCTTAATTAATTATGGGTAAGAAGATACAAAATGATACTATATGATGTTATGTTAAATTTAGTCATGCAACTCAATATTATACAACTTGTCACTGAAATGCTTACTTCACACCAATTTTGTTAGAACTGAAATACTAATTACAAATATGATTGGTCACTTTGTTTGTAGGGAGAAAGATAATAGGTGGAAGTTGCATTGGGGGAATAAAAGAGACACAAGAAATGATTGGCTTTGCTGCTAAGCACGATGTGAAAGCTGACATTGAAGTTATTCCTATGGATTATGTGAACACCGCATTGGGGCGCCTCCAGAAATCCGATGTAAAATATCGATTTGTTATTTACATTGGGAATACATTGAAACCAAGCTCTTAATTTGTATCGTTCTTGTTTAAGAGGAGAAAATAATGTAAGGCAATAGGATGTTCCTTTGAGTCTTTTATGTTAATCATGTCTCTTCTAGTGAGTATGAATTTGATCTAATAATTTGAGTCTTTTTTATTGTTGCATTTAGGCCCTTTTATGACATAAGAAGGGTAATATCTGTAAGCGTTTTTTGAAATTAGCTTGTTCATTAATAAAATACTGTGTTACATTTAAGAAATTTTATATTGGGTTTGTAGACTAGTCGATAGAGTATGCTTTTATATTGGTAAGAAAGTATAATAATTACTTGTTTTTTACCCAATAAATGCTTCAGTAGAATGTCGTGATAGGTGCTTACTTTGGACTAAGTTATACACAAAACAAGTGTATCTCTTTTTTTGTCTAGACCAAGGTATCCACCGTCGAATGCAGTGATTAATCCCCTTGTTGAGTTGGAGGCACCTCGAAGGGTGGGACAGCTGGCCCAGGGATTTAAAGCTGCTCCGTACCCAAAACGAGGATCGAACCCTCGACAAATTGATATTCAGATATAACGATTATACTTATGTAAAACAAATGTTTATTTGAACGTTTACACTGATTTATTATGTATTATTTAGATCATGTATTATTATGGAAATATTATGTTTATAAAAATTAATATAATAATTAATTGTATATAAACTGAAACTATTTTATTAAAGTCATTGTTGTCAAAATTAGACTTAACCAAGCCTCGGCTAAGAGTTTAAACTATTGATTCGTCTTTCTTCAAGCGATTGCACAGAGGAAGAAACTATAGTCCTCAATTATGGGTTCCTGAACTCCTCCAAAGAGTGTTAGGCTAGGTGAGAAGAACCCGAACAATTATCTAACGCTATGCAAAAAAAGAAAAGGCAAGTAAAAGATTTGAAACAATGTAGATTGATCTGTTGATCTCATGTTTTACAAATGTACAAGCTATATATATATATATATATATATATATATATATATATATATACTTCAACTCGAAATTCGATTTCGCTTCTCAGTCAATTTCGTTCCAATTTTTTGCGATTCTTCATTGTTGTAGCATTTGCAATCTATTACATCTTAATTTCGTTAAATTTGAGCAAGATTTGATAAAATTCAAGTCATGAAAAACTTCAAAACGTAATTTCGGTTTTAGATTTCCTTTTGAATTCTTGTTCGTTTGTGACGAATTCTTTTGCTAGTAATTACTTGTTGCATTGATTTTGCACCTATTGCAGATTGTTTAATGAATTTTGGTTGAGTTTTGAGCGTTTCCCCAAAATCCAAAACCTAAACGCGATTTCGGACTATATAATAGCCTTTTGTTTAAGTTCTTCACATCTTTTGTTCAAATTGATCGTATATTTGGATTCCCTGTGCAATTTCGCTAAAATGCACTACTCATTTGTATGATTTGGTGCTGAATTGCGAAATCTCGAAATTACTCATGTTCTTGATATTCTTGATAATTTGTTCTTCAATTCTACACCTTGATCCTGAACTGTTTATGTCAAACTTCAATTTGTGTTTGTGAATTCAATATAGCTTCGATTATGGTGATTCAAAAACGAGGTTATTAGTCTCAAAATAGCATTATTTGAGAGACCGGAAAAATTTCTGAAAAAATATACTACAAAAAATTATATAGCAAAAAAATATTAAAATAGGCAAAGAAAAAAGCAACTTTTAACCACAAGATCATCAAAATAATTCAAAAGTTCCAAAAAAAAATTCCTATTGTTTATATACATTTTTTTGGATAATTGGGCAATTTTGTCAAAAAAATTTGGGGACATTTGGACCAGCTGCCCTTGGAGGCTTATTTGCTCACTTTGTTGCACTTTTTTAGTGCATTGCTACCAATCTTTTGAGTCTCTTTTTTATAGTTTAAATTTTTCTTTAAATACTCTATATTGGGTTTAGCTTTTCTAAATTTTTGTTTTGATTTTAGTCTTTAAAATTTCCAAGTTTGTCATAGTAGTTTCTTCCTTTCTTGTCACTCTTTGGTGATAGACTATACTCCCTTTAAGATCTCAAGTAATATCAACATCAAAGGTGGAAAGAGGCTTTTGAGGTTTCTTTTCAAGATCTAAAGGAGGATAAGAGTGACTTGAGTGAGGTATGGTTCCACACTTGGTGAGGTAAACACTTTTTGTGAGGACTTATTGATGGCTATTTTTATCCTAAATTTTTTTTGTAGGTACACACAAACTATTGCATGATGAAGTCCATAATTGGTAGGAGGCATGATTCACTATTGAGGTATGATTCGCCAATGAGGTATGATTCTCCTAGGAGGTATCATTCCCCAAGAAGGTGTCATTACCCCATAAGATATCATTCCCCTATTATGTGACTCTCCTTGTGATTATTATCACAAAAGAAATAGGAGTCCTAGATATGTTGTTGAGGAGGATGAAGGGAACCATAGAAGGAGAGACATCAAAGAAGAAAACTCCTCCAAGTATACCCACACAAATACTTGGAAGGCCAATTCAAAGAGAGAGGAAGCCTATACACCTAAAACGGTAAAAGATAAAGCTACGGCCACTACAAGAAACACTGGTTTTACTGTCCAGGAGTTTCCGGCAGATTAATGGTATTTTCGGCGGATTTGGTCCCCTGGAAAATTTCCGGCGGATTTTGGAGTATTCCCGGCGGACATTTATTGGCCAAAAAATTTCCGGCGGATTGGTAAGCGTTTCAGGCGGATCTGTCCGAATTTAAAATGATTTTTTCAAAAAAAATTCAAAATCCGCCCCTAATGGGATTTCCGACGGATATGAAAAAAAGGGGGGAAAACAAAATTCAAAATCCGCCACAAATACCGTTTCCGGCGGATTTGAAAAGGGAGGGGGGGGGGGGGGGGGGGGGGGGGAACGAAATTTGAAATCCGCCGGAAATGTCACCGAATCCGCTGGAAATCCCCAACCAATGGGATCCGCCGGTAATGAGCGAATCTGCCGGAAATTCCCTCTACCGCCCAAATCCGCCGGAAATCCCCAAATCCACCGGAAATCCTCTTTTTGAGGGATTTCAAAATTCCAACCGTTGCACTCCCTCCCTCTATATATTCCCACAAATTTTCTCTTCACATCTCAAATTTCTCTCTTCTTCACATCTCAAATTTCTCTCTTCTTCACATCTCAAATTTCTCTCTTCTTTTCTTACAAAATCACTTCCTTTCTTTGATAGATTTCTTCCATCTAAGGCATGATTTCTACCTCTCTTTCATAGATTTCTCTCTTTTTCTGTTTGTTTGAGTTTTATTTTCGTGTTTTGGATAACGGTATAGTTATTATTTGTTGTATTGTTTGTTTAGGTGTTGAGTTTGGATCGTGTTTTGGTTCGTTTTGATTTTTGTTGGAAGGAGTTTGGAATAGCATCAAGCCAAAGTCTTCTCTTCACAACCGGTTAGATATCCAATTTAATATTTTATATATTATTAGTTAGATTATAATTTCTTCAGTAGTTAAATATAATTTTTTTTAATAATTAGTTAATACATAAATTAGTTAATATATAATTACGAAATTAAAGTAATATTTTTTTAATATATTTTTATTTTTTGGTTAATAAATTTCAATAAGTAAATACGAAAAAAAATTTAATAACTAAAGTTTATATTAATTTACTTTTTAATTTGTGTTTATACGAAATTAAAGTAATATATTTTGTAATATTTTGTAATTTTAATTTATGTTTGTATATTTAATTTATTTATTTTATATTTAATACGAAATAAAAAGAGAAATAAATTTAAATTTTCGTAATAAATTTTATATATAAATAAATGGGATTAATTTTGAGATTTTGAGGTAAAGATGATATATTATGTTGATATAATTGATATAAATGTGAATTATATTATTGATTTCTATTTTTTTATTCATTTTTAGATAAAAATATTAAATATTATAGTTACTTTATTAAATTGTATATCAATATATATATTCACTAATATATAATTACATATACTTTGAATAATTACATTTAATTTATTATTAACCCAAAGTTTGATATTTTGTTTAAAAGATAGGAATTTAAAATTAGTAATATTAATATATAGAGAATAGTATATATAGTATATATAAGAATAAAACAACATGTAATTTAATTATAGTTGTTATTATGTTATTATTATAATTAAATTTGCTTTTTAATATATATATATATATATAGTTAAACTAGATATTAATGTATTTAATATATCAATAAAAAAATGCTATATTTGAATAATTGCTAGTGTATGTTTAAAACCTAGTAACTAGTGATTTATTTAATGTTAACATTGTTAGTGTATGTAAATATGTGTATATGTATACATATGTGCATGTATATGTAATATGTAATAAATATATAGGAATCTAATATATAACATTAACATTTATTGAACTATAGTACGTAGTTCTCAAAAACATGGATCGTAGTTGGATGTACGATCGGTTGTTTCCTGGAAGAGCTGGTTTAAAGCGGCGTTTTGTACAAGGAGTAGAAGAGTTTCTATTTTGTGCTAAGCAGCACGAAGAATTTGCGCGACAAGGCGGAGTCCGTGCTTGAAATGTTCATTTCAATTTATGAAAAATGATGATGAAATCAGAATGGATTTGTACAATAATGGGTTTACGCCAAATTATTTTATATGGAGTCGTCACGGCGAATTAGCAGCAGGGGTTGTTCATGCAGTTAATGTTCCGGTTGATGTAGTAGCTCCCACAGCAAATACTTATCCAGCGGCTACGACATCTAGAGGCGAAATTATTCAACCTTTAGAAGTTTATCAAGGAATGATATCTGATGCGGTTGGAGTAAACTTGGATTATGAAGAGCTAGAATATGATGCTGAAGAAGTTCCAAATGAGGAAGCTCAAAGATTTTACATGTACTTGAAGGAAACAAATAGTCCATTATTTGAAGGAGCTAAAGACTCTAAATTATCAATGTGTGTTTGGTTGTTGGGTCTTAAGTCGCAGTTTAATGTTGCTGAGTTATGCATGGAGTATATGACCAAAATGATGTTGGATGCAACTCCTGTTAAAGGACTTTTGCCGCAGAGTTATTATGATGCTAAAAGATTAGTATCGAAACTTGGTTTGAAAACTAAAAGAATTGATTGTTGTGTCTCTGGTTGCATGCTCTATTACAACAATGAGTTTGGCATAAATGATGGAGAGTTGTCGGAATGCAAGATTTGTGGAGAGCCACGCTATCGTGCCAGCAGAAGAGGGATGTGGAGGCAAATTGGTTCCACGAAAAGCAATGTTCTATTTGCCGCTCATACCAAGGCTACAGAGGATGTTTACTTCAATGGAGACCGCAGGTAAAATGACATGGCACCATCAAAATAGAAGTAACTCTGGTGAATTACGTCACCCATCTGACGGTGAGGCTTGGAAGCATTTTGATCGTGTTCATCCAGATTTTGCCAGTGATCCACGGAATGTTCGACTTGGTTTATGCTCTGATGGATTCACACCATATATTCATGCCTCGGCAACACCGTACTCGTGTTGGCCGGTTATTGTTACCCCGTACAACCTTCCTCCAGAAATGTGTATGTCTAAACCATACATGTTTTTAAATGCAATTATTCCAAGGCCGAGTAATCCAACAGCTGGAATTGATGTATATTTGCAACTATTGGTTGATGATCTAAAAACACTTTGGAATGGTGTTTTAACTTATGACGCAGCACGCAAACAGAATTTTGTGATGAGGGCGGCTTTGATCCTGTGGAGGAGGCTAGAGCAGCTCGTGAAATTTGGGAGAGAGCAGTTGGTCCAAGAAAAAGTAATCGTTTAGTAGGATCTGGTGGTATCGGACTGGCTGCTTTCAGAGCAAGTATTTTTCCGAGTCTTTCTAGTTCTGGATGAGTACTGCTGGCTCATATGTTCCTACCACTGGAGATTTGAATGCTGTAACTGAGTTGACCCAGCAGTTGAGCTAGGCTCATCGTGAGTATGAAGAGCGCCAGCAGCGAAGTGCACTAAAATTGTAGGAGCTTCGAGAGCGGACTAAGTTAGTTGAGGCACGCGTGGCGGAGCAGGAACGACAAGCAGCGCAGGAACGTAGGCCAAATGAGGAGCGCTATAATCACTTATTGAGTCAGCTATCTCAGCAGCAGTACTCCAGGCCATCATCTTCCCATATGGCACCATCCTACATGCCGCCACAGCAGCACTTTGGCGGTGCCTTTTAGCCATGGTCTCAGTACCCGCATCACTATCCACCTCAGCAGCAAATGTATCCACCCCCACCCCAGCTTTAGCAGTACTATGCACCTCAGCAGCAGATGTATCCACCCCCACCCCAGCAGGTTGATCAACACTCCCAGCAGACATACAACTCAAGTATCGATTTGAATACTATCGATCATATTGGTGCTTTTCTTGCAGCTACTGATGACGCCTCAGGTGACGCCACAGCCAGCTATTACACGAGTGAGGATTCAGAGCAGCTCCCACACCAGCCCCCACCCCAGTAGCTTACTCTTATGTTATTTTGTTGTTTGGATATTTAAGTTTTATTTTGTGTTGAATATGAATATTCGCGTACTTTGTTGGGATATTTAAGTTTGCGCTTTTTTTGGATATTATATCGAACGGGTATCGATTTTTAATCGTATATTTAGTTTGTCATTTTAATTTGATTATTAATTTTTTTCAATCATAATATATTATTTAACAAATTATTTAATATTTTATTAAATATTATATTTTTATTAATAATATTTAGTATTAAATAATAATAATATTTATTATTTAATAAGAAATATTATTATTATTTATTATGAATATTTAATTATATTTATTATTATTTAATTCGTATTATTTAAAAATAATTATAATAAAAAAATTAATTATTTTTAATTCGTTTTTTTTAAAAAAACATTTTTAATAAAAAATTAATTTTCTGTTTTTAAAACAGTTTTTTATTATTAAATTTTCTTTTTAAAAAAAAAAAGTTTTTCCGACGGATACTTATTATTTCCGGCGGATTTTAATTTTTTTTAAAAAAAAGTTTTAATTTCCGGAGGATATTATGTATTTTCTGGCGGATTTAATTAATTAATTTTTTTAAAAAAAAATTTTCCGGTGGATTATTGGGATTTCCGGCGGATTTATTCAAAGTTTTTTGAAAAAAAACCCAATTTTCGGCGGATTTGGAGGGGTTTTCGGCTGATTTTAGTTTTTAATTTTTAAAAAAAGTTTCAATTTCCGGCGGATATTATGTATTTTCCGGTGGATTTATTCAATTTTTTTTAAAAAAAACTCAATTTCCGGCGGATTTGGGTGGCTTTTGCGGCGGATTTGGCGCCGGAAATTTCCGACGTATTTTCCCTCGAAAATTTCCAACGGATTTTGCGAGGGACCTATATCCGCTGGAAACCGTTTGCGACGAGGGTTTTTACGGCGCCCAAAATCCGCCGGAAAGTCCAAATTTCCGGCGGATTTTGGTCGCCGGAAAATCCTGTTTTTCTTGTAGTGGGCCATAGTGGGAAAATGTAAGGAAACTCTCTCTAATCCTACTCCTTCTACCTTTAATACTAGTTGTCTTGTGTTAACTAGATTATATTGTTTGTAAACTGATGTTTGAAGTTGTGTTAATTGGGCTAGCACTTACTTAGTCACAAAGCTCAATCTTCCCACCCTAAATCATCCAAACCCATACAAAATACAATGGCTTAATGAGCAAAAAGAAATAGTTGTGGATAAACAAGTGCTTCTTAGTTTTTCCATTCAAAGGTACTAAGACGATGTCTTACGTGATGTATGGATG